>VZRU01009767.1:0-51009 GCA_013398155.1 Pedionomus torquatus | reverse complement strand
ATAAAGTCTCTCATCTTCCTCTTCGCTCTGATCGGGTGGTCTGTAGCAGACCCCCACTGTAACGTCACCTGCCTCTGTGCTCCCTTTAATCCTAACCCATAAGCTCTCTGTCAGGTCTTCTTCTGTTCCCAGGTGGAGCTCCACACACTCCAGCTGGTCTTTGACATAGAGGGCAACACCCCCTCCCAGCCTGCCCTGCCTGTNAGTCATAAGAGCCATCCCACCACGTCTCGGTGATGCCAATTAAATCATAGCTCTGGAGGAGTGCATACGTCTCTAACTCTTCTTGCTTGTTCCCCGTGCTGTGTGCATTTGCATAAAGGCACTCCAGCCGCGCACCCAATGGGGCTGACTTCTTAGCTGGAATGGCTCGATTTCCTTCGTGTTGTTGTTTAGGTGGCCTACATGTGTAGAGTTGTATTTGTGTTTTCTGGGTTCTCTTTACCTCCAGAGACTCTGAGATAGGACTGGCATTGTCTCCCCCCTCCCCCTTCTCATCGAGTTTAAAGACCTGTCAATTATCCCTGCAATCTTCTGTGCTAGAATCATCCTCCCCTTTTGAGAGAGGCATCGTCCACTCCCTGTGAACAGGTCCGGTGCTGTATAGGCCCACCCACTCTCAAAGAATCCAAAGTTGTGGTGGCGACACTGCTCTGAAGCCACCTGTTAACTGATTTTATCCTTCTACTCCTCCCTGCATCATCACCTGTCACTGGTGGGAGCAATGAAAAGATGATCTGCGCCCCAGACTGCTTTATCAAGCTTCCCAAATCCCTGAACTCTCTCTTTATCGTCTTTGCACTTTGAGTAGCTGTCTCCTCTGTGCCCACATGGAAAAGCAACAGTGGATAATAATCTGAGGACTTTACTAACCCAGGAAGTTTCCTGGCAACGTTCTTCACCTGGGCTCCAGCAAGACAGCAGACCTCTCTCTGAGGAGGGTCAGCCTGGCATATTGGGCCCTCTGGCCCCCTCAGAAGGGAGTCCCCAACAACCATAAAGGCCTATGTAGTTTTTCAATATATTCTGGCACATTCATAGGTACCACCTGGAAAACTTGCAGCAGGTATTCTTAGGTGGCATAAGGTGTCCTGAGACACTTACTTAAGTTTTATTTTCATACAGAAAATACTTTCCATTTAAAATGCATTTTCAATCTTATCAGAGCTGACAGCTTCAGCCATGGCAACAGTCTGAATGAATTCACATAACCAGCTCCAATCTGATTCAGGAATCCCAGGTTGCAGGGAACATGGGGAAAGGCTGGAACAAGGTGGAAGAGGATCAGGTCATGGAATACTTAAACAAACCGGACATACATAAGGTCATGGGCCCTGATGGGCATCACCCACAAGCACGGAGGGAGCTGGAAAATGCCAATGCAAGGCCACTTTCAGTAATCAAACATGGGACTGGGAGAGATGGCTGAAGACTGGAAGAAAATGTCATTCCTATCTTCAAGAAGGGCAAGAGGAGGAGCCAAGGAACTACAGGCCAGTCAGTTTCACCATAAGTCCTTTAAAAGTGATGGAGCAGCCCATCCTGGAATCCAGAGTGGTTGGACCAGATGACCTCCAGAGTTCCCTTCCTACCTTATCTGTTCTGCAATTCTGTTATCTATCTGATGATTGAGAGCCACTATAACAGCAGCTGTGAGACATGACAGAAGTGGAGATCCACATCCTCCCTTTATTTAAATGACATTAAATAAATACAGAGCAACAACTGACACTGAGACAATCGCTTTGTGTTGTGCACATTCACCAACCAAAATCACCAAACCCACCAAATAATACTCAAAGAATTCCTAATTTTACAGTTTCTTCTGGAAGAAGACATGTTGGATATTTATGACACCAAGGAATAAATTAAACTTTGCAGAACTGCCCTGGTACTTACTGTAGACTAAGTTCCTTCATATGCTTGTGGTCGTTCATGTGGACTTGAGGCTAAAGATCACTATTGTTCTCATATGTATACTAAGAATATTGAAAGGAATGTGATAGAATTAAATATTTATTAACAACATACATATATCAATTTCAGATTAACTAGTCTCAGATCTTGCTAAAAGGTTAATTATTGTAATTTAAATGTTAATTTAATTAAGTATGCTTATATTTCTGCAGGAGAATTACATTTAGGTGACCCAAAATCCGGGCTAAAATCCAAACCAAACAGTTCTGTCAGCTGTGGATCTAACAAAGCTCTGTTGCCCACTACTTCTGTCTTGTAGTTTTACATTCTTCCTGTTTTAACTGAAATATACTGAGGTTGTAAAATGAGCTGTCCACCTATGAGACAATGGACAATTCACACAAGAGACAAGTTTGGACTGATGGTTAAATTCTCTAGTGCTTAAGATGGTATGAACTCCAAAGGATGATGGAATTTCATAAAGATTATCCTGGATGCCAATTTTATGATGTCTGATAAGGACTAAATGTTTACTAATCCGTCTCTTTAAGTGAGCATATTAAACAAGATCTTTACCATTTCACTGAAATGGATAACCAAATTCCAAAACATTTTTGGAGAAAGAGTGGGGGTCAGCTTCTGTTTCCCAGAAAGTTAAACTAACACAAACAACCAAATAGAAATTATATCGACAAACTCTTACAGAGACCAGTGCTGACTGAATAGTTCTTCTGTGGCCTGTAAACACAACTACAAGATGGAAATAAATAATTCAGATAACTTCTGCAGTGGATGGCAAATAGCACAGAAAACACGTAAGTAGTAACAATTACTACTGGAAAGTAGCATTAAAGAGTAGCAGGATGTAGCATTTGACAGTATTGAAATCCACAGATGTAGAAGTATTAAGGGAAGCTACAAATATAGTGAAACCTCTGCATTTTAGCTTGACTATTACAAGACCTGAAGGGAGCTTATGAAAATCCTGTATCAAATTGTGGTGACTTGTCTTTTTTCATTAGAGATGGAAAAAAAAAAAAAAGATAGATAGATAGATTACTGAGGAAGAATTACAGAGTCTTTACAAAGAGGGTTAGCAGTCTCAGACTCACTAAGCAAGGTAAGAGTCAATTATGGCTTTCTCAAAGGGTAGCCACTGCTGACCTTTCAGGCCAAGAAGGGAAGCAGCAGTTTGGCTTTAAAGAATTGTCACTGGAGGACAGACTGGAAAATTTTAAGATACAAAAGTATCGAAGCACTGAAAATAAGTGAAAGACAGCACCTAGCTCTAAGAAGCGTCTCTTCTTCTTTTGCTAAGAAGCAAAATCTCATCTTGTCAAGTAAGACCCTTCAGGTCAGCCTAAGGAATGATCAAGGGCTCCAAGGTTTGGAGCTGCAAGAGTGTATAACAAATACAGCCACTGGAAAGTTTACGAAAGGGTTCTGCCTGGATCTCTATTCAGCAATCCTACCATAGTTGTCTGGGGTTTTTTTATTTGCTCCTGTATGCCTGATCTGATTATAAACCTAATGTGAAAATCAGACTAAAAGCAAAACTAGATATGTATGGCTGCACAGTGCATTAAATAGAACAAGTGACAAGGCCAGTCACATTTGTGGTGACTTGAGCAACAGTGGCCTTTGATGGGTGGTGACAGAAAAATTGAAAGAGTGAGGCAGGGAGCACTAACCAATTAGCAACAGCTTTGACTAGAATAAAACAACACTCATGCTGCAGACCTCTTACTGGTGACAAATGAGTGTGGCATATTCCAAAACTCAGGCCCTAGTAGAGAGAAAAACTTTTCCAGTTTCACTTTTCTCACTGATCCACAATACTGTTTAGACTTATTACAGCTGTTTTCTACCCAGAAAATTCAATCTTGGCCCTGTGATCAACTTATGCTATTTTAGGAACCTGTGCTCTCTTCCTCTACTCCTATAAAACTTCACTTGGTACTAATGTGGTCTAAAGTGAAATCGCATGCTGAAAAAAAAGATTCTTTTCAGAGATAGTAATTGTCTGCCATTGCCTTTCTCAACAAGAAAAAATAAAGTCAAATGAGGATCCTTCATTCACATAATTTTTTATTAAATTTGTATTTTAAATTGCCAGCCCTAAGGCTGAGATTTGGAACACCAAAACGGGCTGCTTCTGCCAACTGTCTTATCCTTATTAATGAGGATTTCTGAACCATTAATTAAGACTTAGTTAATTTTGAAAAGGGCACTCAATTTAGAGAAACATCCAGATTTCTTTCTCCTGCAGCAATGAAACATTGCTAGCAAAAGAGAAGGAACATTCATTTGATTTCTAGGCAAGTTAAAATGTGCATACCAAGCCAATTAGGAATTTCTCAGTGTTACCTTGGCAATATTCAACAAAAAAAAATCACTATGCCCATGACAAAGAAGGAAAAACTTAATGGCTAAAAAGAACCTATAAAACTAATTGTTTAGAACATTCTCAACCTTAATTGCAAGTACGAGCTCCTGTACTGCAATTCTGACTCCAGGCTGGACCTGGGGAAACACTTTAGCAGTCTTGCAGTTATTCAAGACTTGGCTAGACAAAGCTGCAGTTGACCAGACCTAGTATTGCTGGCAGTCCTTATTTGAGGGGGTGGTTGGACTGCATGAATTTCAGAGGTTCCTTCTGACTGTTGTGCACCAAGAGGGACAAGGATAAGTAGTGGACAGTGCCTGTGGTTTCCTGGGGAGGCCTGAAGCCATCCTGCAATGTTACTACACACAAGAGTGGCTTCTAAAACAGAAGGGGAGCTCAAGACTCATCACCCTCTAGGAGTAGTGTGCTTTCTCTTTCCTGAGTGGGAAAGTGCAAAGAAGCAAGCAGTTAACATACACTACTGCAGCAACAGTTTCCATCATCTGCATGCTCTGTTCTCTTCCAATGTTCTCTTCAGCGTTCTTCAATTTGGAAGCTTCTCAGCACAATTTCCTCTCTCATCCCATTCCCTGGCCTGTACAGATTCTCCCACCTACATCTGAGCTCTGCTTTCATGGGAGTCCCCAGTGCAAGTTCTTAACACATTTCTTAAACCTGTCTCAGAAGATGCTCTTCCCTTCCCATTTTGAAAATCATTGTCTTTCTTATTTTACTGCTTCTTCCAAACACTTAGGAATTTCCCAAAGTCCTTTTAAAATTTTCACCTGAGTTTTAATCATTTAATGCAGCTCCCCGAACAATACTATCCAGTTCAATACCACATTCTATTCCTATAGTACTGAATGATTCCTTTTGATATCTGTAAGGGAAATTACTGTAATACATTTTCAAATTCCTTCAGCAAGTTGTAAATCATTTACGAACCCATACTCTCTTCATCAGAAAAGGAGACTGAAATGCAGAAAAATATCTTAGTGTTCCCAGACAGCATCCTCTTCTTTCTTTCCCATTGCCTGCTGTACAGTTGAATAACCCTTCACAATTTTGGCCCATAAACTGGATATAGTTTTTGAGCTTCTCCATACTAAATGTATTCCTGTACATTATTGTATGAGGTAAATAGAAAACAAAATGGAAATCTTATTGATAGTCAGTGCAGACTATTCTATCAAAGAAAGAGTTGTTGCCATTTTTTCTGAAATGCACAAGAGACGCAACCAGAGGAGCTGTAGCATTGCTCCAAAGATGAGGGCTCTCCTGTTTCTCTGGTTCTTTGAATCTCATTGCCCTTTGTCCTCTCATGCTACTGTCTAGGCATATCTAGTGGAATTCAATTTGAGAATGAAGCTACAGTCTGAACCTGCTGAAGGGTCATGTCGTGGTTTCAGCCAAATTTGCCAAAACCTGATTGACACATGTTCCCCCCTCCCCCCTTTGGTCAGAGAGGAGAAGAAGGAGTTAAAGAGATTCAAGAGTTTAGAACAAACTAAACTACTTTAATGAAAATATAAGTAATATAATAAAAAGGAAATTTAGGAAAAAAGGGAAAAAGGGAGTATACAATATATACAAAACCGTATCAAGCTCCCAGGATGACGACCACGTCACCAGCAGGCTTCAGGAAAAGTCCCAAACTGGACTTGGTGATCGACAGGAGCCGGATTCCAGATCTGGAGTCACAAACACTCGGATCAGGATCAAAGGCAGACGAACAGGCAGAGTCCTCCTTGGATGTCAGCCATCGAGGAAGGGCAAAGGGGCGAAAAGGGCGAAAAAAGGGAGCTGACCTGTTGATACTTCAGCTTTTATACGGGGCATGATGCGGATGGGATGGAATACCCCTGTTGGTCCGTTCTGGGTCACCTGTCCTGTCCGCTGCTCCTTGAAGGTGGGACCCTCCAACAGGCAAATGCTGAAAATTATCTGACCTTGGTTCTTCCAGCAATAAGTCTAAACAAGGGCCTCTCTGCATACCATCCCTCGGTATAATCAGGTCTTATCACTGTGAGACGGAACAGCTCTGAACAATGTGCTGTTAATTTCAGAGTTTAGTTAGTTAGAAGAGGCCCAGCTAAGAAAGTAAAACTGTAAAACAGAAAATTGGTTCGTTTTACCTCAAACCAGGACAGGTCATGAGGAAAAAAATAATAAAAATAAAATAAAGCTTGTCTTTCAATCCCATAAGGACAGAAATGTAATGGAGGCAATTCTGTCTCTTTTAGTTTCACTGGTTTACTCCTGAATTGTTGCTAACAGCCAGCAGGCTGACACTGCTGCACCAGGCCCTACGCCTGGCTTAGCAGAGCGCTCTATCTAGTGGAGCTTACTCAAAATGGGACTCAGAGCTTCCTAAGCTCATGATGGAGAAAGCAGTAATTGTTGATGGCACTACAGATCCTTGTCCTTTCTTACACTCCCTGGCACTGAACTACATTATTCAGGAGAGACTGCATACCTCTCATCCACTGCTTTTCACATTTTAGGGACTTTGAAAAGAAAGAAAGAAAAAAAGCAACATCTAACAAAAGCAAGTTTGGTACCTCTGTTTCCTGGTTGATAAAATATGAATATTTTTGTTTGTTACACTAACAGCCCAACAATGGTGACAAATGGGAAAAGGAACTCACAAAAGAAGGGACCATTTTGATCATTTAATCTACAAGTTTTTTTACAATACAAAATATTAAATCTAGCCCACCAACCTGTGTATTGTACCACAGAGCTTCTTTTCTTAATGCTATACTTAAATGGAAAGTGTCACCATATTTAAACTGCATTTTTTTCCTGGAGAAGACAAGTATGAGATATGCATATAAAATCTTGATAAGACTCTTTCAAGGTCAAGTAATCTATATAATTTTGAGATTCAGCTTCTACTTAGTCACCTGGGAGTCCAAAGTAAATCTTAAATATTACTATCTGTTAACTAATTATACCATAATAAATTCATTCTTACATAATTTCAAATGCTACTGCTTAGTGGGTTTATGGTCTTTGTTATCCCTACATTGCACAGCACAGCCATTTTAATTTGCTGTAGGGAAAACAAAAAAAAAAAAAAAAAGAGAGAGAGAAAAAAGCTCCATGCAATGCTTGAAAGAACAATGACCATGAATCATTTATACTTCACGTAAGATGGAAGATGGAAAACAAAGACAGAAGATATCATTAGTGAATTATTTTAAATTAAAATATGCTATGTCCTTTCTTCCAACTAAGTACAATCAGCTAAAGATGATGAATTTTTAAAAGCCACAAGGTGGCAATGTTTCAGAACATTGCTGACATTTCCTGAAAAATTATATTTATCAGTAATTATTACAATCATAATTATAAAGGACTACACGTAAAGCTGCCATCAAATACACAGATTCAAATACTAAGAGGATGGTTAGAACCATATATTTATGGCAGGATCTCACAAGAGCAGAGAAGCAGAATCATCTCCTTTGCCCTGCTGACCATGCTTCTGATGCAGCCCAGGATGAAGTTTCCCTTCATTTAACAACCCCAAGTCTTTCTCCTCAGGGCTGCTCTCCAGCTATTCTCCTCCCAACCTGCATTTGTGCTTGCAATTACCACGAACCAGGTGCATGACCTTGCACTTGGCCTGTTTGAACTTCATGAGGCACACATGGGCCCAACTCTCAAACCTGCCCACATCCCTCTGCATGGCATCCCTTCCCTCCAGCGTGTTCACCGCACCACACGGCCTGCTGTCATCAGCAAACTTGCTGATGGTGCACTCAATCCCATTGTCCATATCTCCCACAAAGACACTGAACAGCACTGGTACCATACCCTGAGGAATGCCACTCATCGCTAAACTGGAAGTTTAGTTTCCACTTGGACATCAAGCCAGACAACAACCGTTAGCATGGCCATCGAGCCAATTCCTTATCCATCAAGTGGACTCTTGGTCAAATCCATGTCTCTCCAATTTTGAGTCAAGGATGTCATGTGGGACAATGTCAAATGCTTTGCATAAGTCCATGTAGACAACATCACTTGCACTTTCATTATCCACCAATGCTCTAATCCCATCCTCGAAGGCCACCAGATTTGGCAGCCATGATTTGCCCTTAATGAAACCATGTCTGGTTTCATCTACCACTGATTGTCCCTTTATTTTCCATGAGCCTTAGCAAAAATTCCAGGAGGATCTGCTCCAGGATCTTTCTGGGCACAGAGATGATTGGCCTGTAGCTCCCCAGGTCCTCCTTTTCTCTCTTCTTAAAAAAGGGTGTTATGTTTCCCCTTTTCAGTCAGGAGGAACTTCATAGGAATGCCACAACTCCTGAAGTATGATGGATAGTGGCTTAGCAACTTCATCTGCCAGTTCTCACAGACAAATCTCATCAGGTCCTGCAAACTTGGGCACCTCCAAGTTTTTCTTAGATCGTCTTAAACCTGATATTCTCCTAAAGTGGATGGTTCCTCATTCTCCCAGTCTTTGCTTTTGTCTTCTGCAACTTGGGTGGTGTGCCTAGAGCACTTGCAAGTGAAGACCGAGACAAAAAAGTTTTTCAGTACCTCACCCTTGCACATATCACAGATGACCAGGTCTCCTGTTTCCTTCCAGAGAGGGCCAATAATTTTCCTCATCCTCCTCAGACTCCACTTGGAGTACTGCATCCAGCTCTGCCGCCCCCACCATAAGAAGGAAATAGACCTGTTGGAATGAGGCCGGAACACCTCTCCTGTGAATGCTGGCTGAGAGAGTTAGGGTTGTTCAGCCTGAAATGGGGTAGATTTATATTACATATTAGGAAGAAATTATTTTTGATGGCGGCAGTGAGACACTGGAACAGCTTGCCCAGAGAAGTTGTGGATGCCCTATTCCTGGAAGTGTTCATAGCCGGGTTGGATGGGGCTTTGAACAACCTGGTCTAGTGGAAGGTGTCTCTGGCCATGGCAGCAGGTTGGAACTAGATAATCTTTAAAGATCCTTTAAAGTTCTAACCACCCTATGATTCTATGATCAAGATACTATGCATGAACTGCAAGATGGATTCAAGATGAGCAGACCTGTACCAGACCAATCTGACATCTTTCTATGGCAACATTATTTTTGTTCAGATAAAGGAAAGGCAGCATGTAACATCAGCATAGTGTTTAATGAAGCATTGATAGGTTTCCCATGAAGATTAGTTACAATAGAGAATTAGGGGACGGTGAAGTCTTGGCTAAAACAGAGAGAGCAACAGGCAGCATGGAGGGAAGAAGCACTGGACAGGAGAGTGGGCATAAAGTAAAAGTGCCCAAAGGTACAAGGTTCACAGGGCAGACAAGAAACACAATTATAAGAATGAGGAAAAACATCAGTACAGTGCACTTTTTAGGTACCATCAACTAAAATACATCAGATAAGTTGGAAATCTCTGCATGTGAAAGAGCCATAGATACTCACTGACCAGTGAATGGCTACAGAGTATTTTTGTGATGCTATCCTAAAAAAGCAAGTGTGATTCCAGAATGGACCAGAAGATAACTTGAGATCAACTTCACAAAGCTTGTTCAAACAGGAACAAAAACAAAGGAAGACTCTAAGGATAAACAAGGAAACCAGAAGTGTAAAAAGCATAGCCTGTTTTCCTGGTTGCTTTCATATCTATTAAATCAGAATGCTCTAGAAATATATCAGTAAGGATTAATCTTCAGAAAGGCAAGCTGGCAGCATTGACACCAGATATAAACTGATAATGAATAAATGACTGCAGCATCAGCCTACCATTCATCTTTTTACTTTCACCCAATATCCTTAGTATTCACTCTCTCTGAAACCTAACTGGCAAAATTCAATGTATTCACAAAGCCATCACAGAAAACTTGACAGGAAAAGGATTACACTCATTTCAGTTAATAGAAATCTTCCTACTGGAAGTGAACTTGAGTGAGAAATGACTACATTCATGTAAACAGACAGTGCGTCTACACTTAAGGCATCTTTATTTTCCTCACTATAGTGCATAGACTCTAGAGCATATAACTTCATAACTCCATTTTCTAGAGCAGATAACTTCAAACCCTCCTTATGCTTGGCTAGGAAGGAATAACATTTCTGCAGTACACTGCTTGGGACAGGTATTTCTCTGGTACAACAGTGATTATCTCCTGAAAGTGACTACTTCAAACTAGATGTGGAACACTGCATTGCTTATCTTTTCTGCTCAGTGAAGGAAGAAACAGATAGAGGAAAACAAGAGAAGGCAGGGAAAGAAAACAATGCAGTGGCAAAACTCTTTGCCTTTCTGCAGAGAACACAAAGGAAAAAAGAGGTCTGAAAAATTCCCTGGGTGTAACCTCCAGAATGATCAGCAATAATGGGATCATATCCTTAAAATACAAATTTCAAATGTATTCCAACTCAGTGCTCTTCAAGGAACTGGAACTAGGAGCTAAAGCATGTAGTCTCAACACAAATTTCTTACTTTAGTCATGATCAATGTTCTGTTCAAAAGATGCATGGGTCAGCAAAGATGCTACCAACCACGGAAACATTTAGAGAAGGTTAGTAGTTATGGGAAAATAGTAATATGGTAGACTTGGATATATCTATTAGAAAAAAAAAAAAATGTAAAATGGGAATTTTCAAAGTTTTTCTTATTTATTAAATATTAGTTTAATAAATGTCCTTATTTCTATCTATCAAGCTCCAGTAGAATTTTAATAAGTGGGTTCCTGACCATATAACCTGACCACGGTTCCTGACCATGTGAAACTTTTTTTGGCACAGAACAGCCACTGGATATACTGTTCTAAATCCTCCTATGTGGAAAGAAAACATTTTGCCCACTCTCTTGCAGAGTCAGGAAGGCCAGATTTCATCTTTCAGTGAAATGGATGCCTCATATTAGCACTGGCAGTATGCATATGAGCGGAGTACATATATTAAAAGCAAAAAGGCACTCTTGAAGCACAACTGCCAAAATTTTACAGAAGGGCTTTTCTGATTCAAATAAAGAGGGCATTAAAAAATGACCAGAAAAAGTACCGAAAGTACCAATCCTCTGCCCATGTTGTGATCAGAGGGAACAGAGAAGTGCTAATGCAATTCCTAAGCAGGCCTGTGGCCAAGACACATATGAGCTCAGGCTTGCTAGAAGCTGAAGCACCACACAGAACAATGTGTTCTACTGTGAACTGGACTGGGACAACATTTCTGTCATTGTATCTCTCTGTCTTCTTCTAGGTGAAGAAGAGATCTGCTATCATTTTCTAGATGAAGAGAGATGCCATCATCTGCTAGGAAGATGGCATCACAAGCAGTATCAGCTTCACTCATGCTAACCCCTTCCAGGGCAAATGGAAGAGCAGAGTGAGCCTCGCTGTCTTACCTGTTCTGTTTCCTCTACAGTTAGAGGCCCACCTCTTTCCAGTCCACATCCATGTCTGGTTTGTAACACTGAATACTTGGAAGTGAAAGGAACCTTCAGGAACACAGACACATCCCCCTCTTCTCTCACTAATCCTCCAGTACCCAGCCAGTAGAATGTTTCTGGAAGAGCAGGTTACAACTTACAGCTCAAGATGGTACTAGGGCTGGGGCATACCCTGCTTTTTCTCTGCCCATAAGATATGACATCCTTCCTAATTTCACTCTGTCTCCAAAATCTAGATATCTCCAGCAGCTCCACAAAGACACGTGGCAAGCCCGCTGTGGTCTGCTCTGGCACCTTGCTGAGGAATGGGCCCAGTGTAAGGGAATAGAGGGGGAGAAAGGCTGCAAACATCTCCAGTCCTCTCTTCCCACTGCTGGAGCAAATACATTCTGCAGAGAAGGGTCCAGAATGGGGAACGGATCAGAGGAACTTATGGACACACTGCTACAGAGCTGCTGTACCAGTGCTTCACAACATTACTATTGCCTGATACAGCATACATAAATGGAATAGATGCCAAAATTTCCTAAGCCTATGACATAATACTTTGCTTTGAAAAATCTAGAATTTTTCGAATCTTTGTCCTTTGCTACTTGTTCTCATTTTGTCTGCACATAGCAGGGAAGTGAGCATAATCCAACAGGAAAAAAATTCATTGCCTTCCAAAGAGGAAAAACAAGGACCAAACATGAACATGCTAATAAAGCAATGAGTGTACTCACTCACTTAAAATATCAAGTGTGACTCAGATTTTAGTTCATTATTACCATGTCAAACTGTGAAATTCCTAATCAAATGTGCCTGAAGGGAAGCTAAACTCCAAATGAAATCAGCTTATACTGAAGAGGTAATGGACAACTGAAACCTTGGAAAGAATTTAAATTATGTGATGGATGGAAGTTCACTCTAGAATGGAAAATACGTGGAAAAAAAGAAAATTTACTGTAGAATGGAGGTTTTTTGCCAGTTAATGGGAGTCTAGCTCTTTTCCTTTGCAGAAAGTTCACCAGAATGAACAGCAAAATGTCTATTAGAGTACATGCATGCAAACAGCATACACTGTCACACACTGGAATGAAATCAAAGTGCCCATCTCAGTATCCTGTTTGTGGAGATAAACTGTGCTTAAGCATTAACATAGCAACTCAGGAACCATTTGGCAAACTGTACATGTGGATCAGCCAGCTGCTGTAATGTGAAGCACCTATGTGGCAGAGCTGCTGACCAACAGTAGAACTGTCTTGCATTTGAAGAGTGGCACAGGAAAAGTTGTGCCAAACGAGTATTAGCTGGTTTTTTGTTTTAGTTAAGGTGCTTCTAGAAGTGAAAACAATTATCTGAACAGCAATAAAAATAAAGGTAAAGAATCACTCCTGAGGTTGCATTACTTTATAATGTGGTATCCTACTAAAATACATACGAAAATTGTGAGTGTCCACACAGCACTGCTGTCATGGGTATTGCTCTAAACTTTAAAATCAGCCGTAAAAAAGTACTTTTGTACTTTTGAAGTATTAGTCATACTATTTAACTTAAGGATCTTATGCACTATAGCCAGTATTCTCACCTATGATAATTTGCTTATTGAGTATATAACTGTTATCCATGATGAGAACTGGATGGCAGTGTATTTTTAATCATCTAATAACAGGTTTGTGTGCTCTTATTTGTCCCTCCTCCTCCATTCTCTCTAATGGAAAATACAGGGAGCAAATAGCAAAAATAAACTGACAAATTCACAAAGAGTGAAACAACTCCAGAAAATACAGCAGACAGTTGTTTGAAGCAGAATGTATTCAAAACTTCCCAATACTTATTTCAAAACTCCTAACAGTCAAAGTAACAACAGGTTTTAGAATGATGCAACTACTATTTTTAAACTTACCTATTTATATTTGTCTAATCTATGCAATGTAAGCCAGCATCTATTACAACATATAAGAGCTTAACATAGGTGGCATGACTATATGTCATATATTCATTTATGAGAAAAAACAAACTGCAACACACAGCAGTCCAAGACAACCCTCTGTTAGAGAGAGTATGAGTGACTACACAGATTTAGACTGAGAAGCAAAATTCATACATCCTATTTTCTTTTCAGAAACCTGTTCAGTTGCCATAATTCATACTTTGTGTCAAAAAAAATAAATTGCTGGTAACAGATGTAATTGACATGCTTACTAGTATCAGGAAACTTTCAAAATGTGAAGTAAAGCTGAACCAAATCGTTATAGTACTGATTTGATCTGCTGTTGTAAGTGTGTTTTTTTAAAGGCTTTTATATATTTTCATATAATACTATATGTTACATTTTGTAAATTAAAGGCACGTGAATAGAGTATACAAATATAAAAAATGTATGTACTTTGTATGATTTACAACTGTATATTTTTTCATGTGTGTTACTGAGTTCCTGCACTGTCACATTTCAAGTCCAGTTGCAAGGCACCTCAGTCTTATCATACAGCCATGTAGCCCTAAACTTAGGTGTCCCCCTGTAACCACTCCCAGTGGAAAAAAACCCTCATCTCATCCTCAGCAATATGTTCAGCACAGAAGGGATTAACTATACTTGTATGTGTCTATTGTTACTGTAAGTTTAAAGGTCAGATTTCAAGCTTCATTTTTACTTGGCCACAGTTAGGTAAGAAGAATCCCAATGGCATGGTGAACAACACAGCTTCTGGCACTAACTGCATTCAGATAAGATGTCTATTCTGCATAAAAAGAGGTACTGTAAAATTAGAACACATTTAATTGTTTGCTATACCCTGCCTTACAAGGGTTAACAAGCAGTTCCTAATGGCTTCAGGTTTCACCTGAAGGTTTACATTTAACCTGATTAGGGCTTAGATTAGTTATTTGCTGTATTTAGGATAGACATGTGCATGACTGTTGCAGGACTGGGGACTAAGAGATGCTAGTCAGTGGAAAGCTTCTGGGCAATTATTGCTGTGTGGGAGACGGAAATGTGCCTCTTCACACTCCGTTTACCCAAGAAAGGTGGAAGACAGACTACAGGTGCCACATAGCAGGATAAAGATAGCCAGCAATTCATCTCAGCTCTGCCTAAGGATTTAAGCAGCCAAAGGTGGCAAACAAAGCAGGGAGCAGGACAAGTTCTGACCTCTGCTCCTGCTGCTATGTGGCTAAGAGTAATTGCTGGCCAGCCAGCACAAGTAGGAGTGATGCCCAGCAGTTCAAACTGAGCTCCTGAAATTGTAACACTCTATTTTCTCTTTTTCCTGACCTTCCTTCCTAAAAGGATAAATAGATTTTTGAAGGTGGACTTTCCTGTGTAAGACTGTGGCTCAGTGACACAATAAATTCAATTTTTAGCCTCCTTGTAAGAGAGAACAGAGTGCTAATGTGGTACAGGCTCAGGCTGTCACCTAAAATCAGTTAGTCCACCTACATTTTTCAAGACTGAGATGTCTAGTTTTTGCAGAGGATCAGGTATCACCTCTTGCCCTGCAATTTGTGTAAAATCATTATCACCTTCCTGTTGCGCACTAGATAATTTGACAAGAACATGTTCTTCTGGCCACACATGATCCAGATGAAATTTTTGCTGCAGGGCAATTTGCTGATGCACAGAGCAAGTATGAATGATTATGGAAATAGGACCTGTGTTTTAATGATAAATTTCATATTTTCTTCTGCACTGCAATGAAAAAAAAAGATGCAAGATTCTGAGAATAAAATGTATGGGAAACATGAGGAGAACCTGATTATGCACTAATAAGCATGCTGTCAGGCACCCTAGAAATTACTTCTGCTTGGGGCTGTGTAAATAGCTAATTCTTCAGTTTCATTGCTGAATTAGAATAAAACCAAACACCCAGCAACCTGTTATCCATTACCAAAATGGAAGTCTAATATGGTTTACTTTATTGAAACATAATGTTGGGGTGTTTTTACTTTTTTTTCATAAATGCTTGAAATGAAACAGAACAGACAAAATCAGTGAAGGGCTGCTATGGGTGTTATCCTTTTACCTAAAGGTAAGTTGTGCACATATCCCAAACATAATATTTAGATAAAATTGTTTTGAAGGGGCATCAGAACTCACTAGTAAATTTGAACCCAGAACACCCTAAGCAGCAATTTGAAGTATTCTGCACTGAGACTCATGGTATCTTTTGCTACACTGTTTCATTTTCCATGAATAGTCATTAATCAAGTCTCTGACTCAGTGATGTCCCAGTTACTATACTCAAGAATACTGCCCTAAAATGATGTAGACAGTTGGAATGTATAGACATACACATTCATACATTTGTATGTACAACTCATCATTGCATAAAAAGAATTTAGCTAGTTTCAAATGGTCTGGTGAACAGGTATGGAAGCACTACAGAACACCACCGAGGTGCCAGTCTGTGTCCCAGAACCAGCATTACTGCAGTAGCACAGTTTTGTACTAGCAAAGGGAACCAACCTACCTCTCACCAAAATTAAGTAGCTGGTGTGCCATGCTTCTGGCCCTGAAGCTAGCCACAGAGATGGCTGTCTCAGCCCAGTGCACCCTAACTCCCTGTGGTTTTTAGTGCTTAAAAGTGTTAAAGACTGTAATAAACTTAAATTTCATAGTGGAATACACAACTATTTCATGAAAGATGGATGTCACCATTAAATACATTTCTCCAGTACCAATGGTTCGATAGACTAAATGTGAATTCACAAATATTTTTAAAATAGCCAGTCCCACAATTCTCCAGGCTTTTTCCCACCATTATGTTCTAATTGTGAGCAAGTACAAAAGTAACATTTACAAAGGAAGGAATATCTAAACAAGTTGCCTAAAATGTGCAAACATATTTGCATGTACTTACACAATTAAAAACTAGTGAAGATATCTAAGCTGGTTTTGTGAGCTTTGGAAGTTTGCATGAATACAAACATTTTTTTTCAGCCTTCCTCTTGTGAAAACAACAGGTAGTTTTCACACCAGCCTGTGCTGCAGCAGGTGCATTTCTTTGATGGAAATTATGTGCTTTATCTCCAAATGCAATGCATGCATATGCATTAAAATATTGTTGGGGAGACAAAGGAAAAACATAAGATTCATTGCAAAATTGGCAAGATAGTGGCACAAAGCCATTTCCACACATCAGGAGATCAAAACCAACAATTCTTCAACAGTGTTATGACTGGCATGGATAAGGTTACTGTAGAATGATAGTTTATCACAAAACTAGAGCTGGAGAGCACCCAATCAAGTCAAGTCATCAGATACCATATCTGTGACAAATAGAAGGAAGTTCTGCTTCACAGAGTGCATAATTAGAGTGAAAATCACCACCACAAGATTGTGGGGTGACAAAGCTATACACATGCTGAAGGAAGGAATAGAAATATGGGGTTCCATGGGCTTTTAAACACAGAGGTCCAGTTGCACTCTGAATTGCAATGCTACCACTTGCTTGGAGCATGGCAATGCTTCAGGAGTCACCACACTGGGAATTAATACATGGTGAGTCACAATTTCCTTATTGAATTCCCCTCTGGATAGCCTCAAACAGCAGCATATTACTTCTGTCTCTACTCTGAACACATCCCTATGCCTGCTTGCTCCTTTCTTGCTCACTTGGAAAGGAGTGAAGCACTGCCTGGAGGCTACTCTCAGAATCAGTAGGGACAACTATAACTGGGAGTTCTCCAGGGAGCAGGGTGACAATGTCTGGTTTGGGCAAAGGGTTTACTGTATGGCAAGGGATAATCTGGAATTCATGAAGTGGACACAGAGAGATGGTGCAGTGGGAGGGGGAAATGTTCATATCCTCCTGATTGAGCAGGAAGAGAGCAAGCACAGTTCCAAGGAACAGGATCCACCTCACAATACTTATTTTTAACTGCTTTCTCTGAAGAGGATGTCTATAAATTTCAGATACTGAAATTCATAGACAACGAGAGAAGCAGCTTATCCCAAGCGAATTATTATGATTATTTACTTATGGTCTAAAATTTATTTGGTTCTTGGCCTTTGCTTCTGGTGTTACTATAGAATTGCAGTCTAACATTCAGCAACATAACAAGGCCAGTTATTTGTTGTGACCACAGAGAACAGATAATTGTGAACATTAAACTGAATTTTAAAGTAAAACGACACCATCTAGTCCCATTCTCCTCAGTAACACTTTCAAAGCCTATTTGCAAACTTTTACATGGTGACTCCAGAAATGCTACAACATGAGATCTTTGGTCTTCCTCATAAAAACAGATTTATAAAAATTATCACATTGGACTATTAATACAAATGCATCCCATAGTAGGAGAATCACTCTAAGTCAAGACTGTGTATATTCAGAAGGCTGAGTACATTCAAGAGCCAAGAGCATGTTCTTTCCTTTTCCATTAGAGACTTGCACAGAACTACCTGGGAAAGGCTTTCATTTTGAATTACAATTCTCAGTGTAAAAGGGATGTTGTATTTAGGTCACAATATTTGAACAAGACAAGAAAGTCTGATGAAAGAATTCCATCCTTTTTAACATGTACTGTTGTACTTCAGAGAACAAAAATACAGGAACCACAAAAAATTGAACTAGATCAGCAATGTCTCTTTTCCTCTAAAACATGCTTGAGTGTTGCCAGCTGGAAACTTGGGCTACGTTATGTCACAGCAATCGCAGAATAATTTTGTAGCCTGTAATTGTGCCTTAATTCTTGCCCTGGTTTTAGAGGTATTCTCAAGTAGTGTGAGAGCTGCCATACAAAGTATTTTGATGGCACTTTTGACAGCTAATTAATACATTTCACTACTGTATGGAGTGTTTACACTGTGTTGCGTAAAGCTACATTCACAAGTATAGAAGAAATGTATATTCTCTTCATTGACCTGTGTACTGCACTGGAAAAACATTTGCAGGATTCTCCAGACATACCATCAACAATAATGGTACTTAGATGTAATGGTTTTTGCTTTCTTGTGTTTCTATATGCATGGGTAAAATATAAAATAAGGCAGATTGCTAATATGTTCACTAGAGAAAGACAAAAATCAGTATTATTTTCATGCTGAATCTCAGAAGCAGGTTTTCAAAAGCACAAATGACAGGGTTGCCTAAATCCCACGTAAATTCATTTACAGCTCATTTATGACCAAAAAGCTGCATCTTTGGATTACAAAAGACCAGAATCAAATCTAAAGGCTTTGTTCCTAATACCATTTTTATACAGCCAAAGTAGGCAGTTGTTCAAAGAAGACATCTACTTATTGGAAAGTATGTTCAGGTCATAAAAATGCATTCACACAATTCATACCAAAAAGTACTTAAGGACCTACGTTATTTCACACATAGGAATAGCACTGGTAGAGAAACTGGAAATGAAGAGGAGTAAAAGCGTGCAAGGTACAAACGCTTTGAGGGCCCCAAAATCTTGTATTGCAAGGTTTGAATGAGACTTAAGTCCTTTGTTGGCAAGCTACTGTTGTTCCAGAGAGGTCAATGGAGTAATATACATGTACTGCAGCATGGCCCTCTATTATCACCCAGACAAAAAGAAAAATCTAGTCCAAACCTTACAGATGGCCAGACTTTAGTAGGTTTAACATTCAGGTTTCACAGTTGGACCTGTGAGTAACAACAGCAAGCTCCACGGTACAGCAGTTTTTCTCATTGTTTCTGAATATGCTTGGAAGAAGGATTGCTAAACTTCTATGAAATAAACCATCGAATTACTAAGGTGGCTTTTGAGAAAAGGAACAGATTGCTGTCACAGTTACTCATGTATATCAGTGCAGCCCCTACTCCCCAAAATGTAGACTTTTGTTTATAGGTATCAAACAAGTTATGAAAACAAGTTATAACAAACAGAGCCAGAATAAAAGTATTACAGCATATCTAAAACCGTGCAGAAAAAAACCCCAGGATTTTAGAGTGCAATAATATGTTAGCTTCGTCTCAGACCTAAAATACATCCCTTCTGGTGCTGGAGTTGACAGTAGCTGTGGAGTCAGCCTACACCTTCTGGGTGTACTGCAGCTGAAGAGTGTGCATGCGCTGGTGAGGAAGAGCTGAAGCAGGTGTGGAAGGCAGAACACTTCCTTTGCAATGAGAACACACACACGCCTTATCATGCACTCAATAGAAATGCCTTGACCTGTGGTTCACATAACTACAGTCATCTCAGAAGAAACACAGAAAAGAAGTAAGACTTAGAATCTGACCTGTTTTTCATTTTCATCCTCCAGCCTCAGCCTGTCCTCAATGCAGTTCCTGGCCTGAAGGAACGCCTTCCTCTGAGCCCTTTCTGTCAAAATCCTCACAAAGACCCCATACAAATTTACACTGACAAAAAGGATTGCATTGGCCATGAGCTGTAAGAAAGAAAGAAAAATAAATGAGTACTTTAAAATACAGACTTTTATTTCGCATTTCTACTCAGCAAAATTAAAAAAAAAAAAAGGAAAAAAAACCAAAACAACAAAAAACCACCCAACAAATGAGCAATGGAAACAACTGTCTTTAAAAATTCTGTCTTGCTAGCCATGTCACCTATACCCCTTCCCACAACTCAACTGCAATGAAACAATTATAGCAGCTATCACAAGTCCAGGCAAGCAATTCTGCATAATACAAAACTTCTCATCTGCTGAAATTAATTTCTTTTACAATGATCTGTAGCTTATCACTTTCATTCAACATTGGTTCATCAGCCAGTTGGAAGATCTGTCCATCTAGTAAGGAGAGCATCTTCAACATTTGTTCAGTTGTGAGATGCCTGGAAGACTGAAAATAATTTCCTGTGCCTTTGTAAAGTAGGGATATTATTGTCCCTTTTTATATAGTTGAGAAACAAGGCAGTGACAAAATCTCTGACTAAAAATAATGTGTGCCTGGGTACCCTAAGCTTTCATATTGAGCAGTTTGCACTTGGAAAATTAACCAATCTTCCCATATAGATACTATTAGTGACTATACTGTACTTTTTATGCAATCAGCCAGAATATTGTCGATGCAGCATCCTGCAGCATTGACTATCCTGCAGCAGACCTCTGAGAAGGTGCTGAGTTCACTTCTATGAATAGTGCTTTGATGCAGAACACATAAATGACCCAACTGCCCTTCTGTTTTGGTTTTTTTTTTTTTAAGTTTTTACAATATGTGATAAAGTTAGCTAAATGACCTAAATAATTCAACAGTGGCTTCCCCACAACGTCCCAATCTAAGACAACCCTGTCCATTTCTCACCACATCTCTGATGTCTGAAACATGTCTTCAGATGGTAAATTCTGCAATGCAATGCAGTTTTTGTTCAGAAAGAAGGTAATAAGGCCTGTGTACCTAATATCTTTTCAGTCTCATTCTCCATATTTACTCTAGTTATTTCCACAGCATCATGAAAACAATTCCCAGGACTCATAAATTCCAAAATTTCAGAAATCAGCTTGCACATTAATTGGCCAAGATTGGGTGTAAGAGCAAAGAAAAATATCACAGCAAGTAACACAATTAATGTTGAACTCCAATGCACCTGAAATAGTTCATATAGGCCATATAACTGACATTTATTTCTTAATTGAAGATATACATCAAGCTAGTACATTTCTACTGTTGCATGAACTACTGGTGTAAACTGGAGACCGCTGCCTTTGTTTGCACTGCATAGTGAGTCCAGATGTGTCAACAACAAAATCAAGGTTTTTAAAAAATAAAACCACCAACATTGTCGTAGAGGAATTATTCTTTAATGAGGAACAGAACTACGGCTGAAGGCTTGAATTCTGCCAATATAGTAAGTAAAGATTAAAAATTACATTCAGAAACTCCCTGCTGATTTTGGAGAGCCTTTGGTGAATGTATACACTAATAGCAGTGTATACTTTGATCTTCTGTGATCTGAATATAGTAGGTAGAATTGAAAGATTGATGCTGTGTGCGTTCTCCAGACCTTCACAGGTTCACAAGTCCTCTTTAACCTTCATACCAGACTGTTATTAGTTAACAAGAGATCAACAATACTTCCCTGAAAACATTCTCCCCAGCATGAAATTGAAAAGATACCCTATGACAAGTAAGGGAGCTTTGCCTAGTATTAACATTTTCTTTCTCCTCAGATATCCAAAAGGAAACAGCTATCTCACAAGAGCTAACACCAGTGAAGAATGGTGTTACATCTTCCTCCCGAGAACTGCAAAATGTGGGTTCAGGTGTCATCAGTCAGAAGAATTTCAGCCTAAGAATGTGATATACCAGTTACTTACATGTCACTTGTCAGAGATGGTAATACAGACGGTAAAACCAGTACACAAGCATATGATATCATGATACAGGCTGAGCATAAAACAGTTTGCTGTTCCTATGTTGCTTTATTTTGCTACATCACAGAGAACTGTTTGAGTTGTATCAATATTCAGCACAAATTAAAGCCCACCAAAATGAAATTACTGTAAAAATTGCTATAGAATCCTATTTTTAGAGACATGAATGCAGTCACACTCACCCTATCCCTGCATTTTATCCTGCTGAAGTATAGCAACAACAGTGTATTTCCAAGCTAATTCTTGTAAGTGCAATGGAATAAAAATAGAAAGAATTTGTAAAGGCCATATTCAAAGGCAAGAGAACAAGCCCACAGAATAAACAGTAAAGATAGTTAAAGACAGTGCAAGTGCTTGACCCTGACCATATACAAAACAGCTGTTAACAACACAAGGTGAAAAGCTAATATTATCTTTATGTGCTGACATCAGAGTGGTTCAAGACATAAATAATTACTTATTTAAAAAACCCTAAAACCCAGCTCAGTTTCTGATCTTCAAAACAAGGCAACAAAAGACCATATATTATAACAATGTACCAGCTGATCTGGGACTATCATTATGATTTCACTCAAGCAATGGGGATCGCCTGGACTGGGAGTAATCAGCAGGTGGGTTCCTGCAATCATGCAGTCACTTTCAGACTCAGCAGGCTAAGTAATTTTCTGACATGTTTTGAACAGCTTAAGATAAAACACAGGCTTAGCTGTCAGCTCTAGACTGCAGGGAATTGGGAAAAGTGATAAAGCAAGTAAAAGATTCATGGATTTCAAAATGCGAGAAAAGAAAGTAGGGCAGATTGTCTCCTGAGGTAAGATCTCGTTCTTTCCACAACCTATTTTCTGCCTAATTATTATTTTTTCCCCAGCTGCAAACTACATACATTTGCCTCTATGTTTTGCAAATGCATGCCATTTCCTAGTTTGGTTCCTCTCATTTTAATATGTAAATATGTACCTCTATATATATATACAAATATGCATATATAATTTGCACACACTATGTGCTGTAACTGCAGGAAAGTTTATCCCTTAAGAAGTACTGAGGCATCCAGAACTGCTTAAATATCAAGGAAATTAATTTTAAATCACTCCTACATTATTCATTATACTAATGCTGAGTAGGAAACAGAGTGCTCTTCAGGTTTCACCACCACCTTCTATTTATAAAACTACCAAAGAGAATTTGCTAAATGCAACACAAAGGGATTCAAAGAGCTTTTTATTGTGCAACTTCTTTCAAACAATGCTATTTTCTCATTCCATCATGAGATTACAGGTCAGCCAGAATAAAAAAATGGCAAAAGGGTCATGAAAGCCTTTTTTGATTTATTTTTTAAAAATTGCTATTGTCACTGAATTGCACTGCGTATCTGCTAGCTTCATACCAACATCCTGACTTATAAGCTTGTCTAGTCCTTAGAAGAATATAGTTTCTATCACTGGATGAACTCTGATATGGTTCCTTGTGCTGATTCTAGAAGATGTTACCAAAGGCAGAATTCCAACATTGAGAGCTAGTTCTTGTGGGCTGCCTGATCAGTGATGAGATGCTGGCAGCTCTAGCAGATATTTCAACAAAATTTCTGTCTCTCCTGGCTTTCTCTTCCATTGTTGTTTGGTTTTTTGTTTTTTTTGGGGGGGAATCAAGTTAGTTTTTGTAGGTAACTCAAATTGTGCAATACAGCAATGTCTGTCAAGTGCACAAGTAATTCTGAAGGTAAGAAGCATGTGACATGCACATGCATAGAAAGGGCTTGAATAGTTTAATTAAAGACCTTCTTTATTCTTTTTTTTTTTTTTTTTTCACACTAGAAGGATCTTCTAGTGGGACACTTCTTGAGTGTCCCTTGGGATTAGTTGAGAGACTCTTTGAATAGTCTCTAAAATCTTTTCTTTCAATTCCAGATGTATTTTATTCTCCACCTCTTTTTCCTCCAAATTCAGCATCCTCATGTGCATTCATGCATGCATTTGCTGTCTCTCAAACAGATGGTGAAAAATTCTTCTACATGTTGGTATTTGCCATTTAAGCAGACTAATTTTGTTACCAGGTAAGCAGTTGCATAGTAAATAGTTCAAACCTGAGGCTGATTTTCAATGTGGAGTAGCTTTCTGTTTGTCTCACAAAATTGCCTCATAGGAAAATGTGGCTGTTTCACAAAGTTGTGAATGACTTCAGGATCAGTCAAAGACTTTTTTATGAAGTGGCATTCATATGGACAGATATACCAAACTGAAGCAGACTAAACGGGAAATATAAATTACCAGAGTACAAAAATGCAGGAGACTCCTTCAGAAAGGCATTGTGCTTGTGGTGTTAATGGGACTGAGGAGAGTTTTTGATGGTTACCACTTCCAGGAGAATTGTAATATAGTATAACAATAATATCAATATTTGATTTATTCTCAGCAATAGAAATTCTCACAATATCACATCAAGCAGAGAAGAGTGGAATTTGTAGGAAACATGGCCCTCATTTTGAGAGGAAGGTTGAAATTTGCAGAAAAGACAAGACCAATGTCTTAATGTGTACGTCCTTGACGCACACAATACTTTGACATTGTATATGTCAAAGACATACACAATGATTTGTGTATGTCTTAACCCTCAGATACCTGATAAGGTGAGAAGTACGGAGGGCCTGAATTCTGCTTCCAGTTTTCTCTTCAATTGAATTTTACTGCAATTAATTTCTGTGCCACTATTGTGGTTCCTGTCATGCAGTAGCATTATTGTAAAATATGAATGTCTATTATGAGGCATACATCAAAGCAGAGTCACGAACAGCTTATTAAAATAAGTCAGTGCTTCCACCATTAAAACTCTTGAAGAGCAAGGCAAGACTGTACCATTCATGAAAATTGTTAATATCATGAAAAAGACCTTTTACAAGTTTAAAAATGGTTTCTCTTTTTCCTGTTATGGAAAATGCTAACACTAGAGCAGTGCTTTATTTACAGCACAAGACTGCATAAATGAGAATGCACAATTGCCTCTTTATCCTGACATGGCTTTAAGTTTACTATTTCATTTAACTCACTTTATCACTGTTTGAGAATAGTTAATTACTGTATCTGCTCTATTTGCTGAAGTGGCATAACCAAAGAAGGACAGATCTTCTCTTTAGTTCCTGACTGCATCCTGAGAAGCATACCCTCCTACCAGAGAAGGCACTCAAACAAATCTCCAGATAAAATAAACTTACCTCATTTTGAATAAATGTCACTCTCTTAACTTTGATACTTTTCATCCTGTTTTATGACCTGTACTAAGAAAATACTGTTCTGCTGTGTTATTCTCCGTGATTTGTCTTCATTCAATTCCCTCCTGAATCTACAGCATACTCTAAGAGGGCATTAGTTATTTCAGTGATAATGTGCTGAATGAAAGCAGATGTCACTGTCAAGGAAAAGACAATTATTTCCAATTATTTTTACCTTTCACGATAGCAAAAATTCAAATCTTTATTTCGATGTACCAAGGCTTCTTGATTTTTATTTTTTTTTTATTTGTTAGGAAGACAGAAACACTTATGCACAAGAACTTCAGTTATTATCAGGGGTTTTTAATTTTAAAAAGGAAACTGTTTTTTAGGAAATAAAAAAGGTATCAGACAGAGAACTTACAGGTACTATACGACAGAGCATAGATATATGAAATTTTAGAAATAAGAAATAAAGGACTAAATGTAAATTACTGCAGGCAGCATACAGGCTGAAATCCCTTCAAGCATAAATTCTCAATCACTTCAAACCATTCCAAATAAGAAACAACTTCGTAAAATCTGTATTTTCTGAAGAAAGAAAATAAAAAAAATACGTAAACACATAGCAGTATTCTATTAGAAATGGTTGCTGCAACTGCAACCAAAAAAGCAGTGAGAAAATGCCCTGATTTGCCTCTGTCCAAAGTCTGTTTTTATACATAATGTGTGCATACTGACACACATTCATAACAATATTAATTATTTCTCTTGCTTTCATATTTATATCCACTAAGGCCATCTGAGTTTAGTATCAGCAATATTTCCATTTACCAAACCAGACCTTACAGCCAGATTACTGGAGGTTACATTTACACAAGGCAACAAACTTTCTCCAAAGCCCACAGAAGTCCCCTGGCTATTCCAGACAGAATGTCTGAAGAATATTACATGTGAAGCAAAAATAATTTCCCAGTCATTCATACTAATTATTTAAGTCTAGGTACACGAAAGAACTGGCTGATCTCCATGGTTTTTCACTATACAAGAGCCTATGATTGCCTCTCAAATAAGATATGAGAAAGACAGTATCTCAACTGTGGTTCTCTCTTGCTGTAATGTTATTGTACTGTACTCCACGCTGTGTAAGAGGTTCACAGCAGAACGTATACCTTTAACATAATAATATGGTCCCAGTCACTTCCATCTGTGGAAAGCTGAGACAATAACTACCCAGAAAAAAGTAAAAATATTCTTGCTAAGTGGCTTACATGTCACATACCACAAATTTCTTTTGGCTGAGAAGAGAGAGGCAAATGTTGCTTGTATTTCTTTCCTGATTTAGCTGTTGCATTCTTTTAGAGCACACTGTAAGCTGCCACAGAACAAATAAACCCTCAGATCTTCTTGTTTTGGCAGTGAGTTGTTATAGTTTGGGGGGTTTTGAGCAATTTAATTATTCCCAAGCATTATGAATAGCTGCTATATATCACAAAAGACTTTGAATATGTTGTCAAAGCCACCTGAAATAATTTTTATAGAAATTATAGCCAATATTTTTATTTATTTATGTATGTTACTTACTTGCTTGACAGAGTCCAGGTGATCAGGCCCTGAAGCTGTTCTACATCAACCTCAAATCTGCAGCTTTCTTTCCTTTTCCTTTTCCTTTTAGTATAACGCCATGTTGTACAACTAGAGCACAGGACAGTAATATGGTGCTTAAATTTTTTTTTTATATGTTCTATGCAACATGTGGTTCCTTCCCAGTCCTTTTTGCCCCCAAAGAATCCATCTGAACCTTTTTTTTTTTTCTCAGCTGCAGTAATTAAATACAGAAAGACTTGTGGGGGTACACTGTGTTTGAAACCTTTGACTGGACTGTAGTTGTTAGATGAATGGACCTTCAGATCTAAAATGCAATTTTTCTTCTTTTGAATCCTGTGTATGGCTGAGAAACAGCATTTAGCAGCCTAAGTCTGAAGCATGCCTGCCACAGACAGGAAAAAATTCTGTCTAGCGTACAGCTCTCAGACTACAGACACATAAAATGAGGCTGTGGCTTCAGTTCAGCAAGGGGCACCACATTTTCATATTGCTTCTGTAACAGCCCAGGAGAAAGACTGCTCAGCCTGAGTGAGACAGCCTCCTTCCCAGACTTCTAGCCACGCTACTTTTGCAGCTCATGGTGTGCCACTGTCTAAGAGAACTCACCTTGTCTCAGGTTCTTGTGGCATGGTTTGGTTATATCCATAAAACATACTCCACAATACGTCTCTGATGGTACTGGCTTAGTGAAGACTGATAGATATATGCTGAGCTTCTGCACATTCTGACATCTGGAACATGCTTCCAGCTTTTCACTTGGGACCTCTCACTCGTCAGCTGTAGTTCAGTTGTAAAAGTCTTGTCAGCCAAAACTCAAAAGTGTTCTGCAAAGCTTTGCCAATAAACAGTTCGGAGGTGGAGGTCAATGCTGACTCTGTTCTCCAGCAGTTCAAGCTTAGTTTTGTCAAGCCTAGGAACTGTGCTGCTGAGGATGAAGTACTATCCCCAGGGCTTATTATACTTGCACAGGCACTGCACCATCTGTTTGTATACTGAAATGGCACATTCCTGTGCTGTACACAGGCTGTTTCCAAAGAGCATTTGAATTTTACTCCTGGAAGGTTGGATGTATAAAATCTAGGAAATGCAACACCCATGCTTAAAACCTCTAAGTGCCTTTTTTTTAAGTTAACTTCTGGGAGACAACTATGCATACAAGGAGGTTCCCAAGTCAGTGTATGTCAATTAGGTATGATCACAGGCATATTGCAGATGAGAAAAAAAAGACAGGTTAAGTTTAAGAAGCTGTCCAAATACTACAGTGTAATAAACTCATCATTAGGAAATTATGCTGAAATGCATTGCTTAAGGTCCTATACAGCAAACTGAAGTAATTTTTTCGTGAATCAGGCAGTGTCAGGTACACAATTTTCATATCAAACATGGGACCTTATATTAATTTTATGCCACTAAAAAACGTTTGCCCCAAAAATGTCAAGAAGTATACAGAAGTCTTACAGTAAGTCACCTGTAATTTAAATTGAATGACTTGACTGTGAGGCCTTGGTTCTCACTCACCAGTGAAACACCTGGTCCTTTCCAGATGAATTAAGGTAGCTGGAGATAAAGACAGGAAAAAATGCATGTGCTGTTGCTCTGGCTGCCTGTGTACCACTAAATGAAAACATGACTGCATTAGGCCTAAACTAATCTCAGTCAGTTTCCCTTTCCACCAGAAGGATTGTCTGCTAGACTTGACAAATGTTCTCTTGTATCTCTTTTTTTTTTCACTACATGCAGATATTTGCAGCAGTTGGTCAATGATGTCACTTCTGGTCAAATGCCCTGAAAAGATGAAAGTGTTTGCCTTGAGGAAACTTTGCTCTGTTACACTGAGCCCATTTACTTTTCTCCTATTGTGTTTTACAACTTGCAAGTGCCATCTCTGCAGATAGTAAGATTTTCACTCTACAGGGTCATTTAAGCTATGGTATCTTCTGTCAGTGTTTGCGCTTGAAAGCTTTAATATTGTTAAAGTTGCAAAGCAGCAACTTAAGTAGAACAAATTAAGTAGAAATT
This sequence comes from Pedionomus torquatus, assembly GCA_013398155.1. Classification (NCBI taxonomy): domain Eukaryota; kingdom Metazoa; phylum Chordata; class Aves; order Charadriiformes; family Pedionomidae; genus Pedionomus; species Pedionomus torquatus. Next base: position 22,201 of record VZRU01009767.1, on the reverse strand, counting down.
TAAGTCGAGAAAGCTAGCCATTTTCTTGTTCTATTTTGAAAATTATTGTTCCAGAGAGAAACCAGCTAAGCAACTGACCAAACAAGAAACAGGTAAAGATTTAAAAAAAAAAATGTATTTCCAGTCATATTTGCAGTCAAGAGACTTATTATGTAAACAAGTGGATATATCCTTGTTTTGTGATTCTATTAAACAATTGAATTCCTTGGTGAATGATTCCAAGAGAAATCAAAGAAATTCTCAAGATTTAAGATCAAAGAACCAAACTACTCATTTCAGTCAGTGATCCTAAAAATCAAGTTTGTTTTTAGAATCTCTGTCCACTATGATTAAAAATAGTCTGAGCATGCTAAAAAATAGAGGCATGATTCTGTGGTTGAGAATTTGGGTAGCATTCCAAATGATTTATAGAAATCTCATTGCTGAAGCAAGAGCTTAGAAAGAAAATATGCTAATTTTTTGAGAAACAGGGTGCTTTTAAAGACTTATCATGAGAGCACATGACTATTAACTTCTTGGGTTATATGATCTTCTTGTAATTTATAGGTTTTTTTGGTTCTGTTTTAATGCAATATCATTTGAATGAAAAACAATTATTTTGGAAAAACATTACAATATTGTGAATGCCAAGCATTTAAAAACACTGAGCTGAAATGCAGAAATAAATCAAAGTGTTAAATCACAAATCTGGAGGAGGGTAAGAAATAACAGGACATAAGTCAAGTATGGTTTTGGAAGAGGAGGAAAAAAGCAGGGGTGGAGGGAAAACAAAAAAAAAAAAAAAAAAAAAAAAAAAGAAGGAAAATAATGATAAAAAGTGGAACTGAAACTCTGAGCAGAAGAGCAGAAGAATAACAAAGGGTCTAGAATTACAGATATGACACCAAAAGTACCACAATCTTGAATATTGTGATAATTTCTTCTCCTTTTGCCAATGTCATATTTTAGTTCTGCCTCATTAGAGAGGTGGTTTTAGGGTTTTGTTTGTTTGTTTTATTTGAATGAAAGAGATGACAGATAAGGATCATGGACTGTTATTCTTTGCATTGTGAATGAGGTGCCCTCCTGGAATTTTTTGCTCCTGTAACTACTGAAATACTCAGAACCTCAACCCAACTTTCATTAAACAAAGTCCTCCTTCCACAAACTATCTGGTGAGTTTAGTTTCTGCTTTGAATGTCTTGTCAGTTCTGGTAAGCTTAAGGCTGTCCATCAAATTAAGAATGTCTTAAGAGAAATGGTGCAACTTCCATGTACTGCAAATAGCAGAATTTTATGCCCTGGAAAAGATGACTAGGATTTAACTGAGTTATTGAAAATTCTGAAAATTACATGGAAAACAAAATACATTAGCAATTTCTTACTATACTTCAAAAGAAATAAGACAGTGTAGACATATTCTTAAGTCCCAAAGCAAGCTGTTCGCCGATAAAAAAATACACAACTGTAATATGTTATGTTATATTATGTTACATTACATCTATCTCAACTGTACACAAATCTCCTCTTAAGGGTTTGCTAACTGCATGGGTTTTTTGCACAAAAAATTGAAGAAATAGCAAGTATGGAATAGGATATCTTCAGTGCTGCTGCGTTTTTGTCTGTCCCTAAAGATGCAAGGACTGTATCTGACCACATTTACAATAGCAAGAAAAGTGTTCAGCAGGTGTGAACTTGCAGCTGGAAAGAAGTGGTGCTTTGTGGTACCCACACTAACTGTATTCTAGGAGAGAATACAGTTTGGATCAGCTCTATCTTTGTCCTGTGAACTGAACACCAGTTAGTCCACTTTCCACTAAAGTGTTTGGTCTTGAAAGCACAAGATTCATTTTCAGATAACAGATGAGATTCAGGCTTTTTCTTTTCCTTTCCACAATATGACAAAAAAATAGAGATTATTTTTTTGAAATTATGCACTACCCTGCAAGTCTCAAAGGATTTGTATCACACAGACTGCACAGGTACAGGAAAAGATGACACTTGCATTACAGAGACGTGCTGAATCATGCTAAGCATAAATGTTTATAAAAGGGGCTCATAATAAAAGCAAATATAGCACTGTAGATTATACTGTATGTATATGAGCAACCTATAATATACACAAAAGTATGGAAGACGCTTATTACTCCATGGCTAACCTTTACTAACTACAGAAAGAATAAAATATTAATCACCTATTCATTGAATAACATGTCAACCATTTTAGTATTTTCTAATGTCTCCTGATAATAGTGGTTTCCTGAAATAAGTAGCTCCTAAATCATTATAGGATCATGTCAGAAACAATCCTGGAATTTACAAGGCTATAAGAGGGGACTTAAAAATTAGATATGTGGTATCGAATGGTATGCTTCATAATTTTGCAAATACTTTGATTTTTTTAGACCAGAAATGTAAGTAAGAAAATATAATTACACAGTACACTATAACTTCTCCATTTTTCTTCTTTTTTCTCCCCTTTCTGTACTTAAGAAATATCAAATATATAAAACACACATTCTTGCAACAACACTTGTAATACTAGCTATATTCATTTTTATGACTCTACAAAGAATTGTACGTATTCAATAATACTAATGAAGAGTTTGCTTTACTGTTACTGTTATTATACTTTTTAAAATCCATATTTCTGATGTGAAGATAACAATAATAATATAAAATCTCTTATATAAAATACTTTAAAAAATTTTTGGCCAGGTTCTGATGCACTGAGTATCTCTTAGGTGGCTGCCCCGAATGCTATGACAAAGTATTCATGTTAGCTGTTCACAAGCCTTCTTGTAAGAAATCCTAATTTACACATACAGATACATTAGGATAGTTCTCCTGCCTTCAAACTAAACACCACTGATCTAATCAGTGTAAGTAATCTGAAATATTTCTTAAAAGAACATGGCATCAGTGTGTCATGTGTTGAGGCAATAGCAGAAGTTCAGTGAAGATTCTTCAAAAAATGCAGATGTTGAATTAGTAATTTTGGAACAGGCTGAGTTGCAAGCAGGAAACTTCATAGAAATAAAAAATGGGTCAAAACATAACTAAGAATTCAGGAATTTTGACAAGGTGGATGTCATGATTTAGCCTCAGATGGCAACAAAGAACCATGTGGCAGCCCGGTCGGCTAATATCTCATGGCGGTGTTAGAGCGATTAGAAGAAAAAGGCATCACTCATGGGTTGGGACAAAAACAGGACACAGTTTAACAGGACAACAAAGTAGAACAAGGAAAAACAATAACAGTAACACGGATAGAGAAGGATACAAACGCGATTACCATACCAACCGCCGCCCATCCGACCCGCAGTCCCAGACCCATCACAGACCCCACACCTCCAGTTACCCCTCTCCTTCCTGGCCAGCTCCAAGATACCTCCTGGGCATGGCTCAGTGGGGTGGAATACCTGGGCCCCTGCTAGAGCCAGGGGAGAATTAACCCTGTCCCTCCCAGAAACCAGGACAGTGGAAGATCACACAATTCAACATCTAGTTGAACATGGCAGTTCCACATCCTTTACATGTGGAGTAAAAAAAGATGATGCAGGTGCAGGGAAAAACAATGACGAAAATCTTGAACCAGTTAAATTCCTATCTAAACAGAGTGGAGAAAGTAGTCAAACTAAATGAGTATGTGCTTGTATGCCAGTACAGAAGGGGGAACTGGGATGAATTAAAACTGAATACTGGATATTATCCTTCATAATAGGATACCAGAAAGAAAATGCAGTGGGATACTGTATTTCCAAGGTGTGAAATACATGGGGAAAAAACAAGAGGCAGGATCACAGGAGAGGTGCTATGCATTAAAGGAAGTATGCAGCCCAACCAGGTGATAAAGCCAGCTGTACAGAATCCGCATTGATTAAAATTTTATACTCATGCATGAAAAACATATTAATAGGGCTATACTACCACAGGCTGAGAAGGATGGAAACAGGGGGTATCTTTCAACTGGAAGCTTTGAGAGAGGCTGGCTCTGTAGAATATAGACTAAAGGCAGGCTCCCATCATTCCCATGCCAGCTCAGTAACTATTATTCTGGACCATGAAATGACAGCAAAATTTTAGAGTTTAGCTAGTTAGAAGAGGCCCAGCTAAGAAAGTAAAACTGTAAAACAGAAAATTGGTTCGTTTTACCTCAAACCAGACAATCTCATAAATGACTGCTTCCTGAAGCAGCCTAGTGGGGAAACTACTTGGAGGAGAAGCATGCCAGAACGTTTTTCTGACCTTTTTCGGAATACCTATTTCAAAATGTAAACATCAAAATACAAGTAAGCACAAAATACTTCGAGATACTCTTCCCAGGAAAAAAAAAAAAAAAAAAAAAGAAAAAGAAAAAAAAAAACACAAAACAAACAGAAAATCTACAGTAGTGTTTGATTTCAGGAGGAAGTATTGTTACTTACAGGGAGCATATCAGAGAATCTCTCTTAGACTGAATTTTCCATAAACAGGTTCTAAAACAGATCCCCAAGTAAGAAGGATCATATTGCCTGGAACAGGCCATATTCTGCTTGCCATTCCTACAAAACTCCAGTGTGACACTACTGAACTATTGCTTTTATATTGGGCAAAGTCATAAAAACTATGAAAAGTAACAGAATCTATAGGAAAAAAAAATAGGGAAAAGTGAATACAGTGCTTTTAGAGAAAAGGTACATCTGCAAACATGAAGTCTGTCTTAGTAGGTATTTATATTTAAAAATTAATCTGAACTAACACAAGCACTACAACACTACTTCTGTTCTCCATTAAGGGTCTCCAGCAACTTCTAGCAGTTATTTTTCAGTAAGTACCAGCTGAAACACTAGTAAGAGAGAAAATCCATGACATTCATTCAAAGTTCTGACAACTTTAGAGATACACCCTTCTCTTTACATTGACACACAATGATTGCCCCAGTGCAATTATTTTTACTACCTCTAGAACCCCAAATGCATAGTCTATAATCAGTGGGCCAAATTCACACAATCTTCTTCACTTGCATATCTACATGAAAATGCTTTCTGCTTTAATAGCTTAGGTTTCCACACTGTAATCTAAAGACTCAGTTAATGAAGCTATGTCACTATTGCCAGCCTATCTACATATCTCTAATATTTAGAAATGTACTTTAAATTCTTCATTGTGTACTGTTGCATTTGCTTTTTTGTCTTGCTTTGGCATATTGAAAAAAAACCCATTTATTTAAAACAGCCAGATTTTCATATTGAATAATGATTTTTATAGTCAGAATTAACTAAGCACAAAAACTAAGGCAATGGCTAAGATTAGTTTTAGAAAAAACTCTAAATAACTATACATATGTTTATTATATAAATTACATACAATTCTATCCTTAATGACCTGGGCTGATAGGGACATTTAGTGAGGTATTTTTCCAGTGTAAGGCACTGCATAATTAGTTCAGTATAGAAAATATACCAAGAAATTACATTTTTGCCTGCCTAAATTACCATACGTTCAGTTGATTATGGGAATCTGCCAGCTGTTAAGCAGCTACTGTTTCACCTCTGTTAGAGGCTTTTCAGTAATGCAGAACAAATATATGTACAAATCTATCATCTGTGCACTTAATGAAAACCTATCTGTTGCTGTGTCCAGTAGTGCAACATTATGCAGCAACAAGTCAGTGTGTTAGAGCTTACCACTGCAGTACTTTGAGTTACTGGTAGGGAACACCATTGGTTCTCTGATTTTTTTTTCAGTAAGTTGTGCATGCACAATATGGCACAGCATTTTTGAGTAATCAAGGTAATACAAGTAGCCTACAAGTATAGGTGGATCAATAATTTGATGTAGCAATGAAACCTTTTAGTAAAAGACATCACATCATTTAATGACTCAGTTTATTTAGGGAGTTAGGCTCCTTTCCACAGTCCAAATAGAAAGCCAGCCACTTAACACCCTTCAGAGGCATGTACCCTAAGGCTGACCTGTCTCCTGAGCACAGCCCAGTGCTGCAAAGACAACACCAGGTGAGCTCTGAAAACTGTCTATCCCCAACAGTGCAGTCTCTCTGAGAAACCTGAGACTCTCACTTAAGAGAGTTTATCCCTCTGGGTGCAATGCGGTACATATTGCTGCTGGTTTCAGTGACTGAATGAATTCTGTAAGCTCTGCACCATGTCCTTATTAATGCTGCTACATATGCATGTAGCAAATGGGGAGTGGAAGGCAGGGGCACCAAGGCAGCTTGAGTCTTGAGTAGAAGCAGAGACTGCCCTGACACTACTTTCCCTTCTCCTGACTCTTGTTCCTATTCTGTGCCAGCAGTCACATGTTTAAGTGGCTCTGGGAACTCACCTAGCCAAAAATAATCCGCTCTTTACATGTAATCTTATATTTCAAAATTGTGCCATGGGATTGCATGTTTTCAACAGTCAGCAACATGAGATGCACCACTGCAGGGAAACTTATTTCAGCTAAACAAAATTAATAAAGCAAGATGCCACAGACATTTGTATTAAGCCATAAAATGTTTGCCTCATTATTTCCACAGGGAGGTTAGTGACAATTATGAAGGTGCTGACTTTGAACATGCATAGTGCATTTAAGTTAGTTACAGTGGCAAAAGAAAAGGACTTCAAACATCAAGTTTATTTAACGGTTCAGGTACAGAACAGTAAGATAGAACCAATACTCTCTGCTAAGCCTCTGTCAAGAACATCCACTTCAGGAGAATAGTCCAGACTGTCCTGGATCAATCACAAATCTACATTCTAAACCTGACCAGAGATCTCGTCCTCCAGCTACACAGTTCTCATCCATGCTGCCCATATAGAAAGAGGTCTGGCAGGTAAATGCCTCCAGGTCCAGAGACCCAACTATGGACTAAGTACAACAAGCACCTACTGCCACTATGTTGTCTAGAGACTGGGAAAGTGTGATCCACTGTACTGGAATCATGCTCTGAAAGGTGCTAAAGGCTCTCCTGAAAAGTCCTAAATATTCAGCAAAATAGTTCACTGTAAGGAGAAAGAACCATTTGTACCAGAGAAAAGATGTTAGGTTTTCAANGGGTGTTTGTTTTGGTATATTATTTTAACCCCCAGCTGAAAGCAGAGAAAATTTCACCACTGAATTATGTAGGTTGGGCCTAAAGTAGAAATAAAACTACCAGGTAATATTTTATTTTTTCATAAAGGCCATAGCATTATTGTAAAGTATATACACACAAAGTGCCATTCTAATAAAGGTGGGCCACACTATAATATTCACAATGGTTAAAGATGCAGTGAAAATATATTAAACGTACAAAAATTACAGACAGGCATATTTGAAAGCTACAGAGACTAACNAAAAAAAAAAAAAAAAAAAAAAGAAAATTTCATGTCCATGCTTTAAGTATAGATAGGCAGACAAGGAGTAGACAACCTGCCTACTTTTAAGCCTAAAGACATTGAGAAGAGCCCTACCACTAATTAGTTATTGTTCATTTGAAAAACCCAATCACATAACCAAAATCCAAGAATCACAAATCAACTATCTAATAAAGATGATGGAAACAGTATAGGTAGCAGCCAGCTAGGAAGCAAGGCAAGCCAGCTGTCACTTTGTAGGACTACCAGAACTGAAGAGAAGACCAAGGGCTGAAAAGCTAACTGTGGTACCTAGCAAACAGATGCTTACCCACCACAGAGATCACGCAGAGAGTTAAAAAGTAGAACAGCCAAACCCACAGTTCCCAGATGGAATAATTCTTCACAAAAGAGCAAAGCTCAAAGTCAACATTTTCAGCAGTAGCTGAAGGTTATGAGTACTGTGCAGCATTTTGGTAAAATTTTCTTTTATTTAAATAAGCAGCCCAGGAGAGGAGTACAAATATCAAATATCTATTGCAAAGATATGTCATACAGTTCTGATTCAGCAATTCAGCTACTGCATGACTCCTTTTATTACGAAAAAAAAACCAAAAACATTTTTCCACACCTCTGCCTTTCTTTGTCATAGAGCAGTTTGCTCTGGAAATTTTTACTCCACAATGGCATTCTGGCAAACCTGGCAAGGAATTCAGGTGTGCTATGAGACAGAGCCTTGCTTGGGACCATTAAAGAAATCTAATATCAAGCCCACCAATTGTGGCATTAAAACTACTGCACAAAATATTAATTTTTCATGTGCAGTTAAAAGTAGTTGATGGAACCTATGATGAAATATGAACAGGAATATATGCAAGAAATTTGTATTTTTGCCTTTCAAATGCATGATTATGAGTTTGACTCCTGATACAGAATGAGGCAGTTTCAGCACACTGGCCCCCAGGAAGGACACGGGCATGACAGCACTGATGACAAACCTGACTGAATGGACCTAGCAGATCAAGTGATAGACTGTCTCATTTGGTTTTCCCTGTTGCACAGACCCTGCTCAGCAGGGGCTTCGTGAGGAAAAACAAGCCGAACCAAACCACCAGGGGGACAGAGTGAACCAAGCAGAGCACTCTCCAGATTCTCACAAGCAATCACTGGGAATAGTGACATGCCATGTTCTGCATAATAATTAAGATGGAAAAATAATCTGTGGAAAAATACAAGGTTTCTTTTGTTCTTAACAACTAAAAGAGAAGCCATTCACAGAGCAATGGGATGTGGGAAAGGAACCTTGGCTAATCTGGTAGTGTGAAAAATGGCTGATGCACACCAGGCAGGTATGCACATCCCTGCCTGTGTGTTGCTGCACAAAGCACTGCAACAAAGAGGTGTAAGACACTAGCTCTGAAAAAAACAGGTGTGGTTTCACAGAGGTTGTAAAGCCAACCTGATGCTTTCACTGCAGAGATATTTTATGTATATATACAAATATATGAAAGAATCCTGAAACTCCACTGTGAGACACTGCATGGCATAGGACCAAGACCAAAGCCAAAAATAGATCAGGGAGAAAAAATTGAGGCTAGCCCTGTACCTCTGTCAAGAGATTTGAAATAGCACAGTAGGAAATCCATAGGAGAGCAAATCCCTTTCATCCTGTACAATTATCCCTTGTTACATAGTTGGTTTTTGCTATCTCCTTTCAAGCTGTAAAGGCCTAGATACTTCTCTGCAGAAATTAGAACTTTGCCTGAGTATAACATGATAATTAATAATTCTGAGTTATCTAAAATGCAAATTAGGCTGCCACATATGTTCCATTAATGATCCTTTTACAGTTACAACAGCATTTTCAGAAAAATTATTTCCTCACAAATGTAGGTCACTGACTATTCCACTGATCAGATAAACGGAATATCTTAACCTACTTAAAGGAGTTTAAATTTAAACTTATTTCCCAAATCGTCCAGTGCAAAATGATACGTGTATACATACATATATGTGTGCCATCTGTATGTTTGTATATGTATATATATCTACAGATACATTCCTAATTCCAATTTAGAATTACTGAAGAAGTCATCCCAAATATTATCATAAAATCAAAATATATAAAATACTGATGCAGTAGCCTTTGATTACTTCTAATTGCAATTTAATCCAAATTTTCATGCTGCCCTGCCATATTGCCCATTCTTGCATCATATAGCCAATGTTTCACAGCTTTGCAAAGCGAAAAAGAGATATTAATGCTTTGATGTCATTCCATACAAAATACCCCTTGATATGCTTTATTTGTTTTTCTAATTAAGTGCTCAGACAACCCACACAGCCATATGGACACATGTAACTCTGTGTGAGTGTACATCATGTTTCTCCACTACCGCAAATAACTCCCACCTTCCCGGAAACATGCATGCAAAACTCCTACCCCCTAAATGGAGCTGGTATTAATTATAAGAAAGAATTTAAATGTCTACAACAGGGATTTAGCATTTTCATCCCAGAAATATGTGGAATAAGGGCAGTGTTTGCCAAACTAGAACCAGAAGTAATGTGAATTTACAATTTACAATTTTCATGCAATTCAGTTACTCAAAGATATATCCATTGCCACAGGATTTACGATGTACTTATTGTGATAAATGATTTAGTCCCAAACAGGATTCCAATTAAAGTTTACAATTTATTAAACTAATAAAGGCAAGCAAACAGCGCTGGGTGCGCCGGGAGCCTCTGCTCAACCAAGACACACGCTGCACAATTCCCATTTCCAGTTTATATTCGTTCTGCTCATACATATTCCTAAGAAGAGGTTGGTCTAAGCTAATGAGTTCTGGAATCTTCTTTGGCGCATGCCCTTCTCACCCACTGGGGTCTTCTTTACTCCCACCTGGTGGTCGGTGGATGGAATCAGTAATCCTCAGCTTGCCCTCAGGATGACCCCAGACCCCAGGCATGCACCCCACAGACCTCCCCTGCCCAGCACCATGCCAACAAAACCGGTGGAATATTTGTCAGGGGGTTCTTGTGAGAAGCAGGAACCATACACACACTGTCTTGCTTCTTCTAAGCCCTCGGTTACACAGGAACAAACAGAATGATACACAGAGAGGGTCAACATTTTACCCTGCAGCCCTAGCATTGTTCCATATTGACACGAATCAGGGGAACATATTTCACATTATCATTAAATAAGGTCCAATTTTTATGCAGCAACTAGCCACTCAGATTAACTGTGACTAGTTAGCTCAATCCTTGTTTCTAATATTGGAAACTGGAGGACTTCTAGTCAGAGTAAAGAGAGCAACACTGCAGCATCATCTGCAGCACACTCTCCTGTTTGAGTTTGTTACACTTTGGTGTTGGACCTTCCAAAGACTCGTTGTGAGTTTAGACAGAATACAATACAATTCCACAGTGCAAAAATAGCTCACAGCATGTTGAAATTATGAACTGGTTTGGTAGTCCTTGAAGGTGAGCCACCTGAGGGCACAGACGGTATCTGCACCATCACTGACCTCCATCTGAGGAGCAGCAACAACCGTGGTGAGCAACCTGGCACTATGGGTCTCATGGTCGTGTTCTGCCCTGCTCGCCTTCCTGATACAAGCACCAGTGTGGCCAGTCTGCATGAGGAATGCCAGTTAATTTAGTTACTGGACTGAAGGACAATTTAATTTAATTAAGTTAAATTTAGTCTGCATGAAGAATGCCAGTTAATTTAATTATTGGACACAGTGGTAACTGTGTGATGATTATGGACAAGATTAGTCAAAATCAGACCTTTCTTACTATTTCTTACTATTAGATATGCAAAACCATAACTGCATATAATTTTTGTTACCCTTGTAGATCACAGTGTATGGTTTCCAACAGACTGACATATAACTCAACAGCCTTAATTAACTTCACTGAGAGATCATCCCACTCTCATGTAGAGAAAAGGGGAACAGAGAGACAAACAAAAGGGAGTGGGAAGCAATTTCTAAAACCTGCTATCAACCACATGGGCGTCAGTAAAATCTCTAGGAAAAAACTCTGCTGAGAACATCACTGAATATGCCCCCAGGGACTAGGCACAGTGAAGCAAGCATAAAATTGCAAGTGAGTAACAGGCCATAAAATTACTTTCTTTGATAATTAAACATACCATATTCTTGACCACAATCTCCATGAAAGTAACTGTGACATGGAAGTCTAGATATGCAGAGACACATCCAGAGAGTAGCTTCATTGACACACAGAGAAAGCACAGATAGATTCCCCTTCTGTAAGACATAAAGATCTTCATTACCTGTTGTACACGGAGCAAAAGCTGAGGAGAAATTAATTTCATCCCAAGCAAAAGAACCAGCATCTTGGATGCTATCCTTACACCACTCTCAACCTGAGCTCAGCTTTCCCTCTCTCCACTACACCCTATTTAACCTCATATTTTGCTGTCTAAATCTCTATATTTATGACAGACAGCTGTGACCATTCCTTAAGCTACAAGGAGAAACTTTCCCTGAAACAGATCATTGCTGGAGACATATATATACACAGCAAACTCTTCAACCCAACTAGAAGCTGGAGCACTCAGTACCAAAAGCGTACCTTCAGCAGAAGTTAAGGGACATGGTGCCACAGTGAAGTAGTGTTTTTCCACCAACAGTTGTGTGCACACATCTGTCCTTCCTTGCTTGCCCCATGTGTGGTTCCTAGTTTGGCTGTGCTGTGTGGGTGCCTGTGGGAGATTTCCCTCAGGAGGGGACAGTGACATCTGTGTGCCCATGGAAGCACAGGTCCTCTGATGGACCCGCGCTTGCACCTTGGCACTTAGTGTGCTTTCCTCTGTGCAGTGGATGTATGTGGTGGGGTGACCTCTTCCAAGGCTCTGTAGCCAGTCTCCACAGACTGGCTATAGAGACAGAAAGGATTATTTCCAGAAGACACAAGAAGCTTTTGAACAGATGGGCTGGTTCCCTACCTCCCTTGAAATCTGCTTCTTTCAAAATGCACGTACATGGACCTTAAGGCAACACGATTGCATCACTGATACTATGATAATTTTTTGCCCTACTTCAGTGCCTTAATATGCACTGGTTACTAACAAGCACAATAATAATACATTTATCTGGGAGGAGGCAGGGGCCACCTTTCTGTTTTGCACTAACACACCATCCAGTTCAACAAAATCCTGATGCACATCCTTGCTCAAGGATTTTTTTAAAATTTATTTCATTAAATTTATTCTTATGGGCAAACGAGCTAAAGAGGTACTGGAGAAAGGAGAGTGGAAGGGTTTTGGGGGTTCATTTGCCTGTTCGATTAAACTCTGCCTGAGCCTCCGGTCCAGTTTTACTTCTCTGCATGGCATTAACTTCCAAAAGCGTTACCAGCTGGTGGTGCTATAGACTCTGATAGTCGAGTGGGAGTTGACTAAGGAACAACCTCTATTTTAGGTAACCTACATGTCATGTTGTCTTTCCTGCATCATAGCTTAAGAAACCTTCCCTTTTCAGGACTACACAGGCCATAATGGTGCTTTGTGGAGGCAAAGAGAATTCCAAAAATATATTTTATTCTGCTCTGTTTATTCTAAAGGGAAAACATCTTCATACCAATTTAAAACATCCAGACCTCCAGTTCCCAGATTTCTCAGTCTTTTTAGCATAAAAACTTAGCATGTGCTTTTCATATTCTCTGTCTTTAGTGATTACTAATGCTCTGGAAATCCTCCACACTGGTGTTCTCTTGCTTGTGCTTATCAGTGTAATTAAGAACAAAAACCTAAGCTGTGCAGTTATAACCACATGATAGCCCAGCCACCATCCTTCCTGGTAATACAGCATTTATCTGATTGATTATGTCCAGCCATATTTTTCCATCTTCTCTGTGTATGATCTCATCATATGAAACTATGTTATTCCTGTTACTGAGCACATGGCCACATGAAAAGACTTAAAATACCTCTTTAAAAATACTTTCAGATTGTTAATTCAATTATGGTGAATGTATGCTGGGGTTATTTGATAAATAATTATAATCAATCTCAGAATTAGCATGGCAAAAAACATCAGAGGATAGATTTTCAGTTTATGTAAGCTAAAGTTACTGGAGCTGTGGTGGTAAGAATACTCTGGAACAGGGGATAATTTTTGATACTTCGTTCTGGAATGGATAAATAAACGTCTCTTTCCTGTTTGAATAGAGTCTCATAATTAACAAAACACCTAGCACTATGCTTTTACTGCCAGTGCCTGAGCAAGCAGTTCCACAACTACACTGATACCTTCTTAGTACGCACTTTTGAATATCTGTTTGATACCAGTGGTTCCTGTGTTGACCTTTGAAACACAATGTCTTAATACAATCTAATAATTAACAAAGACTAATCAAAAACTGACTAGTTACGCAATGTGCAACCAGTGTTCACGTGCACATGTAGGGAATGACTGGCCTGTGGTTCTCATGGAGATGCCCACAGGGACCACAGTGTAATTTAAATGCAGCAGGAACTCAGTCCTGTGAAGCAGCCACAACTTTCCTACAAAAAAATAGAAACTCAGGCATATAAAGTTCTTTTCTGCACCGCTCTATCCAGTTGCAAGAACCAATATGCCTAGAGTTAGAGGCTTAATTCTACCAACATCATGGGGAGTTGCACAACTTAGTACCTTTCTGATGTTTTGGCACAAATAGCATTCAACAGCTAAGACTTTCAGTATGCAGTCCCGAAAGGTCCTGAAAGTCCTGAAAGCAAGGACTCCTGGCAAAGATGGTGCATTATTGTAACACAGCTTTTGCATCACAAGTTATCCAAGAGTGTCCACATCAGGCCCAAGCTAGTAGCGCAAGGTGTTCTCTCATGGAACCCGGAGAGTTGGACCTCCTTCTGCAGAGGAAAGGCATTTAAAGCCATTTCTCAGAGTTTAGCCACCTTTGCTTTGCTGGCCCAGGTAATAGAGACACATTAAACCATTTCTATCTGAATTCACTTGTACTTCACAGCTTGTACGTGTCCCTCCTAATGTGAAATCTCACAAATGGCAAGCAATTCATCAAACTAGGTCCTACTGGTTAAAAAGATGATTTCCCAACTGTCTGCCCCCACATGAACCAGACCTTCCATCAGCATCCAAGGTTTTAAAGGTGTCTGCTAGTAGAGGCCTGGTTTTGAAGAAATTAGTACAAGGCAGCTGAAAGCAGTTAACCATGGGTTAACTTGGGTGCAAACCCACACACGTATTAAGTTGCCTAACTGTCTCTAAAATCACCCTAGGGTCTCTGAAACATAAATACTTGTGAGGACTGCTGCCTCATAGTTCAAGTCCCATTGAGTGTATGCATAATGTAGTATTAAATATATAATACATTCACAACCACACCTTAAATTATTTTTAAAAGGATATTTAGCCTTTATAACAATGAGTAGAGGATATCTTTACAAATTTATGCTTAAAAGTCTCCACATTTACTGACCAGTTTGGTGATGAGACCTGAATAGGTCACTGCTTCTCTGTGCAAAAAACACAACAAATTTGTTTCAAGCCTCAGAAGTTAAAATGCTTTAATCCATGAAAGTCTACAAGCAGCCAGAAGAGTTAATCTTGAAATCTGTACTTTATTTTCCTTAGGCTTTTCTAGTCAAAATCCCTACTGCAGTCAAACATAGAACACATTCCTGCAGAAGGGCACAGGCTCTAGCCCTGCACAGTTCTTTACAGATTTTTCAGTGTGCTAGTTTAGTGTTAATCATCATCTGAGTATGAACAGAGTGATATCAGCATTTGTACCTGATGGAAGAAAATAAATAAAGAAAATAAATAGTGGAGGTTTTTTGTCCTATCACCTAAGAAAGAAAGAAATATAAGAGAGAAAGAGGGAATCACAGTAAGAGGAAATTAAAGAAAGAGGTAAAACGGAATGACAGAAAGAGAGATAGCGAGAAAGAGAGAGACAAAGTCAAAAAAAAAAAAAAAAGGAAAGGAACATAAAAGCAAGAAGGGGAAAAAGAAAGAAAAAAGTGAAAAGGTACGAAAGAAAGAAAGAAATGGGTAGACAGCCAAACAGATAAAAAAGTAGGAAATAATGGACTCTCTAAACCTGTGTGAACTTCACTTGAGACAGATATCTAAACAAATAAGCACACATTCTCATCTCATTTAAAATTAGTTTAAAAAAAATAGCAACTCTTTAAAATGTACTAAATTGAGTATACATGATTAAAACAAGCTTCTAATCTAGGTCATTGTTTTGTATAGTACCCAGATATGCATGAATGCATTTGGTGCAGAAATCAAGAAGAGTTGTGCAAATATTGCTGAGGACAAGATCTGGTTCACTATCCAAAACTACTATGCCTAAAACACCTCTAAAGCTGCACAAGATAACTAATGTTACCACAGCATTTTACCACATTCTCTAAATCTCACCAAGACTAATCACACTGCAAATACTGAAAATACATTACCCAAAGCACGATTAGAAAGGCACTCAAATTTTTACAGCTTTGTTTTGGGCTTGACTTTTAATGTGTCAACACATCATTTAAGTCCAGCCAAGTCATTTAATTAACTGTTCATATAGTACATGAATTACACCAAATAAGAAGGGTAAGGTTTACATACTGTCTGTTGGTCTTGCATTAATACTTAAATAGGACGTGCAAAAGCCAAGTTTGTAATGTGATCACATGTAGTAGTATATCACAAAAAAGGCAGAACAAAGAATTTGATTCAGACCCTAAAGGATAAAGATAGCTGATCATTGTAAATTATTAAATTGTTCAATGAGGATGTTAGTCAAGCAGTATGAGTGCATACAGGGTTTCTGAAACAAGCTCATAAACAGAATCCCTTTTTTTATGTGGAAAGAACATGTGTTGGAAGTCATTAAGTAAAGTATACCCTTTTTTTTTTTTTTTTTTTTTTTTAATTGTAGCTAGAACTCAAATATATTCTGTCAAACAAAAAAACCCACAGTTTCCATACCAGAACAGAAATAAGCCTCACCTGGAAACAGTGATCTTCCAACAGACAGGAGTGGCAAAGCATGCTGCACCCCTTCTCAGGGGGCTACATATCAGTCCCCGGCTGGGTGGTAAAGATACTACTGTAGCACATGAAGAAATCTGCCAGCTTTCTTATATCATACTAGTCATATTTCCAGCCCAAACCCCACTTACATGTGCAGTTGTTCAATATATTTCCATACCTTACTTTCAAAGAGTCCAGACCTGAATGAGGACAATAGAGGTACTTTTACACAGGGGTAATAGGATTTTAAATGTAAAATAGTCTTCCATAAAAAGGAAAATGCTTCTTCTTATGAAAGAGCAGGCTCTTTGGTTGCCCTGGAAACTGTATTTGTAAAGGGCCACAATTTATATTGTCCCGGAGGCTTTTAACATTTGCATCAAAGCTTCAGATGAGAACTGTCACTGAGTATTTATTCACCAAAAAAAAGCAAACTTTACTGTAAGAAGGTTGTGTGGTATATTTTTTTTCCCCCCTGGCTGAGAAGCAAACCAAAAAAAGCCCATGAAGTTGTACTCCTGTGATGTGTTTATGGAAAGTCAAGAGCAACACACTTAGGATGCTACACTTGCAAGTCAGTATTACAGAGAGAACATCTAACCAAATAGAAGGCCAAAAAAAATAAAAGGAACAACAACTCTCAGCATTTTCTGTTTTATCGTTGTTTAGTAATGACTCTGACCACTCGGAAACCTCCATCAGATTAGGACCTACTATATAATCATAAAGTAAAGGAGATCTCCTTAGAAAAACATAAAATGCAGAAAGATAAAATTAAACAGGCTAGAAAATTTGAATTTTAGTTCAAATACTTAACTGACACAATGCTCTAAATTTTAGGAAGAGGAAGAGCTTTGCTTTTCCTAAGAACTCTGGAAAGAAACCAACCCTTACGCTACTACCAGAGGTTCACAAATTTAAGTTGTACAAAACAATGTGCAGAAAGTGTCAATATACTTCTTACTATTTCCTGAAATTAGATACCAAAGAATAGTCTACAGAGGTATCTTGATGCTCATAGACAAGCTAAACCTCCCTCCCCCCCCGAAGTCACTTGGTGAATTGCTTATTCCAGGATGAAGCAGAATAGTCAATGCATTTTTTCTCATTTCTGCATCAGTTTCTACTCTTGAAAAGTGTATGGAATGGAAGCTGCAACAAATTTAGTTCCTCTTTTGAGGGTCTTGAGCAAGCAGGAGTTCAGGTCAAGATGCAGACAATTATATTTATGCCCTATGTAATAAAAGAATTCAGAAAAGATATCAAAGACAAAATGAGGAAGAGAGACCTTTCCCTAGTCATAGAGATGCTTAAAGATGAGTTGAGGGAAAAATATTTGAGAAATCTGTGTAAGAACACTAATGAGGAAAAGAGACAAACAAAATGAGAAATTAAGAATTCTCTGACTCGTTTCCTTTGGGAGGGAAAAACTGAATGAGGAAACAAAAAAAACAGAGAACAGGCAGGACACTTCTTTCAGTAACTTTCAGAATAAATATGCTCTATTTTTGGGTAGATGACTGTGTATTTTAGACTAGCATTTGCTATATTCAAATGTCAGATTCAAATAGCAAAAGCCAAGCACAATGGACGTTTCAGAAGTGAAAGTAGACAAGAGGAAGGAAATGGCAATTTTTCACAATATTTTATAAAACAAAGCTACTTATATTTCTCACATCCTGTTTTTACCTATTCTTTGATTGAATTGTTCTACTAAAGTATGCTTCAACCATGTGCTGTCAAATATACAGCAACAGGTAAAAGTCCATAATGTGCATGGCAAGACTTTTCTAGCTCACAATATTTGTGAAGCTGTTCCTGGCAATTAACATCAATTACAGGACAGGTTCCCTCTTCTTTTTGGTTTGACTAACCACTGACTCTTTCACGTTTTTTCTCAACCTGACCAGGTGCACATATCTTAACAAATATCTCTTTCATGTCATGGAGCAAAAAGAGGCCAAAATTCTTTGCAAGTAAGCCACTGTACTACCCCCAAAAAGCCTGTTAATATTTCTTTAGAACTGTCAAACATAAATTGAAATAATCTTCATAGAAAGCAACATTTAAGAACCATGTTTGTTTTTCAGATTTCACATTGCTTGGATTTAGTTTCTTAGCATTATCAGAATTCACATGCAATTAACAGTCTGGTATAACTCCAGACTTTTAACTTCATCTTTTTTCTCAACGTTATATTTGGGATACAGAATAATATTTAATAGCCATTAAAATGAACAAAGTATGACTGGTGGGAAAATATTCAAAAACATATTTGTAGTTTCACTTTGCCCAAGAGAGAAAAAGCAAAGAGAAACAATTCTGTCTATTATTGGAAAACATATAGATAAGTAGCTATTAAAATCAACCTTTCATCTATATCTTATGCAGTTAATAACAAAGTTACTGAGGTAAATACTTTTTTCAATGTAAGCTTTTTTTTCAAAAGCTTAAGTGGCTCATAAACATGGCCCATTTAACTGTAACATGAAACTCCTCACTCTTTTATGAACATCCAGCCCCAAGTGATGCAGACCAAAGGAAAAGGTTAATCTCAAAGCAACTGAAAAGAAAACATTACAGTATGGCTTAGCTCAGAGTAAATGGAAATATTTTAAACTGTTCCTTGGAGCTTTAAGATGCTTAAAATGAAGTCTTTTCTTTATGAAATTCTTCTCCCAGAAAAATGCAGCTGGAGTCAGGAGACTCAGGATCTATTCTGACTGATCTCCGAAAATCATCTTGCTTCTCCATCTCTAGTCCTTTTTCTGTTCTTTGTCATGTCTAGCAGAGCACAATGGATTGTTTGCTATTTGTGCAGTTGTACAGCAAGCAGGGAGTTGAGAAACAGGCTTAAAGTCTGGGGGTTTTTTTACATCCTGCGAACTGCCTTGAGTCAGCAGATTCCCAGGACTGGCCTTCTCTGGTAAAATCTCCAATACTTTTGTACTATTGAATACTGTGATTAACAGATGTTGTCTGGGCACGAGAGATAAAGAGGTGTAAAGCAGCCGGGATTAAAATCCCCAAAATAATGAGAGAATTCGTGCATCTAGCCTGGAGATGCACCCGATACAGCGCTGTTTCGAAAATTTCTAATAAATCCTTTTGTACTTTGTTTTTAACCTTTGCTTAGATGACTTTGTCCTCTTTTACATTTTACAAGTGAGCCGTTGTTTCTCACAAGAAGCTAATCAAAGTTGACTCCTGTAGGAATTAGCATAACATTAGTGGTAAATAATAAGACAAGCTTTATAAGACAATGAGACTTTCAGCCTAGAATTTGATGTGTAAGTTCTGTGAGCAATCCCTTTATTTGTGTCCTCAGATGCAATCAAAAAACAGTAATTGAAAAAGCAACATCTTAAGCAAGCAGTGCTTCCCTGAGACACTACTACAAAGTGAGACTGGTTTTGGGATAAACAGCTAGTGTATGGTATAACATTGCATCATTAATTTTCAGCAAGCACTCTTTTGTGTTGTTTTCCATGAATTTGCTTCGAGACATCCTTACTTGAATGCATGCATCTACACTATGCAAAGCCTCTTACTGAAAGATACTGCAAGACATTTTTTGTGAATCTCCTGCTCTTGACTGTGACTGCATGCAGCAGCACTGAAAAGCACAGATTATTACAGCACATTATTATTACAGACATCTTTGCTATCAAAATTAAGGTGTTTTTTGGGCACCTGCTTTGTAACTCAGGTATTCAGAACTAAATATAGTCAAAGTAATAGCAGAAGATAGAAACTCTATTTTGTATGCAGAAAAGATAGCTTCTGTCCATTCTGAAAGAAATTCCATGTTCACATAACATTTCCATGCTAACATGCAAAGTCCAATCATTTCCCATATCAAAATCCCATACCGTATCTTTGATATTGGGCACAGGACACATCACTACCTGCCCCAAAATTAATAGGTTCCATGATTCCTTCAGAGTCTACCATATTAGTTATAAATACAAAACTTCTTCATGGACACCTGAGGTAATTTTTAAAGTTTTAGGGCAGTTAAAGATGCCTAAAATGGCACCTTGTAGGAATTCAAAACCTTTAAACATGTTTCTAGCCATTTCAAAAAAGTCACTTCCTTATTTTGGCACCATTTCAAATACCAGTCCCTCTATATAAATGGCTTACTTTTAAATTAATTACTTTTAAATGGTTTTTGAAACATAAGAAAATATGATTGCTAGTCCTTAACAGTAATATATGTTTTCAAATTGCTGAAAAGCTATTCCAGGATCCTTCAATGAAAAACACTGTTTTAGGAGCTATACTAAAACAACTCACCTTTAGTTATATCACCTTGTTTACCTATTTTTCAAACATCTGTATCTAAATTAACGCACATGTACTTAGCTATAAAGTAAAAAGTTGGACTGCATTTGCAAAAGATGTCATCGGGTTAGTGCTATACCCTCTGAAGTTCATGTAGCAATGAAGACATTGTGGCTGCTGTTACAAAACGATGTAAACTGACAGAACAGTAAAAAAAAATAATTTCTGCCCTCTTTTCTTACACTGGATGGGAGCAAAGGTTCCCAGCCTTTTTTCAGTGATAACAGTGACTTAAAATAAGGACTAAGAGTAAAACTAAGCCATTAGTAGCTGCTTTAGAAAACACAGAAATAAATAGTTGGCCATTTAATTATTTGTGCAATCCTAATCACTCATCTACTAGACTCTGGATATCTGATGTTCCTGGAGTCCAAGCAAAATCTGAGCACTGACTTTCAACAGTAGAGATGTCTGATTTATGTTCAGAGAACATTACTTGAGCATCACACAACACTACACTTGCTAATGATTTCCAAGTTGACTATTCCGGACATAAAAAGCAGATATGATGATATCCCCAGGTTTTGTTACCTCTCCTGTTATGTGACCTGTGTGTTAGCACTTCTATGCCGCTTTTAGATCCACACAGAGATAAGATGACAACTGAGCAGGCCAAAGTGAAACTGGCTGAGTGAAAGTTTATAAGCTCATGTGACTAAGCTTGACAGGCAGATTCCCAAAAGCATGTCTTACTTGGAATAATACAGAGTGTTATACACCCTTACCAAAGGCACAACTGAACTAGAATGGAAGGAGTGACTCTACAGCACAGAAAGTGAATGCACCAGAACACAGTGCACCAAGGTGTCTCACCAAGACTCTCTTCTTGTGTTCTAGTTTGATTGAGTCAGGAATAGGGGGATAATGTTAGGCCTGCCTCTGAATCTCTGGACATAAAAAGATGCTGGGAACCACAAACAGATCACTGCATATGAAGGTTGCCTGAAGAGCACACAAAGGAAATAGAGCCATTCCAGCTAAGAAGTCAGCCCCATTGGGTGCCCAGCTGAAGTGCCTTTACACAAATGCACGGAGCATGAGGAACAAACAAGAGGAGTTAGAGGTGCACGCGCTTCTCCAGAGGTATGATCTATTTGACATTACTGAGACATGGTGGGATGGCTCTTATGACTGGAGTGTTGGAATGGAGGGCAACAGACTCTNTCAACGACCCCGATATCTGTTGGAAGGAAAACACAGCAGGGCACAAGAAATCCAGGGAGTTCTCAGAATGTGTTGAAGATAACTTCCTCCTTCAAATGCTTGAGGAACCGACAAGATAAGGAGCCATGCTGGATCTTGTCCTTACCAACAGGAAGGGGCTGGTGAGTGATGTCAAGTTGAAGGGTAGCCTCGGTTATAGTGATCACCAAATGGAACAAGTCAATCAATATTCTTAGGGCAGTGAGGGGGGTGGGTAGCATGCTCGCTACCCTGGACGTCAGGAGAGCAGACTGCGGACTCCTGAGAGATGTGACTGGTGGGGAGGAGTGGGAAAAAGAGCTGGAGGGGAGAGGG
>VZRU01009766.1:57437-79879 GCA_013398155.1 Pedionomus torquatus | reverse complement strand
TTAGCCAGAAGGCCTGTTTGGATGAACAAGCGTTAGAAAAACTCAAAATCGAAGAGGAGGACCACAAAGATCGTTAGAGGGATGGAGCACCTCTCCTGTGAGGACAGGCTGAGGGAACTGGGCTGTTCAGCCTGGAGAAGAGAAGGCTCCGGGGCAGACCTTCTAGCAGCNGCAACAGTCATTCACTCTCCCCAGAGACCCAACTCCATCCCTCCTTTGCCTTGCCTGCAATCCCAAGTCATCCCTGCCCTCATCCTGCCTGGATCCCAGGTGTTCTCTGCCAATACCTACATGGTCATCATGGTTGTCCCATGGTGGAGAAATACCTGTGGCTGGTGCCCCTTGCTTTGCTAGAGATGAGATGCATAGCACACAAGCGTGTCCAGCATCTGCAGGTGGTCCTGAGCTCCTTCCTTGCCAACTCCTTTTCTCCACAGCAACAAGATGTCAGAGGTGGAAGCAGCTTTCCGTAGATTTGCAGTATACGGTGACACATCAGCTAGAGGCAATAAGATGACAGGGAAAAACTTCTCCAAGATGTGCAAAGAGTGTGGAGTGATGGATGGAAAAGCTGTGACCAGCACGGATGTTGACATCGTATTCAACAAAGTCAAGTGAGTGCTGCAGGGAGCCGTGGTGTTCAGCTCACCAGGGCAGGAGGAAGGAATGGCAGGTCAGCAGGCTCTAATGGGGTTTCCCATCCCCCTGCCACCCAGCAATAACTTTCTTCTTGGTTTTCCTTCACCATAGGACCAAGGGTACCCGCACCATCACCTTTGCTGAGTTCCAGCAGGCCATGAAGGAGCTCTGCACCAAGCGCTTCCAAGACAAATCGCCCGAGGAAGCACTGCAGGCTGTGTATGCCCTCATCAAGGGGAAGAAGCCTGGTAGTGCAGGCACCACAGTGAGCATGTGTTTCCTCACCCATTATGCACCTTCAGCTGCCAGGAGACCTGCAGCACCTGCTGCAGGAACATCTGCTGTCCTCAAGTGTAGAGAAAACCTTGTCTTTGAGCCATTTCCTAATGTGCTGCCTCTTGTTGTCCTCTTTTCTTACAGAAAACCATCAAGGTTGGTGGTGTTGATAGGCTGACAAAGACTACTAAATACAATGGTAGGCACAAAGAGCGTTTTGATAAAAGTAACAAAGGGGAACGTCTTGCTGGCCGCCAGGATCTGACAGACAACAGCAGCTACATTGGAGCCTACAAGGGAGCTGGCACATATGACGAGATACACAAGGACTAAAGCTACTTATAGGAAACAAGCACTTTCCCCTTAACAGGAGGAGAAGCCAATAAATATCTCATGCAAGCAGTCTTCTGTGTCTGTGCACTTCAAATCTCACAGGGTAGGATCGCTTGGGGTATATAGTCTTTGTTACTCATAGACTTTGAATAGTCTCATCATTAAAAATAAAACAATAAGCTTCCAGAAAAACAGCAGCACGCAAGGAATCTCCCACCAACTGCATTATCCTCAAGATAATTTTGTAACAGAGATTTTTTTTCATGGGTTTTCTTTCTTTTAGTCATTATTGTTTTCTTTTTGGAAAGATTATGGTTTCAACTAAATGATATTTTTATGGAAAAAATAATTGCATCGTTATTATTTCCACTTAAAAATGTTCTTCTAGAGCTTCAAGGCAGCTCTAGTTTTTTTCTCTCCAAAGTTCTTCTGCTGTGTCAAAACCTTCTAGGAAAAAAAAAAAAATCACCAAGCATTGAGCTGAAGCATTTACCAAAAAAATGTCTTGCTGTCTCCAAAGCTGCAGTTTTTCCATCACTGGTTTTCCCAGAGTCAAACTCCATGGCAGATAAAGCACAGACAACAGCTGGGAACATAGTACACATCTCGCAAGGGCTAGTGAGGAGCCCACTGATTTCCTACCACCAGCAGAAACACACTCAGGTCATGTTGATTTTTCTTCCTCTTGGCTCTCTGCAGCACCTCCAGCACCCGGCTCTGCTGCCCAGGCCCCCAAGTTCGACGCAGTGCGTCTGTGGTGGTAACCTCACTGAGAAGGGAGCCTGACAGGCAGCACAGATTTTCTGCTACTGCAGCATTTTATCTCCTCTGGCCCAGCTTAGTGCTGGTTTTCCAGGTCTCTCCTAACTGACAACTTGGGTCTGTGTGCAGCAGCTCGAGAGAGGATTAAGCCTCCCAGCATGATTCGCCACTGCTCTTCCCTGCGGTACCGTTATGTCATCTCAGACCTGCAGAGAGTAATGGATCACACCGATTCAGTCAAGTATTTATTGTAATTTTATGGATCCAGCTTTAGTCAGCAGATTTAGTGTTCTTATAAATGTTAAGAGAGAATTGCATTGCCTAACCTCTTGCCTTTAACATACCCCTTACGTGACCCACCAGGTGATCTTTCACGGAGGATTTAAGCTCAGCCCTGACCAGACAAGACAGTTATTGCCTCTCTTTACCCAGCTGAAAGTTTGCTCCTCATCTCCACTTCTTGGCTCTTTCTACTTCCCTCACTGACTAACGTAGACATCCTCAACAGCCCAAAGTTAGACAGAAAAAAAGGTAACGTGTCCCAGCTGTAAGCAGAGAGGACGTCCTCGGCATCCCCAGACATGACCACACTGCTTCCCAGTCTGGGGGTGGCAGGGGATCCCCACACTCCCTTCTAGCCCAGAGGACAGACACATTCCCAGGTTAGGTTTCTTGCACTGATGTGTTAAGCGCACACCAGAAAACACAGAGCTCAGCCAGGTACGCCTACTGGTTACAGAAGAATATGGCCAAATCCACCCTCTTCTCCCACCAAAACAAACTTGGGATAACTCAGCCAGTGCCAAAAAGGCTGAGTTGGGTTTTTTTCCCCAATTTCTTAAATTGGCTTGACATACACACAAGTTTGCCAAGTTCAGCAGTTATATCAGCACAAAGAAACAGAAAGAATGAGAAGCAAACCCCAAATTCTATTTTTAAACAGGCAAAAAAACATCAGGCTATGGGTCAGACTCTAAATCTGATCCAAACCACCCACGTCTCCTCAGCTTCCCAGCCATAGATTAAGGACTGACACTTCTGCACTAAATCAAGGTGAGCCCATAGAAGACTGCTTTCATGCTACAACAGCTCCTGAGCACTTTAGCACTCATCCCCACAATACTTTTGGCTGGCATGTAGTTTTAAACATAATCCATCAACTTTGTTTAAGGGTTAAAAGTCCAGAATTTAATTAAACTCAATACCAAGCAGCAAGGAATAATACCCAGAGAACAAAGAGATAGTTATCTATCTTTTCTTTCTGTTATGCTGGGGAAAGGAGAGCCTGTTAGTTATTTCTTTTGCACCAAAATTCCTGCAAAGGTGTGCATCTATATAAAAATATAAAAACAACTGACATCTTTGCAGGAATGTAGTACTTATTAAACAATATTTCAGCAGTTTCTGTATTGCATAGATAAAGGTGATTTGTATGTATTTTTGTATCTGTGGCACAGAAAGGCCAGTGTGTTAAAATGCTCCGTGGCTGGGACACAAGCAGTTTGTGCAAGAGACAAACCGTTCCTCCCGTGGAGAAGGGGGGCAGGGAGCCAACAGGCAGAAGTGTCCACCTGAGCAGGGAGCAGTGATGCCCACAAAGGCTGGTGATGCTCTCAGTGCAGGATGCGCAGCTGAGACCCAGCGGTACAGAGAACAAAACTCTGAGCTGCCTCTGAGTTTTCCAGCTGAGAGAGATTTCTGCACAGAATAACTGCCTGCCTCAGCTTCAGGGAGGTGTTAATAACCACTAGTTATGTCGGTTAACTCCTGGGAATCTCTACAGCACAGTGCTCCTGTCGTACCTGGGATTTCCTTTTGCAGTGGTGCTTGCAGAGGAGCAAACAACTCACTCCCAAGGCACAGCTTCAGCTGGCATCTCTGGCTGCAGCACGACTGTCCACATCCCAGGAGCACAGCAGAGACTCAGCAAACCCTTCTGATGAGGATGTCAATTGCTACAGACGCACTCTGCAGCTGTGGGGCAGAGGAGAATTAATCAGGGCAATGAGTTTAGTCAGCCACAGAGGGAGGCCAACCTGCACGGCAAGAACAGGCAGCAAATACATTGCCCCAACAGGGCACAAGCTCCTCACCTTTTCTACCCAAGGCAGTCTCCAAGACATAACTATGCTGCATGTAGGTACAAAAATCAATCAAAACAGGAGGTTAAACTGTCAAATTAGCCACCAGAGGGAGTTATGGCAATGCAACAAAAAAATCTCCACTTAATTGATAATGCGAGAATAAAATTAAGTGCCATAGATGCTGAGATATGAATTAAAGCAAAGCATCTTCCCTTTTCCTCTGCACCAATTCTTTCAAGCCTATAGATAACAGAAGGACAACCATCCTGACCCACTAGCTGTAGTGTGCAACGCAGGCTTGCAGAGATAAGGTATCCCCATAGGCATGGATGTTGTGCACAATAACATCAACGCACCAGTCTGCAAATCAAGTCCTGCAATTGCCAGTCTAGGTAACTGGGATGCCAGAACTACATTAAACTCTGACAGTTTCCTTGTAGCAAAACATCTTTGTCACAAACATGCCAAGAAAGATGCCACCAGGAACATGCTGAGTTTAGTAGCTCCTTGCTCTAGGACTGTGTGCTTCATCTGCTTGACCCTTTATCATCTTCCAGGGCCACAGTCACCCTCTTCTTCCTCATACTCCTGACTTAACATCCCAAAGGGATTCTCTGAACCATGCCCAGGGCACAGTGGAAGTCTGAGCAAAGGCCTCTGGACACTGCTGTGATAGGGCTGATAAATAGTTAGCGAAGGGGGTAGAGGACAAAACAAAGGAAACATGTACTTCCCACCACTTTACCTATGAAACAACACTCAATAGTCCATGTACACTGCTGATTTATAACAACCCATCACATACCACCCCAGAGTAGCTGCTGGTTTGGAGTACAGAGACAAGGTTAGCCACTGTCTTCATGGGAAGGGGGGAAAAGAAAAAAAGAAAAGAAAAAAAAAAAGAGGAAAATATTATTACATCCAATTAGAAAGAGCCAGACTGAGCTTAAATTGGGGGTGCTATGCAAGATTATTCTAGATCTCAGGTAGTGAAAAGAATGGAAAAAAATATAAATGACATTTTGGTTGCTTCTTTCCATTCCAAAGGGAAGAGCAAATGTATTCTAGTAGTAATTAAAGAAACACATTCTTCATGTATTTATTTCAGTCTGAATAATAAAAAGGGCACAGATATCAGGCTGGAAGAAGGCCATGGGTAACCCTTCTCAGGGCACACCAGCTCTGTTGGATAACTAAACACAAAGCAATCCTGCATGAGGTAGGGTGTTGGGGGACAGACACAGACACCCCCTGGAAAGCCACTCTGAACAGGTACAGTCAGAAGGAAAGCAAGCAGGAATGATGGGTGAGCGGATCCCTGAACAGCCTGGGGAGGATCTGGCCACTCCAAGGCTGGTGGGGACAAACAAGCTGAGCCAGGTTCTGGGACAGGATGGCTAGTGAGGTCAGCCCTGGGGGCCTCTGTCAACTGCAAGAAATACTCCTCTCATTCAGGCCTAGGCTCATTACAGTCACCGTCAACATCCTTGCACAGCAAAGCACAGCTGCGAAACACTGCCCAGCAATCATCAATAGAGCTCTCGACTCATGCCAAGCTGAAGGGGTTTGTTAAGTTTGCAGAACATTTTCCCAGGTCAAAAAGCAATCACTCATCAAAATAATTGAGTGTTTCTACAACTCGACAGGTTGGACACGTGCTGGAGATGCAGGGTCAGGTCCTCTCTGTGCCTGGCCTGGAGCTGGAGGGAGGGAACTAGCAGAAGAGACAGTCCAACTCAGCTCCCATACCCACTTCCCAGGGAGAAGCACGTGTCCCATTTTAAAAGTCCAAGACTTAACACGCTGTGAAGGCTCCCAGTTTCAATTTGCACTGGCATGAGCAGTCCTAAACTTCGTCCCCCCCCCTATGGAAATTCTGCTTGCAAGCCACAGGAAAAAAGAAGGTATTCCACCATTCTTTATATAAAATATCAAGATACAGATATAAATCACAAAGAGGAGAATTCTTTCTCCAGAGATGTATAATTTCATGCTACAGCTATGACAACTGTATCTCACAACTTTATTTTTCCACCTAAAATTCTGAGACAAACAAAACCCCAACTGTGGCTTTCAGGTCTTTCCCAGGTTTAGCAGTTGCCCACTTGCCTTATTCATTTTGTGTGGACAATACTGAGAAGAGAGAAAGGGAGTTGTAGGCTGGCAGGGAAAGAAGAAGAAAGAAGTGTAATCATGCACGTGGTGGCACCACACCAAACCTTTGCCCAGCACAGAAATATTTTGCAATTACTTAGCATAAGAAATAAAAACAACAGCATACCCTCTGGGTAAAATCTAAAAGAAATGCACTCATCTCCAAATGCCATCAGCTGAAAAAAATTTTTGCATCCATATTCTGTATCAGCAAAATTAAAAATTACATCAAATTAAAAAAACCTCTTGCCCTAGCATAGCAGGGCAGGGAATTAAAAGAAACACCATGCTGTTTCATGTGTCCTGTGATGTTCTTTGACATACTCATTAGAGACAGGGCGGTTCTCATTTCAGATTAAGCTCTTCCAGAGAGAGAATGATTCTCACGTGGTATTGCAAAGAGCAAGGTTTGTTTTCTTTCGGATATGCCTCACTTAGGGACAGCCCCTGGAAGTGCATAAGCCTTGACAGCATCTCCCTACCTCTTCTGCTTCAGTGGCAAGGAGCATCAGCCCCATTTTACAGGAAAGGCAGAGGCATAAAGCAGTAGATTGGAAGCAGGATGAGGAATCAAGCTCACCTCTGACTCAACCCACACCTCCACTGCTAAGTGTACACCTCCACTGCTAAGAAAGAGACACAGCTCAGTGCACCTCACTGACAAGAGGTGAGGTATTTCCATTTACTTTCCATCCACTGATTACCGGGAGACCCCCTTTACCTTATCTTTCATCGTTACCTTGGGACAAGGACATCTGAGCTCTGCAGATGCTTGTCCCAGGGACTGTGGAAGGACCCCAGCTCTTCGGTCCCAGTGCAGATGCCTGAATTTGAAAAAGCCAAATTCAACTCAGTGTCAACAAAAAATGATGTCTTGAATGAGGGTGTCTCCATAGTCCAGCAGTATCTCCTACAGCAAGCCACCTCAGAAGCAATGAGCTGCCTGTTGTGCCTTGTAACCCTTTCAAGTTGATTGTCCCTAGTCATGCTGCCTGTCCCTTGTTACTCATCTCCACCTCTGCCAGACATAGGTCCATACCACTGTGCCTTCCCCAGGCAGCAGGTGTCAGCCTGTCCTGCATTGGTCTTCTGTGGTTCACACTGCTTCCTCTGTAATCCTCACATCTCCTCCCAACAACAAATGCAAACACTTAAATTATCATAGAATCATGGAACGGTTAGAGTTGGAAAGGACATTAAAGATCATCAAGTTCCAACCCCTCTGCCATGGGCAAGGACACTTCCCACTAGACCAGGTTGCTCCAAGCCCCAGCCAGCCTGGCCTCAAACACTCCCAGAGATGGAGCATCCACTTCTCTGGGCAACCTGTTCCAGTGCCTCACCATCCTCACAGTAAAGAATTTCTTCCTAATATTTAATCTAAATCTCCCTTCTTCCAATCTAAAACCATTACTCCTTGTCCTATCACTACACTTCCTGACAAACTGTCCCTCTCCAGCTCTCCTGTAGCTCCCTTCAGATACTGGAAGTCTGCTAGAAGGTCTCCCCATAGCCTTCTCACCTCCAGGCTGAACAGGCTGTCTTCATAGGAGAGGTGCTCTATCCCTCTAATCATCTTGGTTGCCCTCTGCTCGACCCATTCCAACAGGTCCATATCCTTTCTAAGTTGAGGACTCCAGAGCTGGACACAGGACTCCAGGTGGGGTCTCACGAGCGCAGAGTAGAGGGGAAGAATCACCTCCTGCAACCTGCTGGTCACGCTTCTTTTGATACATCCCAGGATATGGTTGACTTTCTGGGCTGCTAATACACACTGCCGGCTCATGTTGAGCTTCTCATCCACAAGCACTCCCAAGTCTTTCTCTTCAGGGCTGCTCTCAAACCATATCCTCAAATCCCTGTTTTGGTAGAGCAATGCAATATTAACAAGACAGTGCCAGCAGCAGTGAGAACTCTTCTATCTAGAAGTGCCATCAAAACCAGCACAAGACTTTCCCTGAAAGCTGTCAGCAATCCATTTTTTTGAAGAACCCATTCTGTCTCTGGGAGTTTGTGGAGGAGAGGCTTCTGAGCACCTTCTGTTTCAAAAGTCTAGCACAGAGATGGGGGCTGTTCCTTGCTAAGCCCCTGAGGACACATCAAACTCTTGACACCAGTGTTGCAGCACATTGAAAGCAATCTGGCATCTTATACTTTGCCATCTGAATTACAACATTGCTCCCAGGCTGAGACTCAGCAAACACCTCTTTCCACACCTGCTGCTGCAGCTCCTCTACTCCTCTTGGTAACCAACATGATTTAGTAGGAGCTTGGGCCCAACTTTACTGCCCTGAAATAAGAAACTAATCTCCAACTTGCAATCTACTAGTAACCTTCAAAATCCCTTGACATAAGCCACAGAGACATCTGATAACAATAACCGTTCTTGGTAAATCAAATGATCTCAGGACTTTTCCAGGCAACATTATTTTTAGCAGCCACCCATATTTTGGGTTTGTTAGAAGGCTGGAGTTGTTTCACATGGCTACTCAACCACATATCTTCAGGCCATTTTGGGATATTTTTGTTCAAAGTAGAAAAGTACAAAATAAACTCTGATTAACAATGGTAATTGTTGGGTGATCCTGGCGTCTTGAGCACACCAGCTGCACCCAAAGCAACAGAGAAATGGGAAAGTATTTCCATCTGGGGTGTGTGTGTGTGTGTGCAGTGCTTCAGAGTGAGCAACCCATGCATTTACAAAACCATCCATGGAGGAATTCAGCTCTGAAATGCAGGATAGCCAATGGTCAGAGAATTTGGGTTTAAATTTCTCCCCAATATTTAACATGACTGGAGGTAAAACACCACTGGCCTTAATCTGCAAAACAGAAATCCATCCATGAAAGCTGTACACAGCAGGACATTGCACAGTTTTAAAGGTCAGACCAGACAGTGATGGAGGCCATCAGGTAGATGGATGGATAGATCAATCATTTGATTGCTCAGGGAGAAAAGCACCAGGCACCACCTTCACCCATAAGAAAGGCTTAAGCAGCAAGCACACAGATGTATAACATTGCCTGAGTGGCAGATCAGAGCCAGAAACTTAAGTATATGGCAAATCTTAGGAACCTTTCCAGGAAAATCCCATTTGCAAAATGCATCTGAGGAAGCCTGGCAACTTCACCAGAAAGCTTTCCACAAGTACTTGTTTGCACATTTCTTATGTTTTTGCTTTAACCACATTTGCATCACATTTTTGTTTTTCTAAAACACTTCTTGCAGACAGAAAGCATAAGTGGATGCACCTGAGAAAAACATAGCTTAGGAGTCCATAACACTCGTGTTTTCAGTTTAATCCCCATGAGCATCCACACCCTAAATCCCAGCTGGCCATGACACAGGAAGGAACAAATAAAAATACTATGCCATCCATGACACCATTCACAGTTTGGATCTGCAGACTAAAGAAGCCATAGATAAAGTAAGACTAATTAACTAACGGGATAAATTCTGTGACAGTACAGTCTCTTTAGCAGGAATAAAGGGGAGGGGGGGAGACAGTGGGAACAACCAAGAGATTACTGTCTAGAAGCTAGTGTAAACCATTTATAACAAACAATTCTACCTATCAAAGCCACATACAAATCAATGAACTGTTGATCCATCACCTTTGTTTTCATGATTACTTCTTACAAAGCATTCAGCTTCTTGCTTTAAAGCACCCTAGGTGCTACAGCTCCCACTTCAAATTCTCCAGAGATCATCTGCTGTTCAAAGCAATCAGATTCATAGAGGGCTTGGAGTTTGCTTGCTTTTTAATGCTGTGCATCACTGTTCGCACAGATTATAAACCAGTTTCACCATTATCAATCATAACAGTGAGTTATTCAGCCCAGCAAAGAAACATCAAACTCTTTTGTTTAGTTTTGCTACACATGAAGGAAAAAGCCACTGAAGTGCTCTCAAGAAACACTCAACAGAGAGAGGGATAAATTAAACTGTAAATAGAACTGGAAATGAGAGCAGAATCATCAGTCACTGCGGCTCATACAGAGGTCTGCCAGTCAACTCCAAGTTGAGAAGAAGCCAGCAGCTGAATCAGCAGACTGTTTCAGCTAGGGGCAAAGTTGTTGTGCAAAATAGCAGGGGAACAGGGCACCACACAAGATGTCACACAGTTTCCTATCACCAGGGAGCTTCAGCATAAAAAGTCTTGAACTCACACAAGGGACAAGAAGGAAAAATCATACCAGCAAAGAAGGCAGACATCCCAACTTGAATTGCATTGCCCAAGGCTCCCAGGTTAGCTGGTAGCCACTAATTTTCTGCTTTATCCTTCTAGGAAGGTAGGAGAAATTATTCAGCTTCTCAGCTCAAACCCTGCCAGTGAGGCTGAGGCCCCTGTGAGCGGCAGTGCCCAGCTCATCACCACACCAGGACAGGAATTATTTCAAGATGTTAATAAAAACTCCTTTCTTTGTTGCCAGCCAGGCAGCCAGTAGCTGACCACACCACAGATCTTTCACAGTGCCCTGATGCCCACCCAACCACCCTGGGACTCAAAAATCTTTTCAAAACATCATGGAGAGGTAAATCCTACAGACCTTAGCCAGGCAAGGTGCTAAATGTATCTGCTGCCTATTTACCATTTGTGTCAGTTCAGCAAACGATGGCTCTGTATCCCACCCTTGCCCTGGCCTGTGCCATTGATTCCCTGCTCACTTGGGGTTTGTCTTCATGACTCCCTCAGCAACAGCAGCGTGGAACAGAACTGTACTCACAAACTGCTGCAGATCTCCCCTCCTCAGACATGCACGCCTTTGGCTTCCTCTCTCCAGAAGCACTAGCCCTTTCTTAAAGCTCTGCCAGTCTCTAAATGGCCACGTCTTTCGGAGGAACTTCATTTACACTTAGCAATCCTCTTTATTTCATGCTTTTCCCCTAAACCCACTGTTGCTCCCTGTAACCCAACAGCCGCCAAATCCCCCCCAGCAACAGCTGCAGGTGAACACTCCTGCAGAGCAGCTCTCACACCCATCCTGCATGCTGTACAAGGTGTCAAGCATCTGGGAATAGCCTACAATGAATCATATTACATTTATGATGATATTACAAAGCTTAAAAGATTACTTATGCATCACATTCTTGAGTTACAGAGTCAGGTTGGTTTTTAAATATGAATCAAGACACCATACAGCCTGAACTCTCTTCTAAGCTTTAATGCACGTTTCCCTGTAAGGCCAAAGCACCAGTAACTGTGAGGTACAGTACAGGGCAAAAATAAAGATGGGGAAAGCTGTGAAATACAGCCCTCCTGGAGCTCAATTACTTCTGACTCATCCTTCCAAATGAGTTCTTTGCCTCCATAAATCAAGAGGGAACAGAAACACTTGTGCTGCTGAGAGAGGGTAATTATTCCTGCGCAGTGTGAAGGGAAAACACACATGCTAATAGTGCCAGCTCAGGAGACTGTGTTGGTGTCGACAGTGAGAAAAACATGCTTTTAAAACCACAGAGGAGCCCTCTGCGGCCTGTACAACAGCACTCAGTCCCATCTGTGTGCTTGGGGGAACAGGAGAGGTGCAGGAGTCCCTCCAGTCCACAGTCCTGGAGCCAACAGAGATCTCCCCAGGAAGGTCTTCGTGGGGGAATCTCCATAGGAACAGGGTGGACCAAATGCCCGGTTAATAGTTATCAGCGTTCAACACACCCACTTCCACCTGCCTGTACCAGGAGGGACTTCAGCTTGGTTGCTCAACAGGGAATTAGTGGAGGACCCTAAATAAAAGGCACAATTTCAGACCTCTCATGATTTTCCAGGGCTTTTCCTTCAAAGCAAGTTGCACAAGGCAATCCAGGAGATTTCTCCGACCTTTTCTAAGGTGTGTAGGTTTGGATTTAGGAAATCCACAAGCAGCACAGAGAAGAGACTTTGACTTTGGTTTTGCACATCACCAGGACAGTGGGTTATTATACACTATTGCAAATCTCGCACTCCTGAACTCTTTTAT
This sequence comes from Pedionomus torquatus, assembly GCA_013398155.1. NCBI lineage: Eukaryota > Metazoa > Chordata > Aves > Charadriiformes > Pedionomidae > Pedionomus > Pedionomus torquatus. Next base: position 67,674 of record VZRU01009766.1, on the reverse strand, counting down.
CCTACATTTATTAGTTCTCAGATTTAGTTATTTGTTGATTTAAGTCTATCGGATTTTTTCCATTATGATTTCTTTTTTTTTCCACTGGCACAATTCAGAAACAGCCAATAGCAGACAAGTCCAGATCCCAGAAACATTCAAATTTCATTCTGACAAGGTAACGCTAGCCCTGAGCAAGGGGAGAGATCCTACCTCGAGTCAGCCACTACAATCTTCAAGATACCTGCCCAGTTAAAAAGTGAAATCTATTTGAAGATTGTTCCCCCTTCTGGAGCTTCCTCTAACTTCTATCTTTTCATTAACAGAGATAAAACCCAGATATGCTTCCAAGAACAGGCCCTCATCAGCTTTGCTTCTTCAGTACAGGCATGCTGTGACATGGGTGGTAATGAGAAGTAAAGCCAGTGGAGTCCACCACTTCCCAGTCCTGCTCTGAACAGACATCAACAAGGTTAATGGGGACAGAGCTCTGCATCACACATGCTCCCAAAATACAGCAGGTGACAGGTCTGTGAGACCCCCACGTCTCACAGGGCACATTCCTTCCAAGACCTAGGTGCTCCGCTGGGCTGAAGCCCTGTCAGGCTCAAACCAAGGCAAAGGAACAGCACATGTTGGCAGAGGACCAATTTGTACCTATACCAATATGGCAGGACATCCACAGGCTGAATGGTGGCCTTCCAGTTTCAGTAAACATCAGCCAGGCAACAGCACGAATTACCATCCTACTGCAGTACACAGAAATAAAATCAATTCATCTTCACTTTGTGCACTCACCCTTTTCTCTCAGCAACACTCCCTGTTCTCACTGGGCACCTCTCTGCTGATCCACCACCCAATTAACCTTTCATTAAAGGCTGCCTAGACATTTGCAAAAAGGCCATGGTGTCCATGATTAGCACACTTTATTTTACATGCATTGCTACTGCTACACATCCTGGTCTGTGATCCCCTTTGGAAATACAACTTTCAGTCTCACCCTTCATCTGATGCCCCTCAGTACTGGGATGGAAGTGGATCACCAGAAACCATTTCTTATATACCTTTACTGTGTCTCTTGTTTTTACCAACCTGTACGGTATTTCCTCTTAAACATCTCTTTCGCAGTTTAAGGAATCCTGGTATTCTTGAAAATTCCTGGTACAAAACCTACTCCTTCTCTGGTTTTAACCCTGCTCTGAGCCTCATTCCAGTTCTCCCGGGTTGTTCCAGAGCCATGAGATAAGACAGCAGGAGGCAATGGAACCACAGGCTTACACAGCTGGACTGTTTTCTTCTCACTGCCTTTGCTAATAACTCCTAATGTTCAATTTGGTTTTGATCACTGCTGAGCACTGAACCAATACTACCACAGAGCTCTATATTGTAACCCAGGGCCTCAAGCCCCCAGAGCCTGTTGGCACCCACAGCTCACCATCTTGTGTACATGCAGAATTATTTTTAATATGCATCACTTCACATTTTCCTACCCTGAAATTCATCTGTCACTTTAGTATCTGGCCGCTCTGTTTCAGACCATCCTTCTGCACGTTTTCACACAACGCCTCTATCTTTACTACCCCAAATAGTTTGCTGTGCTGCCAAAACTCATGTCTTGTCTTTTTTGTTCCATTTTCAAGTCCCTGACGTGTATTTGAAGGATCCAAGTTCTCAGCACAAGACCTTGCAGTATTCCGCTAATGACTTCCCTCTACCAGGAAAACTTATTTACTTCCACTCTCTGTTCCCCATATTTTAACCAACCATTTGTTGGGTTTAAGTAAAGACCCTCTCCATTTTCTACAGCAGCTTTGTTTCCTTAAACATCTTCTGTAAAGAACCTTAATAAATGCTTCTGAAAAACCCAAGCAGGTTTTATCAACAGAGTGCTTGTTAATTCCTTCAAAGCATCATTTTGCCCTATGCCTTCCCGTGTGCATGTTCACAGTTGTCTTTCACTTGAAAGCAATTTCTCAGTTTCACGGGACACTATTGAGGGCAAAGCTTTTCTAGCTTCAGGCATTCTAAAACTTCATCCAAAAGGAAAAATTATGTCCCAAAGTGCCTCTTTTTGTCATCACACAAATACCTCCTAGACCCGGCTTCCCTTTAAGACAAAAAAAAATCATCTTTGGCCAAGCATAGCTATCAATACTAACACAAACCTTTTATCTCATGTCTCTTTCCTTCACTGCCTCAGAGAGTACAGGCAAGCTGCGGTCTAGGTTTAATAAAAGCTGATGAATGTCTTATTGCAAATATTTATTTGGGCACTGACCCCTGAAACAAATCCAATTCATCCGGCCGCCGATTCCTACAGCATTTCAGCTCCTAAATACACAGATCCCTTTCTGCAGAGGCCTGATGCTACCACCTGTCTCTTGCTCAGCTTTTCAAACCCCTTTGTCACACTTCCCTTCACAAAGCTGCAATACATTCGCAGGCTTGGGTTTTCCAAGCATCCTGAGGGAGCTAAACACCACCATTTACTACCGATTTAGACATGCAATTTCCATGGAGTCCACTGGAAATCCCAGATTTTGTGTTAACGTTCACTTCTTCAGCACAGCCCATGAAGTTCCTGCTTTCAAGCACTGCTACCAAGCTGATCTTGGAGGGCAGAATAAATGCCTCAAGCAGAAGAAACCACTCTCACTATTCAGCATTACAGACTCTATGCCTTCCAGTTTGGGTGCTAAAGAGTACCTGTGCCTTTTGAATCACAGAATAGTTTGGGTCAGAAGGGACATTTAAAAAGTCATCTGGTCCAACCCCCCTGCAATGAGCAGGGACATCTTCAACTAAATCAGGCTGCTCAGAGCCCTGTCCAACCTGATCCTGAATGTTTCCCGGGATGGGGCATCTACCGCCTCTCTGGGCAACCTGTTCTAATGTTTCACCACCCTCATTGCAAAAAAAACCTTCCCTATACCTAGCCAAAATCTACTCTCTTTTAGTTTAGAGCTATTACTCCTCGTCCTATTGCAACAGATCCTGCTATAAAAGTTTGTGCCTATCTTTTTTTATAAGCCACCTCAAAGTACTTGAAGACCGCAATAAGGTCTCCCCAGGGCCTTCTCTTCTCCAGGCTGAACAACCCCAACTCTCTTGGTTTTTCCTCATAGGAGAGGTGCTCTGGCTCCCTGATCTTTTTTTGTGGCCCTTCTCTGGACCCGTTCCAACAAGTCTTTCCCGTGCCAAGCACCCCAGAGCCGGACACAGCACTCCAGGTGAGAGTAAAAGGGAGACGTTGTTACAGCAAATAAACAGACAAGTTATGAAATATCACCCTTTATTGCCTTCCTCAGGGAAGATAATGGAGAGGAAGAAATGAGGCTCCCAGTATTGAGAGAATTCTATACCAAACTTCTGTCTTTGACAATTTCCTACTTGGTATGCTGCCACAAATGCAGTATTGAGTAACTACAGTGCCCCACCCAAATTCCCCCCTGACTCCCCCTTCTCTCCTGCCTCCTTTAGCTAAACACAAACTCTAAAAGCAAACAAAATTTCATTTTTAACCAAGTTGTCCTAAATGTGCCCTTTGGACTTTGCTCTCGCTGAAGCATTATGATAAAGCGCACATTCGCATTCAGTACGTGACAGCACACCTGCAGCCCTGCAATTCCGAACATTCAGGCTTCTGTGCTAGACACTTGGCAACCATTAACACTGGCACTGTGAGGATGGCAAAAAACTTCAGGCAGAGTAAAACCTGTATGTGTGTGTCAATGAAGTGAGAGCTTGAGACTTCTCTCTCAGGCACAATAAAAGAGAGAAGCAAAGATTCTCGCCATAGTCTCTCATATGATTTGAAATTCATTTCCAATGCATGACCTTTAGTAAAGAAAGCACTTTATACACACCTCTCCTATTAATAATATCATTAGCTTCAGGAAGCTGATGTATTTCAAAAAACAACAAAAAAAATTCAAAGGGAAAGAAAAGAAAAAAAATACAGACAGCATAACTTTGACATTTGATGCTGGCATTTAGCCATAATGTCAACTTTGCTAACTTCACAATTTGCCAGCAATGATTACACGCAAGGATCTTTCTACATTAGGAAGAAGTAAATAACGTGATTCAAAGAGACTTTAAGAGTGTACAAATAGACATGGCTCTCTAAAACAGAGAGGGGGAACCTTACCTCATACCAGTGTCTGCAAAGCTTTGGGATCAGAACAGTAAAAGTCATGCAAAGTGTGCTAATTAAGTCCCAGATAAATGCTGTAATGACCTCACTACTATGGCTTCTGAAACCAACATTACATCTCTCTCAGCAGTATGAAAAGCCCACTAGTTCTGTATCAAGGGTAGAAATACACCTGAATTTCCTTTCCCAAAAAGTGACAGTTCCAGCACTTCCCACAAGAAGTGATGCTTCCCAGGCTGCAAATACAGATTACAATCATTGGAGCTGATGGCAATTGAGGGAAAAGAGGGGCAGTTCATCTCCAAGCCCATGAAACTGCAAACTACCATCAGAAGCTATTTCCTTCAATTCAGAATATTCCCTCCCCTTTTCCCCTTTAACAATGGGCCCAGAAAAAGCCAGAGACATCTGTCAAACCCAGATGGCTCACTTGGAAAATGACTGCACGTCTGTTTATAAGGAAAGCAATAGAGTCAACAGAGAAGGTTTGGATATTTATGTACATTGGAAGCTGCTCATCTCTGCAATGACAACTTGAACTCACTCCCAGCTCTGCTGCAGGCAGGACCAGAGCTACTGCTCCACTGCGGGACCTCATTTGCCTTTTGCAATGGGCCACGTTCAGGGAAGGCGAGACCATGTGGTTGAACTGCTCCTCTTGGTATTGCCAAGGCCTCAACCCTCTAGCCAGGAAACTCCCCTTGGGAAAATATTCCCCCAGGGAATAGTCAGTAACTTTGCATGCAGAAGCAGCAGACTACAGGTCCTGGACTCAGCTGTAAATAAAATGTAATTCTGCCCTGTAAAAGAAAAAGGGGGGGGGAGAGATAAAAAGGAAATATAACTCCATGCTGAAAAGAGTAATTTCCAGGGGATTAAGCTATTGTGCTATTTGCTTTTGTCTATTTTAGTGACTGCTCAAGATGTTAACCTCACTACTCCCAATAAAGCAATGAAAACAATTATCATGCTGGCAATGGGATTTGCAGCTCAGAAGAAACGTGTATTAAGGAAGGAGTGATGAGTGTTGCTATGAATAACTGCTTCCAGTCCCGGGAGCGCCCTATAACCAGCAAGAATATATCGCACTTTAAACAAGGCACTTCTGTCTAGGTAGGCAGGTGGACACACACAAGGACAAAACATCTACCAAACCATAAAATCCTCAGAGAACAAAGCATAGAAGTCACAGCAAGGAGAGCCTTACAAAAGGAAACTGGCACAAGGGCACCTGCCTTTGCTCCTAAGCCTTCGTTTTTACCAGCAGATACTACCAAAAGCAAGCCTGTGAAAAGCCACCAAGAGGAAAAGCTCATAGCCCTTAGAGTGTCTCTGGAAGTCCTCATGCTACTTTTCTTCTGAGCAAAACTTGTTCAGTTTCCTGGAAGATGTGAAGAGAATCAAATGCTTCATCTAATCTCAGGGGGGCTCTGATCATGATGGTGCAGTGCAGACACCCACGTGGTATACTGGCTGCAGGCACCACAGAGTCAGGAAGAGTGCCTGGTGTTCAAGAAGGCAAATGAAGGGGATTGGAGTTGAACACAACACTAATGGCCTTTCAAAAGCCCTCACGTTGTCAGCCCGTGACACCAAGTAACCACAGTCAACTTCATCACAAGCTAAGCTAATTTAGTACTTGCAAAAGGTACACACTGATAGATTTCAAGAAGTGAAGCAGTTTACTTAAAGACAGAAAAAAAGCAACAATTACTGCTTGTTGTTTTTTTTTTTTTTAATTTGCCTCCATCTAATCCCCTACCAGTTGCATACCTCTCCAGCCCTCCAACATGCAAATGGGTACAGGACAGAAATCCCCTCCTACTCATGCTACTTGCTCTTTAAAAGTAAGCAGAAAGGCATCTTGTACCATTTCCACCAGGAAGAAGATACAGCAACCCTCCACCAGCACATGTGTCCCTCCAGGATTAACAGCAGCCACACACCAGGTACAGACTCAGCACAGCCAGCACCCAGCAGGCATCGGTACCCTGCCAGCCCCAGTGAATCTCAAGTCTCTGCATCTTCCACCAGTGCAGACTGTCACCAAGCCAGAGATGGGCAGGCAGGGACTTTTCACTACACTTTGCCTTTCCTTGGTAATTAAAAAAGGCATCACAGCTAAAAGACAGTTCAGCAGTTTTGCTGAGTCCTGTACAGCTTTGCAGTGACCCATCAAGCTTTGAAGGCTCCTCTAGCTCACTTTGGTACTGCTATTTTTGCTGCCTGCGCTGAGAATTGCTAAGGGTCCATACAAGACACTACCTCTATTTAAAAAAAGGAACATTTTACAATATCCTCTTCCCACTAATCTTGCCAAAGAAAACAGGTCCTACTATACTTCCAGAAATTTGTCTACTTGTAACAAGAGCATCAACCCAGCAGGGCAATTACTGGAGTTACCTGTCAAACGCCTGCTCCTTCCTTTGTCTTTTTACAGTACCAGGACAAAAAAATGAGTTGTTAATAGCACAAGACAACAAACATTTCAAATGGTGCTGCAACACGGGCTATTATTTTTTTCTGGCCACTCTGCTCCTACACTGGGGTACAGTAGCTGTGGCACAGGCAGTTGCTCTGCACTTCTGTCCCAGCTGTGGTCACCTAGGACAGGAGGGACCCACCACAGAAGTCCCTCAAGGCCTCCAATGAAGAGCACTGCACAGCCTCCTCTCCCAGCATCAAGTTACTCCCAGATCCCCCAGCACAAGGTCCCCACGGCCACCAACAAGCTGAGCCCACAGAGTTCAGATCCCAGACATTAACTTCTCTGAGCTCAAGCCTGCAGGGTGAGGTCAAGTCCAACTCAAAGAAACATTTATTTCTTGAGGTAAACTAAAGATTCACTGTTCAGAATTACATTAAACTGAGAAGATGAGAATTCCATTAGCTAATCTAATTTAACCTGATCTGTTTGAATTTCATTAGATATGGCTGCACTGGAGACTCAGTAATGAGACTCCAGTACAGTGGGATCTTGACTGCTTCTAACTCAATCTCCCAATCTGATGTGGACAGTTGTAATCGTGCTAATTAGCTACAGAACCTGTGATGTACTTCAGCTGAGCTCAGGGTGAAGAAAAAAAGATTAAAATGAAGCCAAATGAGCAAGAAAGTACCAGCATACTTACATACAATTCACAGGATAGGGACAACAAACCCTGTGCTTGCAGATGTCTTCACTTGACTCGGATAGGGGAAGACTTTGCATAGGAATAAAGAATCCCAGGGTAAGATCAGTTAATTACCTTGATAAATTAAAGGACAAGACTGAAGGTAAAAAATAATCTTCGTACTCAAGTAATTCCCCCTACCAATTCTGTCAGCCGCTGGAAGTTACGCACCAAAGCTATTTTGGAAAACAATCAGAGCATTGTTATCTCTAAAGTTAGCCTATGTGGTTGCTTCGCATATAAATTATAGTTCTTAAATTTGTCAGCACTCCCACAGAGATCATAGAGGATGCTGTTTTGACTAAGCAGGTAGACAGCCTGGTTCACAGTGTCTGGTCCCGATCCCTGCTCCAGGGAGACAAAGGGCCTTACACTTGCAGTGTAAGACACACAAATCAGGTTCAAGCTCTTGATCAGGGTGCACATCAGTTTAGATGTGTCGAAATGAACCTTTGAAATTCAGTATCAGTCTACAAAATGGGTGACACTTATTGCTGTGACCATAAATGCAGTTGTACTGGAACAGAAGCGCAGGCAAACCATGGAGAGTATTCAAGATGCCAGCTCTTGAAGTAGGACATCAAATGACAGCTGGCTCAAAAGATGCACTGGCTCACAGTACATCTGACCTGCTTTCAAAAAGGGATAAGCATCCTCCACCCAGCAAGACAGAAACTAAGATTTATAGTGGCAACACTAAGAATCATCTTTGGAAAGCCTATGTTATTTGGGTTTTTTTGCCAAGCTACAACAGTTTGGGAAGACGAAGAAGATGACATGTTATCAAATTGTGTGGACTCTGCCAAAGGAGAAGTTCTAAGGCCAGAGGCAGGTCACTATCAAGCTGGTATCAGTGATANAATTGTGTGGACTCTGCCAAAGGAGAAGTTCTAAGGCTGGCAGGTCACTATCAAGCTGGTATCAGTGATCTGTATTTGCAAGACACATGCAACTGTACCTTCACCCTCCACACCTTGGCTGCCTTCTCAGGTCTCCTGCATCTCTTCACAAAAGCCCTCCAGGACTGCTCACAGAGTCTCCCCAGTCCCACTGAGGCCCAAGCCAAGTTATTTAGACAGGCTTTAGAACTAGGCCTGTGAGAGCCTCATGAAGGTCAACTAGGCAAGTGCAAGGCCCTACACCAGGGTCATGGCAATCCCAAGTACAAATACAGGCTGGGCAGAGAATGGTTTGAGACCAGTCCCAAGGAGAAGGACTTGAGGTCGCTGGTTGACAAGAAGCTCAACACAAGCCAGCAATGTGCTCTGGCAGTCCAAAGAGCCAACTGTATCCTGGGCTGCATCAAAAAGAGTATGAGGACAGGATGAGAGAGTTGTTGCTCAGCCTAGAGAAGATAAGGCTCCAGGGAGACCTGATAGCAGCCTGCCAGTAATCGAAGGAGGGCCTACAGGAAAGATGGGGAAGGACTCTTTATTAGGTAATATAGTGATAGGACAAGGGATAACAGTTTTAAACTAGACATTAGGAAGAAATTCTTTACTGGAAATGCGGTGTGCACTGGAACAGGTTGCCCAGGGAAGCTGCGACTGCCTCATCCCTGGAAGCGTCAAGCCCAGGATGGATGGGGCTTTGAGCATCATCATCTAGCAGATGTCCCTGCCCATGCCAGGGGAGCTGGAACTAGATGATCTTTAAGGTCCATTTCAACTCTAACCACTCTATGATTCAACCATCCCAGATAGCTTCTTTGTGTGTTCACAGAGGGTGTGAAATATTACAGAAGCTTTAACGACCAGAGGCAAAGCCAGAACACTGAAATGCTTCTCCAGCATAAGCTGTGAGTACCTTCACTGTAGTCCCCGTCAAGCCCAGGAGGAGCCCATTGCATTAAGCTCATCAGGAAGACAGAGGTACAAATCACCCCAGCATGCTCCTGCCTTGATTAATGCCTCCTTCAGAGCCAGCAGCAGTGGGGAGCTAAAGCTCAAAAAGCTGTGCCGGGGCATGTTCACTGAGAAAGAACAGGATTTAGGCAGGAAGAAGTTTTGTAGGCTTTTTCCCATCTCACTCAGAGGCAGCCTGCGGGACAGCTGAAGAAGCATCCAAAGCCTTTCAGAGATACAACCCTATGCAATTTAGAAACACTAGATGTACCCAAATGGTGTGGGAAAGATCTTATTTATAACTGGAAAAAAACAACTGTGTAGAATTAATCCTGATCTCTCAATGGAACACTGGCTCCCACTTAAATACTGAACTGTTTGTGGTTGGACCTAACTCCAGGCTTTTCCGTTCCACACAGTCACATTGATATTGATTTCAGAATTACTTTCAAATTACAAGTGCTAGCAATAAAATTAACTGTATGAATCTCAAGCATTACACTTCTCTTGCTATTTCAATTATCGATTAAGTACCATGACAGAAGCATTAAGCCTCAAAATGTTAACAATGATTATTACTTTGCTACTGCAGGGTTTTGAGGTGGTGGTTTGTTTTATTTGGAGTTTTTGTTGTTAGGGGTTTTTTTTATTGGTGTTTTCTCTTTTCCTTTCATTTTGGGAGCAATTCTTATGCTGGATACTCTCGAAGCTGTTGCTCAAATGCCATCACATTGGATGTAAGTGCCTAAGAGAGACAAACTGTTTTTAAATCAAATAAATCAATACAGCAAGTTTTGATAGCAAACAGTGGATAAACCATGTTTTACTGGCGTGGCTGAACCAGCTGTATAATTAGCAATGGGTAGCCTCACTGTTTTTAGCATCCTTGTTGATGAGCTAGTATTTATTGGAAGAAGTTGCATATCACCCTCCAGAGGTTTTGGTGAAATGAGGTGTTAAGGGTTTATTCATAGAGAAGCAGATGCATTTTACAATCTGCCTGCCACACAACTCTGCTGGCTACCCTGGATTTTTTTGGGGGGGAGAGAATGGCTGTGGATTTTTAACTATTTAAAAAAAAAAAA
>VZRU01009766.1:17458-57399 GCA_013398155.1 Pedionomus torquatus | reverse complement strand
CCACATTGACAGAGTGAGAGTAGCAGGAAAGGGCAACAGGCATGTCCCATGGAAGCAACACAGCCCTGTAACTTGAGGACTCATCAAGCTGGGTACGATATTCCCCTTGCAGGGTGCTGCAGTTGCTTGTACTCACCTCATGGTGCTGCCATCACAAATGCTCAGCAGCTTTCAGATCAGACACCTACATCTCCCTAATTAACACAGCAAAGACTAAGCCTGGATGGGGAGCAATCACCCTTCCCATTTATCTTTCTGGAGCAGATTTGGAGCTACCTCAGGTGGGAAAGCCAAGATATGGATGTGCTTACTGAGAGGGTGTGCATATGTGCCCCCAGACACATGCATGCACTTTCATGAGAGGATGGAAGTAGTCAGCAAGAGGGTTGTGTATTTGTTTATCTGCAGAAAGCTACTTAAAGTTGGAGCCATAAGGATTTCCAGTCTTGCTCCACTGCACACAAGTCATGTAAAGCTTTGCTTGGCAGCTGCCTTCTCTGGCAAAGCTGGTCTCCGAAGGCTGGCCTCCATCACTCCTCTAATTTCTTGTTCCTCCTAACTAAGCTAAGCTGATAAGCTGTGCTGAACATTACTTCTCAAATCACTCAGCAAAATCTCACAGTGGGGCAGACAGTTTCAAAATTAACTCAGTGACTTAGATTTCCCTTTTCTGTTCCCTTCTGCTGTTTCACTTAAAACATGATTTGCATAGAAATCAAGAGCCCGTTTCTCCACATTCATGCGTGGTGTAAGTCTAACGCAAACACCAGCTTGGCTGCTGGTTACAAAAGCCACCACACAGACAGCAGCAGGGAATAGGAGCCCCATACTCAGAGAGCTGTATGATGTCCCTAAGGGCATATGAGGAGATATGGAGTTATAACCTGTGCACAACAAACTAGTGCCTCCCCAAAGAGTTCAACAATGTCCTTTTCACTATATGTTTGTAAGGTAAGAGACTCCAAACGCTGGGCTCTAATGAGTTATGTACTGTAAAAATACACAAGAGAACTGGAGTAGTTTAAGAGAGTATCCCATCTGAAGTTAAATTACAGCTTTTGAATGTGAAAACCTTACTGTATGACTCCAGTCAGCAAGCCTTCAACGCTGTTTCACCAGCTAGACCTGAAGTTAGTGCACCAGAAGATGCTGTACATGCTAACAAGAGCAGAAAGCTTTATAACTTCTTTACAGTAACGCAGCAAGATGCCATATCTCAGGAGAAGGCCACTTACAGGCAAGGAGTTGGGCAATAACACTGCAGCATGGATAAGAGGCAGTGACCAGCCTCAGGCACAGGAGAGGAGCTCCCTCCTGGCTCCTGCTTCACACTTGCTACAGGCAGGAGGTAACAGTCCCTATCCCCCCACACTTTTCTGTACTATCTCTCAGGGTGGCTAGTTTGACTCTAATCCATGAAACCTCAGTGCTTCTTAGTGATAAAACTGGTTTGGAAAACCAGCATTTCAGAAATTAGCAATGTCAGATCTTGAGGGTAAGCTGTACGTCTCCAAAGGGCAGCAGCAGGTGCTGCATTATGCACAGGCACATGGTGAGTACAACTAAAGCTGCAAGCGTTCATTCAAAAGCAGGGTGTTGGATCACAAGCCAGATCTGAACCTACAATCCCCTCTTGCCTCCTTGGGTTTCAATGTTTTGCCTGCTCCCCAGACTGATCATCCATGCCCCAGCACTGCAGTATTTCCCACCTCCCTGAGCAGTTTGAGCTTTCAGTTGGAGGCACGGGTACCCTGGTGATTTAGGTCACACACAGATATGTCATTTAAACCAAATGAAGTAGGGCTGCTGTGCTTGCACTGTTCTGCTGTTCTTGTACAGCTGCACTGTGGAACTCACATCTGAAGGATGGAAGGGAGGCCAAAAGCACAGGTGGGTTTCAAAAGGACATCACCCAACTCACAGCCAATTCTCAAGGAGCAGGATGCCCAGCCAGGACTGGGAGACAGGAGCAGGGAGAAGGCCGCATGTGTGGAACAAGAGCCCAGTGCCCTGTCTCTCTTCTCCAGGCACCCCTGCTATCAGGGATGGGATAACTGGGATAAATGGTCTGAGCTATCCTTGTCAAGTCTTTTTTTTTTTTTTTTTTTTTTTTATCAGCTCAAGACCATTTGCTAATTCAAGCTTAACCCAGCACACTTTGGTTCTCTGAAACGAAGACTGCAACTGAACATTTGAACCCACATCTGACTAGTAAGTGAGCTCCAAAACTGACTGAAATTAAATTTAAATCATCCCAAAGAACATTAGAGCTAGTATGGAAGTTTACCCTATAGCTAAGGATAGCAGGGACTTCAATTTGATTTATCTCAGGATCATTAATGCACCAATTAGTTCTGTTTCTCTAGGGAGAAGTCATCATATAATTTACATATTTTGGTCATATAGCAGGGAGGAGAAAAATTATGAAAACACACGTGAAGCATTTGGATGTGCTCAGCTACCAAAGATTTCATAATGAACAGTCATGACATTAGATTAGTGTTTCCCGATGCAAAGAGGATTTTGTTTTAACTAGAAGCATAACAAGGAATTATAGCAGCTGTGCCTGTCATTATTCTGCTTAGCTTGTTAATGGAATTGGTTTGCTAGAACCAAATTGGTTCAAAAGATTAATTAAAAGCAGGTGGTTCTGTGCAGTAACTTCTCCACACCACATTGAAAACTTTGTGGCCAAATCACCTCCACTCTTCCTAATGAACTGTGGAAGTTCCATTTGGGGAACTATAAAATAAAATAGTAATAAAATTAAATTCAAAACACTGCCTGTGTGACAGAGTGTGTTGCAAGCTCAACTTGGTAGAAAAAGCAACATCCAATGAATTAGCAAGGCTGGCCCTTGCAAGACTTCTCTAGGAGATGGTGTTCCCTGGAAACATCCTCCATCTCACTGTACATCTCAAGAGGGATAGTCTTTGCACGAGACAGTCCCAAGGAGGCTTAGAAACAACTTGTTAGACAACAGAGACTGAAGCTCATTAGGCTTAAAAAATGGTGAGAGGCTGCTTTGAAGAAGTCTTCCAACTATAAGCAGGCAAGGTTTGCATTCAGAGGGTTTGTCACCATCTCTGCTGGCTCCATGCAATGCAGGCCCAAGACACCACCCCTTGTCAGAGCCACACATGCTGAGCATTCTGCAGGCAAGGCCTTTAAGAACTGCTCACACAGCAATACCCAGTCATGCAAAAAGAAAAAAAAAAAAAATCTGCCTGTTAATTCAGTAAGGAAAAAAACTATTTTCGGATCCAAGAATCCACAAGGAAAGTTCATAAAACTTATGTCACTGAAGAATTGGGGTTTCTTTTAAGGCTTTTTCTGTCAGTTTTTTAACCCCCCACTCACTTGCAGTATATACCCAAGACAAATATTGTCCCGAGATTGAAGGAAAAAAGATGCACTGAATGTTTGTGAGGACACAAAACTCCTCAGCACTCAAGTCGTTCTCACAGGAAACACATGTTGTGCCTAAAGCAAGAACAGCTTTAGCAAACTATCATACTTTATATGACAAAGTACTACATTTTTTAAGGCATATTAAGGACTCAGCATCTGGCTGGAAATGAGTTCTCAGAGATGATGAGAAAACTTGATGACAGTTTGGGTCTCAATACGAGTCTCTTTAATAACATTCTGAGCCTGCAAAAAAAGTCATTGGAAGGTGCTGTCCAAAGATTAAAAAAAAAATTAAACTGATAAGGTTTATGAATCAGAAGAGATGGACTCCCAGGACTACTGGCCTGACAGTTGATACCCTTCAAATGCTTTCAATGAGATAGAGTTGGAAGTATTATTAACTTTTTATAAAAAGGCTGCTGGAGCACACTCTGCAGAACATACCCATATTGTGTGGGTGTGATGGAAAGGAATCAGGAAAACACAGCATTTGCAAAGGTAACATGGGTCTGCTCCAAGCAAAGTTCTCAGTGCTGTTGGCCACCAGGTAACAAAATGCTATTTTTGGCCTGTTTTCCTAAGGAAAAAAAAAATGTTTATAGCATGGGCATGGCTGGACAGACACAGCTCCAGTATAAATAGTAGGAGAGGATGTCCAGCTGAGTGTCCACTATTAAATCAAATGAGCAGATGTCTGCACAAATGCTGGCAGATAGGAAATAGGCCACAAACTGAATGCCATTAACTCCTACTTGCCTCTCCTTTTTGCAAAAGAAGGATGTACCTTCGTATCTCTTAGCCATGACTTAGCAGGTCATGGGAGGTGATTCTCCACCTCTGCTCTGTACTTGTGAGACCCCACCTGGAGTCCTGTGTCCAGCTCTGGAGTCCTCAACAGAGAAAGGACATAGAACTGTTGGAACGGGTCCAGCGGATGGCTACCAAGATGATTAGAGGGATGGAACACCTCTCCTATGAGGACAGGCTGAGAGAGCTGGAGAAGAGAAGGCTCCAGGGAGACCTTCTAGCAGCCTTCCAGTATCTGAAGGGAGCTACAGGAGAGCAGGAGAGGGACTCTTTGTCAGGAAGTGTAGTGATAGAACAAGGGGCAATGGCTTTAAACAAGAAGGGAGATTTAGATTGGATATTAGGAAGAAATTCTTTCCTGTGAGGGTGGTAATACACTGGAACAGGTTGCCCAGGGAAGTTGTGGATGCCCCAACCCTGAAAATGTTCAAGGCCAGGCTGGATGGGGCTTTGAGCAACCTGGTCTAGTGGGAGGTGTCCCTGCCCATGGCAGGGGGTTGGAACTCAATGATCTCTGAGGTCCTTTCCAACTCTAACCATTCTATGATTCTATGGCCAGATCCAGGCACACTGGACAGAGAAGCAGAGAGATTAGCAACTCCAACAAGACACAGGGTGCAGAGACAAGACGTTCTGTGCCTTCGCACAGGCAAGGTTGCAGAATAACAATCCCCTTAGGAGGTACAGAAGAACCAAACCTCAAGACAAACCATAGCAAGGACAGTGTAATCAGCTTGTTCACAGAACTGACTTCTGGCTGGCCAGAAATGTTTCACAGAAGACCTCTACAGCTGTGAAATCCTCCACAGCTACCTCTTATTTCTCCACAGAGCTTTAGGATAACATATACCAAATAAGCTCCTATATACCCATATGTTACAGTTGTACTACTGGAGCCAGCAGTTCCCCTTTCTTTTAGCAGCACAGGGGCTAACACACAGCCAGGAGACTGCATGGCCCCACTGTGGGCACATCACTGCTGTACAGCTGGTGCCAAGCGATAGGGAGAGCAGGGTCAGCAGCTCAGACAAGCAGAATGAGTACATGGGCCCAGGGCAACAGATCAACATTCCTTGATGATGTGAAGATGCAGGATGGAGCCTTCACCCCTGTGTGAGCATCTGCAAGGTTCCTGCATCACTCATTCTTTGGGTCTCCTTACACTGAACAGATTTACTCAGATCCTCCTCCAGCTATTAATTCAGTATCCTGACCTCAGCTCCCTTCTCATTTGTGGAGGTAGAATAAATGCAGCTGTATAGGGAAACACAGCTGTGCTAGTTAGAGGCTTAGGTGTTCCAGGCCACAGCAATGTGTAACACAAGTGTGCACAACAGCTCCAAGTAGAAATTTGCACAGAGGTTGTAGAAAATCCAGGCAGCACCATTAAGTATATCTGTATTTGAAAGCTGCAGGCTGAGCTACAGTTTATGCAGCAGGAGATACCACACAGTCAAATCAGGGTTTCACAAAAGACCAGCTGAGAGTCATACAGCCAGGGAGGCTTCATTCACACATGAATCTCTTCAGAGAGCACATCAAAAAAGCCTTTGCCTGTGATCCTTCAAACACTGCTCAGTCACAAGCAGTTAGGATTACAGCAGGACCAGACTCGGCAGGAAAGCAGGCTCAAGCTCAATATTTTGTCACATCCTCTCTCATTTCCACTCCCAGAGGAGCAGAGAAAAGTGGGGGAAAAAAAGCACACCTGAGAATTTGCTTTAATTTCATTTCTAATTTGGGGAACAAGTGGGCTCCTGTTTTACCAAACAGCTATTAGGTTACTGCAGTTAATTCCCATGCTTATGCCTGCTTAGCTTCACTCTGACTCAAACTTTTGGTGGACTGATATGAAATCCCATGCAACAGCAGTGTTTGAAGAGTGTGGAGAAGTAGAAGGGCACATTTAGCAACAGTTAGCTAAATCCAAGTACTATCAGGTGCCTAAAAAACACCCCACAGACCACAAGCCAAATGCAACAACCACTGAAGTGACTCAGTAGCTTTGTTTTCTCTATGGGCCAGAGGGGCAGTGACCTGCCATCAAGAGAGGGAAAGGCTCAGGGAAAGCAGTGCCCTGGGTTCACTTCCTCACCACTACCACCATGTAAATATAAAACCTATCGTGCTGCTGAATCACCTCCTCTTCTTTTCTAAGAGGTAATACCATAAACACAAATGTGCAGTGCTTCACTTCTATTTACACCAACAGCTGGGGACTGACATGGAAAACACCTATGGAGTTTTGCAAAATAAGATGCCAGACAACATCAAGCACCTACCAACTTTAAGATTTTATTAAGATCTTCCCCCTGAGTATTACCTGGTCCCCAGGCACGCAGCTGAGCAAGGCTGCCTGTCACTGAGACAGACTGATGCACCAGGGAGGGGCATACAATCCTGGAAGCCTCCACCTCTGCTTTAAAGCCAACGCTGCACCTCTGCCTGCTGCTTTACTGTCCCCTCTCCCACCCAGTCACCTCTCCCCAAAGCAATAACCTCACCACTGATACGATCTCATCAGTTCCACAACCCCCTGGGGATGCAAGATTATAAGCCTTTGGCAGCAGCCCAGTCAGGGGAAGCCATCCTTCATGGCTGAGCTTCAGGCCTGAAGGTTAAACAGCTGCAGCTGCTGGCAATTCTTATTTTGAGAGAGAGGTGAGAAAGGCTGCCACAAACACCCACATGACACCCTTGGGCCAAGGAGGCAGGAGACCCTGGTTAATGCAAGCAGCAGGGTCTTCACAGCATCCTGCCACAGGGCAAGCCACTCCAGACAAATCCACCCCGCACCCTGCTGAGGGACCTCTCCCCAGCTCTTAATGACACACTCCCCCAGTAACTGGCTGCAGTCCAGATCCAGTGTCAGAGACTGTAAGATGTTCAAACCTCTTGGTTTTGCAAATATGTTATCAAATGACTGCAAGATCACAGGAACACCTTTCCCAGCAGGGTTTTCATGCTCTACCATCGCTTCCCCAATGCAGGCATATGGATACCAGAGTGAGAACAGTGCAGGAGGCTCTGGATTTGGCCAGATCATACTGCTATAGCAGTACTGCTGCAAGAAACTTAATCTCTCCAGAGATCCATTGCAGACAATCTGCAGTGGCCAAGTCAAACCCATTTCCCTCTTGAACAGCACTAAGACAGGGGCTCTGGAGCACTTAATAAAATAAGCCTTGCCTTCCTAAGGCTGTATCAGTGGGATGCATTAATTAGACCTGCTCTGCAAGACACCCTAGTATAATAATCAGGGTAATGTGGGTTCCCTAAGTGGGGGAAAAAAAATAAAAAGTCTCCTTGCATGGAAATCTAGAAGAAAAAACGAACAATATTATGAAAACATGGTTCACCCTGAACAAAAAACAACCACTTTAAAGAGCGGGCTCCATGCACAGAGCAGATGGGAATTCTACAGCTCTAGCAGGACCCAGGACAAAGACAGCATGAGTCGTCTTCTTGTACTTACCAGCCTTACTCTAAGCATGTTCCAGGAAAAAATCCCAACAACTGAGCCCTGGCAGGGGAAAACACACTAAACAGCCATCCACCAGCAGTCATACAGGGCCTGCACCTCATTTTCTGCAGTTCTCAGTCCCCACCAAACATGACAGCATCCTGCAGCCAGCACTCCAGGAAGGAGCAGGACCTTCCCCACAAAGACACTCTGCACAAGTCTGCCTTGCCTTGGTTTTAGTTTCAACGCCAGTCTTACGAATCTTGGGAGCATAGAGAGAGGAAAGAAATTACTGCCCAGGAATGACAGAATTGTGATGGGAATATATGGTTGCTCCCATTCCATGAGGAATTAAGATGCTGAGCTAAAAAAATAGACAAAAATTAATAAATTTATTAGTGGGAGATCAGAGTGATTCTGCGATCAGAGACAGCGTGACTAAGTACATTTCATAGTCTACCAAGCAGCAAATCACGAAGATGCTTGTCACACAGGCTCTGGGTGGCTGAGGAAGGTATCTAGAAAACGCTAAAGTTTAATGAAATAAAACATTTCAAAAACTACCCAGCTGCTCTTGCATGACTGCATGCTCTGTTCTTGGGCAGGGTATGCATGCTCCATGCATGTACATGATTTGTTTTCCATCTCCTACTCATTCTGAAGCTCCTTTATATTGTCTTGCAGATCCCTGAATAAGATATTTATTAACACTTGATATTCCCCTTCCTTCCTGCCATTAGCAACCTTCACATTATGACAGGAGGATGGGCCTCATCACCCCCAGGATCTCCAGACTACCAAGCAACCTCTCTCTCCTCCCAAAACTAAGCAGATTCACTCACAATTAAAAAAAAAAAAAATACATACATAAGTGGAGAATCCCCATATTACCAGCCACATCCAACAAAACAGAAACTGTTCTCAAGTGCTGTATTGAATCTCTGAAAAAATACTCCACAGGACAATTTTTACAAATAAGCTCAAGTTCACACTGAATATTTGTTACCAGGCAGCAGATGAGGAGTTCATATAGTCAGGTCAATGTTACTGATTTTATCTACTTCTTTCATTCAGTCATTTCTTTATGAATTCTGAAGTTGCTAGCTACATTAATATCAGTATTCAGAGCTCACATCCCATCCCTCTCCTCAGAGCCATTCTAGCATCAGAGAACTCCTGCTGGGAAATACAATAGAATAAGAAAAATAAATAAATTGCATACCATCTACTGGCACACCAGCAGTGGTTATTTTATGCTTTATTTTTCTCTTCATTTCTTTTTTTCTATAGTCCTTCCTCTCCCCCCCCTCTTCTCCCTTCTGCTCCATATCACCATAGCTAAATAGGAAATATCTATTGAATGCACTCCTTAAAATGCAATCACTGATTTCCCTGATCTTTTCCTCCACAGGATGTGGCCATGTTTTCCAGATAATTAAAGATAGGTTCACAGTGACAAGAGAGTGGGCTTTATGGTTGCTTTTTTAAAAACTAAAAAAAATAAAAATCCATCACTTTCTCATGCAAGTTCATAAGGGGTTTTTGCATAATTTTTTTTCCCTTCAGTTTGAACATCTTGGCCCAACACTCCAAGGAAACCTGTTTGGGTTTTTTTGTGGCAAATTCATCCTATTGGTTTTCTGGGGTTTTATGGCTTTTTTCATTAAAAATAAAAATCAAAACATTCAGGGAGAAAGATTTTTCAAAACAAGGGAAGTTTCAATAAAATCAGTTTAAGATAATACCCAAAGGTTTCACGCTATCACTCAACAGGCTCTGTGGTAACTATAGGAGGTTTGTAATCCCCTTTCCCCTTCAGTCTTTCTCTGGGCTGAACTTATTATAAGGGAGTTTTCCATAAATGCTCCAAAACACTCATGGTGCATCCCTGTACCAGTCTCCCCACAGCCTTTTTTGATGTTTAGAGCATTTATGTGCTATTTCCATCATTTAACTACACTCCTAACTTGTTGTACAGGTGCTACATACACATCACAGATACATACTGCACATGGCACGTGCTCATCTCATACCCCACAGCACCTTTGCCGGCAGCTTCCTTGATGTTAAGTAGCAGAACAGTTGTGATCCTGCCATACAAAAACACTCTCTGGTACTAAAGAGAGATGAGAAATGTAGAACTTTCCACCCCCCATTTCTCCTTCATTAGCTTCTCCTCAAGTACTTCCCTTTCAACAACATCAAAAATACTCAACATCACATTACACATTTTTTACTCATTAAAAATATACAATACATTTTTGTGGGTGAACAGAACACGCCAAAAAAATTTGAGTAAAGGAGAGAAATAAAGTGTTTTGAACTCATGTTTTGAGATAGATTTTCTTTTTGGAAACTATTTTTAGATGTAAATGGTTTGATCCGCTCTGCTTAACATGTAGACAAATGTCTGTGCTGTCCTTTCTTTAAAGGCTTTCCCCCCCTCAGCTTCCATAGGTTCAAAAAAAAAACTGTATCGTTCACTTTTGTGTTCAGTGCCTTCCAGAGCACCCTTCATCCCTCCCTCCCTTGCAAAAGCTTTCAGCAGCTTCACACCAACTAGTTCAGAGATTCACCTCTGCCTCACTCAGCTTCCCTTGGCTGTTCTGCAAGATGTCAGCATCACTTCAGCCATTCAGTCTGGCCCATTTCCAGCACTTTCTTGAAACACATCTGCCAAAGGCTGCCCTCTCTCTTTTGACACACTGCTCTGAAATATAGGCCTTACCAGCCTTCAGACAGTTGGATTTCACAATCAGCTGTTCTAAAATTACCTTCATTTCTACCAGTAACTCCGACCTAGAAAGCTGTTTCTGGCATGGCCCCTATGTCCCTCTATAAACAATCAAGCAAAGAAACTATCCATTTATTCATTTTTTAAAGCCAGTCACTTTCCTTTCTGTCCACAAATTCCTTCCAGTTGATGCTCTTCAAGTTCTGTTAGCTCCCACCTAACCTCCTGATTAGAGACACTCATATTCCTTAGCCACGGATGCACCTTGGCATGCCCTGCACACACTTTCTCTTTGGCCACTTTCCCCTCTCATTTCCTCATATGAGGTATTTCCTCTCTGGAGGTAAAAATTTTGCTCACTAAGCCCAAGTGCTCCTCTTCCAGCGCTCCTCAAGTGTGGCACAGCTGCAAAGACAGATAATAGAGCACAAGAGAAATTCACAATTACCCCAAGCTGGAAGAAGTGGATGAGAGGGAAAAGAGAGCCTAGAACCCCTTGGCCGAGGTGGACCTGTAGAGGCCTGATGCCCTGGAAGAGAGTCAACTCCATTCAAGCATCTGGCAGCAGAGGCAGCACAAGAGCCCACTGCAGTGCCTGAGGGCCCAACACTGATCTTTGAAGACCCTGAGAAGAAACAGCCTTGAGCACCCAGGCACGAACAGCCTCACCAAATCCCTGTGGATTTCTCTCTGTTTGCAGGGCTGTCACTGGCACATCCACACGACACCTCCACTCACAGAGTGAGCGTTCCCACAGATGTGAGGGGGTCTGGTTATGAGGGATGCAAACAGAGCGTGAAACTATCATCAGAGGCTATTAATGTTTTCTTAATGTGTGAACTGAGCTGGAAACAGAGAGCAGGAAAAAGAAAATTAAAAGCTTGTGTGGGTGCAGATAGTGCCTACCCTGCCTATCCCCTGCTATCCAGGCTTTTGGGGAGTATGGGGTGGGAGAAGGATCCTCCTTGGCTTTTCCTTTGGCTGCTGTAACTGCAGGGAGTCCATGCTATGCTGGAAAGAAGAGCCAGATGCTACAGACTGCTCTGGCTGTTCTCATCTGGTCCTCTCTTCTCCTATCACTCAGCCGTGGAAATTCATGTTAACATGGGATCTTTGCTCCCTCAAATAGCAAGGCTCCCTGCTGAAGATCAAAAAGCAGCCTTTGAGGTGTGGGATCTGGCTGTCGTAGGGAAGATTACGTCATTACAGACATCTGCCTCTGGATTGAGAGCAAGAAAAAGCAACGCTTTTCTAAGCAAAAACCAATATCCTGAATGACTGACCTAATAAGCAACAGGATGTTTTTAAACACCTGGAAATAAGTCACATGACAGCAAAATCCTGACAGTGAACCTGTATAAAAGCTCATACTGAATACAAGCATCCTATATAAGGCACATTGTTCCAGCCCCTGTACATATACCCCCAATCCCTGCATATCACTGCTTTTCACAGGGTGACTCTGGATGCCACACAGGTTGTATGGAAGAAAAAAAAACCAAACCAGCATCTTTTTCCTCTGCACATGCTTCTTATTTATTTAGGGGAGAAAGGAACCCAGTACCATTCCCCAGGGAGCTGTTGGCCCATGGCCACACAACTGCAATTGTGGCAAGGATGGTGGGCAGTGGGGCAGAGCCATAAGGAATAGGGTTTATCATAAACACCGAGTATGGCCCAACATTGCAGAGCTCTGCTCCAGGACAAGGATCAGAGGCAGAGGTGGTAAATTGTGAGCAAACTCCTTTTAGGGACTAATGGGAACATGAGATGGGATTTCCTGAACACCCTCAGGGCTTGTCTTTATATAAAAGCTGCTTGCGTTTAATTACAATCAGTTACATTAGCTACATCAGTCGATTTAATTAAATTGCAAGGACACTCATAAGTTGATTTAACTCTGTCTCGAACAGATTTAGCAGGAGTTGGCAAGAAACTAAATCAACATAAACCAAGATTAAATCAACTGAAGAGAATCCACACAGGATTTTGCAGTAATTTAACAAAACCGATTTGAAGACACATTTTAAACGAAGCAGAGTAACCCAGGCACAAAGACGAACTTCTGGGATGAAAGGGAAACATCTAGTGTTTCAGCAGCCCTGTATAATAGACCTGAGCTGTGAGAAAAGCCCCTTTCTTTTTCCTCCATTTTCTTTGTATCCACATAGAATTTATTTTATTCATAATCCTCAGAAGTGTTTGTCCAGCAGCACCCAGCAAGCAATTGCTGCTTCCCGGCCTAAGCACACAAGCTGGAGATCCCAAGCCATACATCGTACAGCTGCAGCCTGAATGGGGAGAGCACTGGTGTTTGTTAAAACAATTAAAAAAGGCTGTGGATTTGTGAGCATTAAATTAACTCCCAGCTCTGAATGCACACGTTATCCTAATTGCAAGCTTTTAGCACTGAGATTTTTCAGTACAAAAGAGGCCACACAGGCAGGTAGCAAATAACACTGGCCTTTTGCAGGCAATTGTTGTAAGGGGATAGCGCTGCACTGCTCCTTCGAGCAGCAGCAGCAGCTCCAGCAGATGCAGTGAGCTCAGCAGACACCTGAAACAGCTTATTCTGTACCACGAAGAGTGACAGAAAGGTAGAAATACAATTCCAGTTTTGTACACAGAAAATCAAGTGGTTATGGGAGCACTCTGCAGGCAGCACTGGGTGGATTACACCACTCCTGGCAGAAGCCATCCCAGCCTCCAACCCAGAGATGCTCTAGCAAAACCCAGTTCAGCTCCAGATTTACCCATACTGATCCCCTCCAGCCAACACCAACTTTTTGTTTGCACTACACATCTGGCTTATCTTTTTCAAACAGCTGCATCTAAACCTACCCTAACAAACCAAGGACCCCTTCTATACAACAGGGATGGTTCTAACAGTTTTCCCACCAAACCAAGTGATTTATGACCAGTTTAATGCCAATTTTAATACTGCTATAAATTAGTCTTACAGTTTGGTGACTAGCAAGAGTAAAGCTGCTAGTTTCCTTAGTGACCTACAGTGACCACTACAGGAGTACTCCAAGCAATGATGTGGCTGCCATAAAGTTTCAAGATCACCTTTTATTTAATTGAAGAGCTATTTTGAAGTCCAAGCCCTGTAGATGGGAAGAGAGCAGAGAAAACCCACAGCCTGACAACAGCAGACTGGGAAGAAATGGGTTTCTACACCACCTCCAACTGCTTCAGGCAAAACCTGCCAACAGATCATAAGAGCAGCAAAACCTCCTTGTGCTAGAACTCCAGAGGCTTTAAAGCTTCTGGCTGCAAAGGTGGGAGGGGTCTCTGTCATCCCAGCAAGAGAGATCTATGGTCTACTGGACCATCAGAAACCAGGTCCTGTTACAGCTTTGCAACCTGGACAAACCTTTCAAGCTCTCCACATCCTACCACTTTGTAAAACTTGCTGGTAACAGGGCACAGCAGAAGTGCTGGGAAGCAAGCAACACTAGAAATTAGACTCAGCATGCTGGTTATATTCAGTTCAGCTTAGACATGACAAATGCCTGAATTCTTACATATGTACATGCACATTTACATTAGAAGTCATGCTTCCAAATGCTTCCATATTTACTTTCCTATAATACTAAATTTAAAAGCTCATAAGTAAAACAAACACCTGGAAATTCTGTCAGTAGTTTACCAAGAAAACGTTATTTCTGACTCCACACGCCTGATCTTACCTGGAGTTGTATAGACATACTCAATAACAACAGACCTACCCCAGAAGTTGGGTCCAGTAGCCTTGCTTGGCTTGCAGCTCCTTCCTTACTTTCCTGATGTCTAGGCTCTTCTCCTGGTCTAAAAAGAGATTAATTTACCACAATGCTGAAAGAGACCTAACTATGCAGGGAAAGCAAAGAGCACAGCAGCTGTTTTCTGCCAGTGGGTGGTAAGGGATCTATGAAACTTGGACCCAGCCAGAGATCAGCTAATAGACCAAACACTGTTGTGAACCTCTCAGCCATATCTGGTTTGACCTGCTGTTGAATGTCCATCACCTGAAGCTATTTCATTGATTTTCATGGAAGATTTACCAGGCTCTGAAGGATGAAAACCATCACATCTTTCATGCAGTTTATACAAAAGAAAGCCTGGGTGGCTCCCTCTATTTGGAGCAAAAAAGATGTCTCTTCCATCCTTATTACAGACATCATTAAAAGCCAGGGTGGTGGGATGAGGACAGACACAACAAACAAGATGCTGTGCACAGAAATGCTCTCATCATATACAAGCAATGCTATTTCTCAGCATTCTTGTTACTGCAAACAACTCCAGCCACAGAATAGTGGCAGAAAATGCATTGAACCAAACATGCTGGTAGCAGCTCTGTGGGATGTCACAACTCAGCTCACGTGCACCAAGAACTGGAACAAGGGACCAAGTACACAACTTCAAGAAATGGGAAAGGTCGTCACCAGGTATCCTAAATAAGAACAACACTTCAGAGCAACCTTCCAGGGTACCAGTAGCCAACCCACAAACCTGCAGCAAGGCACATCACCTCTGCTTCCCCATTAGTCATTAGCAGAAACCATGCCAGTAGGTGGGACAGAAATACATATCCTTGTGTTGCATCCTCACTGCCATGAGGAAATTCGTGCTGGTAGGCTCTGTAGGAGCCATTTCTCCATGCAGCTCAGCAGTCACATGGCACATCAGCTCAGTTACCCTCAGTAGTTATTGTAGTTACCCTGCTATTGCAGCTGGTGTTCAGGGCCCATCTCTCACTTCTCACACTTCAGGATGCAAGCTGATCACTTGGGAAGATAGGCCACTGACTCCTTTGCACATCCCCACCACAAAAATCAGGCATATCTAGGGTTTTAGAGGCCCATAGGGAAAAGGCTGTTTTTGAAATACTCTGCCACATGGGCAGTCTTGCCCTAATCCTTAAGGGATGGTTCAATGCATCTGGACTGAAGCATCTTCTACACTAGAACCTTGTTTGGGTGTTTTCCAGCTGCTCTTCCCCTAATTGATTATGTGATAAACTAGATAATGCTGCAATAGTCAAGCCCCTCCTTGAATCTTTAGAAGAAGTCTTGCCTTCAATGTCATTTCAGAGGACAGTGAAATCCACAGCCCCACTGTATGGCTAATGATGCCTTTTCCTTCACTAGCCTCAAACATCACTTCTGCTACATTTGATACCCCTTTTGCTATTCCTCTGTTGCCAGAACAGAAAGACTTAACACTCCCATTTGGCCTTCTCCAGACTGGTCATTACAGTATGCTTTATTGATATCCTTTCTTATACACCTCCTTTTCACAGTAGACAGTCTTTACTTTCTTTACTCCCAAGGAAGTTTTTCCATTTTGTTAGTTATTATTCTTCCAGCCTCTGAATACTCCCTAATTCTGCAATATATTTTATAGTACAGAGTGACCATCACCCACTGTCCATAAAAATCATCCAACAGATTACCCAGTGACATAACAAGATTAGCTATTTCAGATACCACCCACTGTGGAATGTGGTGCTTCACACCCCAGAAGCCTGACCTGGTAAAGCAAATCTCTCAGGAAATCCTGGCAAGTCAGAACCAGAGGACTGGACTGCTGCAATTAATAGATACTTCACTCCCACAGCATTGCCCAGAGGCTGTGCTCACCAGCATGGCCAAGCTGCCTGACAGAGCAATGGGGGCGGCCAGGCTATGACCCACCATGACCCAGGCAGCTCCAACATCCTTTTCTGTGTGGGCCTCATGCCTGACACCTTCCCAAAGGGCTTGATTTCTTCCATGCCCTCCTTGTGCAGTCAAGTGTTAAATATCAACCAGTGGCCTTCCTACCTCTTTCCTGAGGGGCTTATTTCATTAAGCAACCCTCAAGCAGGAAATGTAAGGAGCTGTCAGCAGCACAGCTAATACAGTCATCACCCAAAAGCCAGCAGCCCTGCTCCACGCAGATATTTGTAGGTTACTAAATAATATTAGACAGGATGTGAAGGTGGTAAGGAGCTGAGGTTTGCACACACGCACACAAAAAAATCCATACACCCAAACATCCTAAAAAGGAAATGAATTATTAACAGACCACAAGAGGTAGGCAAGGAAGTTTGCTGCAGTCTACTGCAGGAGGTACCAAGCAGCAACAGAAAACTATTCCCTGTACTGCTCTCATGCTGTGCTGAGGATAGAAAGCACCAGCTCTGACTCCCCCTGAAAGGCTGCTACCCCTCCAGAAACCTCCATTACTGGGAAATTTAACCCAGAACACTTGGCTTGCCCTTTCTTCTCCTCAGCAGTTTATCTTGGCTGTAAAGTGAATGCTCTGGGGATACAAGTTATCTTCCAGTTCTGTTTCTTCCAAGCCCAATGAAGTTTTTGCTGTTGGCTTAGAGGTACAGTAAATCTCAACAGCAAACCCAAAAAGCATCCCTTCCCCCCAGTTCCCCACTGTCCTCTAATACCTTCAGAAGGGCTTCAGGAACACAGGGCTGAAGGACAAGCACAGAGTAAAAGCCCAATATGAACACACTGCAGTAAGCATACGGCAGGACAAGTCAGTGCCAGGGCTGGGTGCAGATGCTGGCACTCTACATGCTGAAGCCCAAACTCTGGGCACTGCCCCACTGCACTGCCCACCACTCGTGCTGAGCTGGACACCTCCACCAGTGGGCTATGTGCTTAGGAACACTACAGCCCAGTCCGTTTGTAACCCCACTTTATAGGATTTAGGAACAGCACTAAAATCAGGCAACATATCCAGCCCCACCATGCCATGGGACTCTAATGGTGGCATCCCTCTACAGAATAGGCACTGTAAGCTTTGTTAGAGCTGGTGCAGAAGCAAACATTGTGGCCCTCCCGCTACTGACATGCCTGACCTGCTCAGTTCCTACTGACCACACAGGAGCACCCAGCTGCACAACAGCACTTCTTTCTCCTGATGGATAGGTCTATTTTCAGATAGATTTCCACGAAAAGATAATAACACAATCAAATCTACTACCCTTACAGGGACTCACTACACTACCAATAGAATAAAAAAAGGTCCCCGTCTGCCTTCCAGCTAATCCCATGCAATGAACTCCTGAACTCTCTCTAACCTTCTCTTTTCACACACAGACTTCCCTGGGGCATAGAGACAACAAATTTATTCAATCTTCGTTTCAAACTGGATTGAAGCTATGGATTACAAGCTAAGAAAACCCACCCTCCCAGTGCCTGGACATGGATTTCCAGCATAACAAAAAGAGATCAACACAGTTATTGTATGCAGTGGTTTAGGGTCAGGCCCCAGCATAGCTCCAACTCAGCCAAGCACTGCCTGGGTCAAGCATTCAGCTAACAAATCCTGCAACACCAGCATCACCTGAGCAAAGAGACTCCACAGCCAGAGCAGGCTCAGCAAGAGGGATGCACAGCACAGGAAACACTGGTCTGGGGATACCCAGCTGGATACCAAGCAATCTGGACTTGAAAA
This sequence comes from Pedionomus torquatus, assembly GCA_013398155.1. Taxonomy (NCBI): domain Eukaryota; kingdom Metazoa; phylum Chordata; class Aves; order Charadriiformes; family Pedionomidae; genus Pedionomus; species Pedionomus torquatus. Next base: position 39,541 of record VZRU01009766.1, on the reverse strand, counting down.
CCCTCCCCAATATTATGTTCTCTTCATCAGTTTAGATTACAAAGGAAAAGCCAAGCTCAGCTTTCAGGAGGGGACAGAGGTGACAAGGAAGGGGAATACATGACACAGAGGTGTTTGTTTACTAGGCATCACTTCTGACCTCCTGCTGACAGGATGTGCTGTACAGCAGCATTTAATCCCATCTAGCAGCGCAGAGGGACTCCTAGTTGTTCTGTGAGCATGTTTCTTCCTTGCCTCACCATACTCTGCCTGCCCTCCTCTTTTAACAGAGCCAAGATAAGACATGTATCTCTGGGGGGACTCCAGCAAAGAACATGGGCTTTCATGAATGAGGAACAATAGAAAAGGATGACAAGCACTGGAGGTACCAGCAGACAGACCACTTTTCCTACGTGCCAACACAGACCTAGCTCAATTAGTTTACTGTCACAAGCCAACTAAATACAATACTGGAATGAGCTAGAGCAAAGCTCCTTGGTGCAGTGGCATCCTGTCTGCACCCATAACATTGAACTATGCCTGGGACAGGCAATGTATATTTTTCCCAAGCAAATAGGTAACATTGACACATGCTAGATCTGTACAGCTAGAATGCCATTTACAGCTCACACTAGGTGCTGGGAACTTCCATATCCAAAATTCATAAGCATGACTGTAAGGAAAGTTCTTAGAGGAAAAAAAAAAAGGTTAAAATACAAGATGGGACAAAGAAGAATAAACTTTCTTCCCTCAGACAGACTGGGAGAACAGCCCACTTGAGAAGCTGCCACACATCTGCCCTTGGACAGGGCTGGTTCACAAGCCACCTTCTGTGTGGGAAGCTCAGATCGATAGCCACAAATAGCACTGATCAATTTTTAAAAGGAATAATAGCCATCTCACCCCCTCACTGAACAGCTGCATACACGTTATTTGCAGTTGCTGCCAAACCTCTGAAAGATCCGCTAGGGACTACACTAATCAATTTTTATTTCTAATTAAGGTGATGCCCGTGATATGCTGGAAGAAACATGGGCAGAAGAAACTACCCTAAATGAAGATCTTTAGGAGGCAGGAGAGTGGGGATTTACATCAAGTGGTTGGTCTTTTTGGTAGATCAAAGACAATAGAGGCAGTCTGCCAGGCAGCCAAGACACCACTCCAGCTTGGGACACACAATCTCTCCCACATTCATTTCTTCCTGCTCTTAGTCACCTTCAGACTTTCTGCTTTGAAAGTGAAGTCTCTGAGGACTTGGTAAGTGAGGTTAGGACTTAATGGACTTACTGACATGTCTGTATCACTAATCACAACCTACACTAAAGAACTGCTCAAATTTCATTTTTATTGAATTTCCAGTTCTATTTCCTCCTGCCTTGAAGTCAGCAAAGGGGATTCCTGGCCAGTGACCCCCAGCCTCTCCAGAGGCCTTCACCTGCCTCATTAAAAACACCCCTAGTCTTAACAGAGGCTTTGGGCTCATCACTTACTAGCAACCATGCCTGGCCAGAGAGCTGGACTCTGCAGCATGCATGTCTGTACTCCAGGCAATCAGCCCCTTTACAGCCAAAGGTGAGGCAGCCCCTGCAGATGTGCTTCACATGGCTACATTGGTTATCTAAATTGGGATGAAAGGAGACAAATCACTGGTTTCCCTCCTGCAATGAGAGAGGGAAGCCATGGAGGCAGACAGGCTAAATTGGGCAAACAAATCACATCCTACAGCATCTTCATTTGGAGCTTGCCAACAGGGAGAGCCTCCAACCATCTGCTTAAAATGAAGTGTTGGGGAAAAATAAAGAAGGAACACGAGAAGTAAGCATTGCTGACAGTGAAGGAAAACTGCCAGTGCTATAACTAACATGCATTTGATGAGCTGAAAGGATACTGGTGTGTGTAATTACAGAATGGCTAGGGTTGGAAGGGACCTTGAAGATCATCGAGTTCCAACCCCCCTGCCATGGGCAGGGACACCTCCCACTAGACCAGGTTGCTCAAAGTCCCATCCAGCCTGGCCTTGAACACCTCCAGGGATGGGGCGTCCACAACTTCCCTGGGCAACCTGTTCCAGTGCCTCAACACCCTTACAATAAATAATTTCTTCCTAATATCCTATCTAAATCTCTCCTCTTCTAATTTAAAACCATTACCCCTTGTCCTATCACTACACTTCCTGACAAAGAGTCCCTCTCCAGCTCTCTTGTTGGCTCCCTTCAGATACTGGAAGGCTGCTCTAAGGTGTCCCTGGAGCCTTAATGGGGATGCCTCAAAACTTTACAAAAAAAAAACCAAAACCACAAAAACAGAAAGTGTTATTGAAAGGCCGGCAGAAGACTACAGTCCAGCAGACAAGCTCAGTCTGGCTCTCTGACAGTGCTCAACAGTCAGGTACAGGGACAATAACATGAGTACAGGAGAGCAAGGCAGAAAGCAGCCATGGAGAGTGAAGTAATGCCACAGCCAGGTAGCACACTGGGAAGGGAGAAGTGAGCATTCCCCACATATTCCCATCTCTTTACCTCTTACCTGATCTATAATTGTAGTTCTCAAAACTGGCTTAGGACTTTTACAACTCTTATTTGGGCAAGGAAGCAGGAAAGAATGTATCAAGCTGTAACAAAGCTTTCTAAAACATCACCATCTTTCCATCACAAGATAAAGCCAGCAGCATGTATTTAAACTCGTGTACCTTCTTGCACTCCTCACAGCCTTTGTGTTTTCTATTGCCTTATTTTCCTCAAGTCCCAGCCTTGAAGCTCTTGAGAAAGTTAGCTAGCCTCTTCTTTCTGGTCAGAGTCCTTCAGGGGTTTGGGACACTGGTAAAGATGACTTAATGTCTTAACAGATGAAAAGCAATATAAACGAGAAAATTCCTCAGAAGAGGTCCATAATAACCTTGAGAATAACATGGAGTGAGTCCCATTAGACACTTCAGCATCACCAGTATCAAAAGCTTACCTGTCTCAAATCCATTGTGGGCTGCCTAGTATCTTGTATAAGCGCATAGGCAGAGCAGTGGGACAATCTGGCTGACAAGTTCCTTGAATCACAGTGGCCCTGGACAGACAAAAGCTTGATCCATGCAGAGGGGGCTGCTGTGCAGCAATGGCATCTCTGGTGCTCACCACAGAGAGGTGACAAATGGTACTGCAATGGGTTAGATAAGGAGACTGTGCACAGGGAGGATTGAAACACCTGCTGGAATGGTAGGTCAAAGTGGTACCAGGGCACAAAAGGGACAAGATCTATTTAAAGCTCCAAGTAGAGAAAGACACATTGCACAGCGCAGTTTCTCAAGCCAATTCAAAATAGCCTCAAACTGTTATTCCCTCTCTCTAAACCCAAGTCTTACTGCCAGACTACCAGTTAGCTTGCTCCAAACTAACTCGCAGCAAGGAAAGACTACTTCAAGGTTTTTTTAGTGCTTAAATCTTGTTTCATTCTTCCTGCCAAAATAATCCCAGGAACTAAAAATGTTGTTGGTGAACTGCTTGCAAGGATTTATTTTGAGTTTTGCAGCTTATTTCAGTACTGAGGTGCAAGCTTCTGTTTGTCTTGCTTGCTTGCAATGCAGTGATTTGTGCTGCTGGAAGCTGTACCCACTGCAGAGGCAGCACTTGGGAGTAGTTTGCAGGTGCTTTACTATTCTCTTTCTTCTTTTTTTGGAGGAATTTCTGGTGTGTTTTGCCTGAGACAGCCTATGCATATAAAGTAAAATGACTACTTCAAAAAGCTCCCTGCTGTAGGTTCAGGATAGAGGTAAGGGAAATCAGGGGCTCATCAGAACAAATGCACCTACCTGACCTCACATCCCTTCACTGGGTTCAAATTTTCAGTTCCTCTTTACTCAAGAGCAATGCCCTTGCAAGAGCTCTCAGTTCTCACCAGCAATCTTTCTTCTCCAGAAGCACTTCAGCATTCCTCCTCCAGATGTCACAGGATTTCCATCACAGCTCACCAGCATTTGCCTAGAGCAGCTCCCTGTTGTGGGCAAGGGAATCAGTGGTAGTTCTGCTCAACTCCTTTCCTGGGGCCTCTTCCCCTTCTCCAGCACTGATGCTTATCCCTCTTACAAAGATTTTCAACTCCCAAGCAAGTACTGTCATTCCTACAGGAATCTCACTGTGAGGTTCCCAGTGACCCCTCCTCCTGCAGGCTGGGGAAATCCAGGACATCTCACAGCCCAAGACGTAGCTGTATTTTGAGCAGTGGTTGCATGCAGAGAGATATCTAGGAGCAGAGGCACTTCTGTGTGCTAGGGGATTAAAACACAGATAGGTTTATGCTTGCTGTGTCCCTTGGGATAAAGATTGTGATGACAGCCAACACTGCTGCCAGAAGAGAGGATTTCAGGATTGCCATTTGAAAGCTGTCTGTACTCACACAGGTAGTGCAGTGCCCACACCAGCACTGCATCATTGGAATAAAGCTAGCAGAATACCCATGCTGCCCACGGTAGTGCTTTAATGCATACATCCCACTATCAGTTATTGAGAGACAAAAAAGCAGCATCATCCCAGATGACTTAAAGTACCCTGGGAAGAAGGGACAGACCTACTTAGCTCTGCATATAATTGCAAGACTGCAGTCTGAATAACATTTTTTTTTTTTCAGATATAAAATACTTACACTAGAAGACTAAGCTAAAAGCTTCTTGTTCCATACCAGAGATTTGTATTCACAGTGTCCACAGGTTTCTAGAGGAGGCAAAACAGGAACCCTTTGCTCCCACCCCACCCTCCAGGGGAATTGCCTCCCCTGCCCTCCCTCAGCTCCAAACATAGCCACAAATTTTCAACACTTACTTGAGACCCTGTAACATTCAGAAATTAAAGAGAAAAAGTGGTTTGCTAACATTGGGAAAAGCTGATAAAGCAATCAGGCTGCCCTAGCTGACTAGAGGAGCTTCTTGTAGCAGCTGGAATAATGCATAACGGAACTGTGAGGTGAGTTAGGGAAGAAACTGGAGAGGCATTTGCAGAAACACCTAGGAAGCTTTAAACACTGAAGAGGGCAAGCCTTACCTGTCTGGTCACGCATCTCTCCCCCAGCTTTGCAGGGAACCAGTGAAGAGCAATAGGTGCTCGCTGCCAAAAGTCATGATGAACCAATGGCAGACAGCCCAAGCACCCTCTATTTTGTCCTGCTCCTCCTGTCCACGGGGATGGCAATGCAGGGAGCAAGGAACACTGCACTGCTTGCACAACTCCGTTGCCCTCCACCTAATTGCAGTGCAGCCAGTAAGTTTGCCACTGATCACAGTAAGGTTACACATACATCAGGCATGGTAGACAAGGAGACAGTCTTTCATCAACTGACAGCCAGCTTCCACAGATGCTGGCAAGATTTTAAAATACACACCACATGGGGAATGGGGGGGCAACACCAAACAAACAAACACACACACACGCACAACAAAAACACCAATTCCCAATTCCAACAATGCAATACTTAGATGCTTCAGAAAAGCTGTCATCATGGAGTTCAGTTACTGTTGAGGCAGGCATTTCTTCAATACTTCTGACTTTGTACAAGCCACACGCAGCAGTTACTGCATCCTCACAGGTTGACTTTAAGACATTTTTGTAAGTATTTCCTTCTCTTAGGAAAATAAAAACCAAACCCCTACACACAAAACCAGTCTTTGCTTTCTATTTGGTAATTTAAAGAATACTGAAAACTAAGTTCTTCACAAAGAAATTAATTTTAAAAGCACCACTTCATACCAGCAGAACAGTACACAGAAGTTTGGCTATCAAGATTTAGGATTAAGTGTCTTTCTGATAAGACAACCGGTAGAGCAAGAAGGAGAATGTATCATTTATGCCATCACAGAACTATAAAAATAGTAAAATTTTCTATGAGGATTTCTTTCAATTTAAAAGACAGTAGTAGGAAAAACACAGCAGCCAAGCCCAAAAGAAAAATGCCAAGTTGCTCCCACACATGGATATGCAGCAGCAGATAAGTTTTTAAATTAAAGTGTATTGAGCTTTTGACCCCCCAAAAAAAAGAAAAAATTAACCTTCAGGTTCGGATTACTCCTTGGTTCCTGTGGGACTAGAAACACGGGAAGCCCTGGAGTCCCAGAAAGGGCAGCATAGGATAGCTCAGGTCTAAATTTAAAACTTTAAGGATAGTTTCAAGATAAATTATTGATTAATACAAATTTCAAGGATTTTCTTCCCTTGACTGGTGCTTTAACAAGCAGCACAGAAGTGCTTTCTCCCCTCCCCCAACTTCTTCTTAAGTGAATACTTGGGAGAAAACAAGAAGCCCTAATTCATACAAGGACCAAATGCATCCTCAGTATCATTCACTTCCTGCTTTTCCATAAAACCACAGGAATCAGAAAACATTCCCGAACACATCACAAGAGATCACCGAGTCCCTGCTTTCCTCAGCAATATTTTTGTGACAGCTTACAACTTGGTGCCTTCTTAAAAGCAGAATGAGCATATTCTTTTTTCTTTCAATACATCATGAATGAAAGGGTTGACTTTCACCAGATCCTCAATAGATACCAGGGGAATCTCACTCAATCCGTTTGCTCACAGTGACAACAAGTCACTATGCAGGTAAAACCAAGTACAGTTTTCCAGCTGCTGCCTAATGCTTCATCTAGTCCATCTTCCCATAGCTTGTCTTCCCTAATTCTTCAAAGGAAGGTAAAAAAATTAACATGAGAACGAACTCACACTGAGGAATAATGTTTCTGCTAATTTATAATCCCAGTTTTGCTCCCAGTGAATTGGCCAATACTTAATATACAACCTTATCTGAGCACCTCCACAGCAGAGCTTCATAAAAAACACTGAAAGATAACAATCGTAAAATTTTGAAAACATAAATTACAGACCTGTAATGGGAGGTTTAAGTCTCAAATTCACACGGAAAAGAAGAGGAGCTATAAATTAGAAGAAATACAAGCTCCAAAAGAATACTTCTGTGCTAGATTTCACTTTATATACCCAGAATAAATTTCCATTTTAGACAGGGAGAGATCTGTTTACTTATTTCCCTGAAAAATGGATGCCACAGAATAGACTTATGTAGAGCTTGATGTATTATTTCTTTGTGTACCTTGCTGGATAGCAAGAGGAATGTAATTAAAATTAACTCTAAGGCCAAGATATAAAACATCACCATGCTAGAAGTTGCCCCACAGGTTTTTTGCTAAGAGCACAGATAACTACTCTAGCAAGACATCTTGGCAAATATAAGGATCCAGATTCCTGGTGATAGTTTAGATGAGCCCTATTAAGAATCCCCATCTTCATCTCCACCTGGACCTCTAAAGCCAAGGGCTACAAAGCCGTAACTCCATGGCTCATGTAGAAATTAGTTGCCTTGAAACGCAAATAGTTTTAAAGCAACTAAAGAGTTTAAACTGCCAGTGTGCTGAAAGAAAAAAAAGTCATTATTTTATAGTGATCAGAGGTGTCTGAGGTGCTTCAGAGAGCAGGCAAAAAGGCACAATCTCTGTAGACCTTACAATCCAATTAACTTAATTAACCATGTTATTTCCCTAGTTCCTGGTAACTCCTTAAATCAATGAACTAAAACTTAATAGCAAAGTATGTAACTAGAAGCTTTATTGATCATATCTACACACAACACTGACTGAACTCCCAAAGTCGTGGCTTGGCATAAAACCTATAAAAGATATTTAAGTAACAAACTTCCACTTTATTATCCCAAACTCTTATGCAGGTATCAGGGATAGGAAAGAAGCAATCAAGAAGTAGGGGCTAAAATTTTAATAGCAAGAGAACAAATAAGCATGGGCTTAATGTTTATCTACAACGCAACCAGCAAAAGAATCATTGCAGTATTATTGAACTTGAATAAATGTAAAATTTTGATTTTTTAATCACCTCTTAAAGAGAAGGATCCCAGAGTGTTTTACAAATTAATAAGGAGGGGCAGACCTGCAGACACTCAATTCTCCACACCACCTGGGGGTACCTAAAGCCCAACACAAGCAAGCAGCTCCTCAGCCCAGGCAGGGAGAAGAAGGCAGTACAAGTTTGTAGAGAAGAGCTGTGGGGAATTTGCCTGCAAGATAAATCAGACATCCTCAGACAAGGAGCTCTCTAATGGGAGAGGTCCTTTACACCAGCTGGAGCCCCTCTGTCCATCACTGCAACATCTCCTCAACAAAGGTAAAACATCCAAGCCCAGCAGGTCAATAGAAAGACCACAGTCTCCCAGCACAAAACTGTGTCAGCCTCCCTTTCCTTATTACCAGTGACTCCTCACTGCATCTTCTCTGCTTACAGTAGTGTAATCATGCAACCCTATCATATGACATTGCCGTGGCCAGTAATTGGCCATAAGCTCTGTATTGAGTTTGCAAGGCCTCAGCACAGAGGCCCACCAGGCTTGTCATCTGAGCTTTTCTTGACCTGCCCACAGCTTTGTTTTACTCAATTCAGCTGTGGCAGCAGCTTATTTAATTGACCAGGTATTTGTGGCTTTCTGTGGTACAACTGTGTGGTACAACCATATTTTGTAAGGGCATTTGTAACAAGTAGTCATTCTGTGAAGAATGAGATATTTATGACCAACACGATGACACAGTGCAGAGAAATGGTGCATTTGAGGAGCAGATATATAGAATGCAGCAAAGGGGAACCACCAACACAGGATGGCAAGTGATGTGGAACAGACCTGACACTGGAGAACCCAGAGCTCTAAACAACTTGCCCATGATCAAAGAAATGCACACCTGGAGCCAGACTGAACTGCTTGTGGGGTAACAGAACAAATAGCATCCAGCATACGTAAACTGTAACAGTCTGGAGCTACAGACTGGTGAGCAGAGGTGGGACAGTTTCTCAGCATACAAAAATGACCAAGTAGATCTTAACTGGGGAAGAAGAAACCATCAATATGAACATTATAACCCCCACGATAAGTAACATGCATGTGTAACAGTTTTAACTGCATTATTATTCTTTTTTTTTTCTGTAACAATTACAGCTGGACTAGCAAGGATTAGACTCTTACAATTTCAATTACACTTAGAAGAAATTGTTGACTTGTTATATATAATGCATGCTGCTTCTTCACCCTTGAAGAAAATTGTGAGTGCAACAGCAGTCACATACAATGTAGAGCAACAGCAGGCTCAAGGGGACCCTTTAATCCCTTTTCACCAGCTCTTGTCCAGGATGATCTATTACCTGCTCCTAATAACACCGAGAAGGCTGTTCATTTTCGAATAGGTCAGTACCTCATCATTTTAACTCACTTCCCTCCGCTAAAAATCAATGAGATCCTGAAACAGTATTATCCTGGCTGATTGGTGTCTTAACGTCTCACTTACAGGATAAGTACACCCCAGAGGTCCCTTCCAATGCTGGGTCATGTGGTGGTCAACCATGAAAACAGACTTGTTCTCTTGGTGGGAAGTAACCACCTCCTGGGAAGAGGACACCTTTCCACAAAGAAGTTTTTGTGTATATGAGGCAGACCTGTGCCTGTCTTCTCTTGCAGTAAAAGAGGAATATTGTACACTAGAAGAGAGCTGCACTGTCTAATAAACCCATCCAGCCATGGCACACAGTCCAACAAACCACTTACATTCTCTTGCTTACTTGGCTGCATAAATGAGTTTTCCTACTCCCCCTACCCATACACAAGCCTTTATTCTCCTCTCTACTTCCAGTTCCTATGCATGAAAAATAGAGGGAAATATTAAAAATAAATATATATCTTTTCAAAGAGTTCTACCGCTTTACACGCATAACATTCCCCAAAACACCATCAGCAACACTGTGGCAGCACAGATCAAAGTATTTGTGTTGTGTGATAGGGCCTATTTCACCTCCAACTTGCAAGCCCAACTATCTCACTGTGTCAGAACTGTTTAAGGGTTTAATAACTTGCCAACAAGGCTGAGGATGTGACGGGTAGACGGGAAAGACTTGCACACTGACTATCACATTGTCTCAGAGCGGTGGTTCATCATGGAATGAACGATGCTTGGCTCCAGCAGGAAGCTCTGAACAAAGAAAGCTTCAGACTGGGAAGACGTAGGGTTTGTAACACGGCACAGCGTCCACCAATAAGTCTGCAAACCTGGAGGCCACCACAACTCTAGCGTGTTTTTGTGGCATTCACTTACTTGATGTTGAGGTTCAACAGGTCAAGTGCTGGGTGACCCCACTGCACAGGGGCACATCTAATAATGATATTGCACCTACTGAGGGGCTATGAAAAGCCCCTAGACCCAATTCACCCTAGATTCACATAGGAAAAACTCACACATGTTCACATGCAGAAGAAATTCCTCAGCTGTTCTGAAACAGGACAGAGGCAGCCATCACCACTTGCCCCTGTAATGCAAGGGCTGCTTTTTCCTTACACTCCACTGAGAGGATCCCCAACTTCTATGCAGATGCTCTGACAGGATGCCCATCATACCAAGACTGGACTGAGGACTTCAAACTCGCTGGATGAGTCAGTGGCAAGGCAATGAAGGGTGGTCAGGAATCAGTGCCCCCCCGTGCCCTGATAGGAAGCCCTTGGAGAGGAGCAGCAGCTTCAGGCAGCAGTCAGGGAAGCAGATGGGTGGCAGAGGACAGCGCTCCTTGGCCAAAAGCCACGCTCCCTCTTTATTATTCAGAGGCAGAAACTGGATGGTATTCATTGCAGTGCTGCCTGTCACTGAATTACTCCTGGGCAGTACATGACCCTTGGCAAGGGGCAGCCCCAAAGTGCAGAGGTAGTGCCAGCTGCCAGAGCAGCACGGGGTTCATCACAGAGCAGCCTGGCTCTGTGAGCTGGAGGCACAGCCCAACCCCAGGCGGCCACACGTTACAGCCAGCAAACCTCATCTTAGAGCAAGCCCCAGAGAAATGGAGCACCACAGCCTGGCTTGCAAATTTTTTTTTTTTTTTTTTTTGCTTTCTGATCCCAAGCCCACTCACTAACAAGCCCCCACATAAGCACAGTGACAATGAAAAAATATATTAAAGACAGAATATGCCAAAAGGACAATTACAATGGCCATTCCAAAAAAAAAAAAAAAAAAAAACACACCACAACACAGGAGCCATCCCTATACACAGCCAAACACCCTTGGCAGGTGGTGGGGGTAGGGAAAGCAGAATAAATACAATTAACCAAGGAAGACAGACAGCTCAGCTTTGTGTTACATTAGAAATGCAGTCTCCAGAGGCTGAGGAAGCAGCATGACTGACTAGGGTGAATTTTGAAATTCCTCAAAGGCAAGTTGCCTAGATGTGCAGCCAGACCCAGGCTGACAGAAATGCTGCTAACAGCACCTAATTTGCTAGAGGATTATCACTTGATGTAACAGATGGAAACTAGATTAGATAGCTGGTAAACTCACAACACAGATCATTACTGTAGAGGGAAGTTTTTACCTACTTAAATAGCACTTTTTGTTCTGCCTAGCTGTGTGCTGCAAGAAATTCGCAACCCTGTGCCAGAAAGATATTTTCTACCATATTTTGGTCATTTTTCCAAGTATATGGCACAGTTGGCATAATTCCGAGTATGAGGACATTAAGCAGTGAAGAGCCATGAAAGTGCTCAATAAATGCACTTTCATGTATGTTTTGATCTGAGCATCAAAACCTTTTTAAGTGCAGTCATTACCCATGTTCTGCAGATGGGTAGAAGACTGAGGCAGGCAGAGGTTTGCAGACTGTTTTTCTGAGTGGCACAGAACTCATCAGTCCCATTAGTTTCGACTTACAAAGGAAATTCCCCACTGCTGAGAAATTAAATGACAACTTCATGTTGTTCAAAGCCCTACACTCAGTCTGGAACAGAGCTAGGCACAGGACCAAGAGGCCTGTGGCTCAAGCCCCAGTATTGACTAATTAGTAAGTGCTAGCCACACTGAAATTGCTATAGTTATCACTGGACTACAACCTGATCTGTTGGGGCACCAGTTTAATGCCACTAGGTGCTACTGCAGAAGGTGTTTGAATGGGATGTAAAGGACACAAAGCCCACGGAAACATGCTGGAATAGCAAAACATGACCAGTAAGCTGGAACATGCTCCCAGCATCAACGTCGGTCATGGTTTAACTCCAGCCAGCAGCTACAGCCACACAGCTGCTCCCTCACCACCACCCCAGTTTGGACCAGGGAAGGAATCAGAAGAATGAAAGTGACAAAAAAAATTGCAGGCTGAGAAAAAGATGGTTTAACAGGTAGAGCAAAAGGCACGCACGCAAGCAAAGCAAAACAAAAAATTCATTCGCTGCTTCCTATCATCGGGTATGTGTTCAGCTATATCCAGGAAAGCAGGGCTCTATCACACATAACAGTTACCTCAGAAATCACCATCACTGAAAACATCCCCCCGTTCTTCTTCCCCCAACTTTATATACCGAGCATGACAGTACAGGGGTACAGAATAGTCCTCAAAGGACTTGGATCAGCTGAGATCAGCTGTCCTGGCAATATTCCCCCCTCCCAACCTCTTTGGAACCCACAGCCTACTCACTGGCAGGGTGGTATAAAGAGCAGAAAAGGCCTTGACTGCCCAGCAACAACTGAGAACACCAGTGCACTATCAAAAGCATCTCTGATCCCAAATCCAAAGACATAAGTGCTATACCAGCTGCTAGTAAAAAATGTAACTCTATCCCAACTGAAACTATGACCAATGTCTCATCTAAACGCATGCTATAGGATTTACAGTGTGCCTGGACTTTGCTTTTGTTGGAAACATGCTAGAGACAACACACCAGCCTCAGGAGGGGACAGAGCCCAAATGTGCTATTTGCAGCTGCCCTCCAACCCGCTGAGAAAGAACTTCCACAACTTGTGGCTTCAGTATTAAATATCAATTTAACCCAGTTAGCCAAAAGCTGTTTGCAAATTTAAAATAAAAGAAGAGAAAAAAGGCAGGAATACCAAGTTATTCCTCTTTCATCCTCATTGACTTTCTAGCAACTTGTATTGATTTCTGCACTGCAGACCTAAAGCAACTCTTGTCTTTCATCTCCTCCAGTGCCACTAGCACCTCTGCTCTGGCCATTCACTCACTTTTCTTAGGACTGAGCATTAGTTTTAATATTTGTTCTTCTACTCCCCATTCCCTCTTACTGGTCTAGAAAAACTTCCTTATTCAAGGGGTAAAAAAAAAAAAAAAAAGCTCAGGCAGTTCAAAGCCCCTCAACCATTTGCAGGAATAAGGAGGCAAAAGAAAGCCTTGGCAGCTGCAGTGCCAGTATCCACAAGACTGTATCATCTCTGGATACCGAGGAATGGAAGTGGTGATGAGCTGTCAGTTATGTCCAAACCCTTCATAAGGGTTCATAAGGGTTTGGACATAAGAAGTTGCTCTTCTCCTGCAGGAGGGATGCATCCTGCAGGAACAAGACCTCACAGCATGCCAGCCACAAGAAGTTTTTCTTAAGTCACTGTGAGGTCTGCTAGTTAGAGACCATGTATATCCCCAGCTTGAAGGGGAAACCAAGAATATAAGAGAAGAATAAAGAGATGATGCCCCCAAGGGGGAAGAAGACTGAGATGCAGCACCACAGCGCTGCTCCCTGCCTCACACGAATCTACCAGCCCTCCCATCACAAAAGGGACGTTCATGAGGTAGGGGTTTTTTTATGGACACGACCACATGTACAATGAGATCTCCTATTCCAAGATGGAAGTAAGCAAAGAACATTTAATTTAGAAACCAAACATTCATTCCCAATAGTGCCCTCTGTTCAGGATTAACACACAGCCCCAAGACAAGCTGCTACCAGTATTTACTAGCCCATCCTCCCAGCCCTTTGCTAAATTCATCCCACTTTGACAGCCCCAGGGGATTTCCCCAGAATCCCAGTAGTCAAAAGCAATGAATCTGGGCAGTTTTAATGAGGGAGCCCCCCACTCCTGGAGACATCATCATTTCCTGGAACTCACATAGAAGAGTCTGAACCTGCATCAGGAAAGCACACTTAGCTTAGAAAAAAGCAGCTTAGCATCACTAATTTCTGTATAACTGTCACACTGCCTGACAGCTTGCCTTATTCTCTTATTTTCCTCCTTGTTTCTTTGCATCTCATTTGCTCCTAAAGCTTCAAGGCCTCCACTGCAAGGGGATACAAGTGAAGATGCGCTGCCACCCCCCACTCCAAGTCTACACACTGCATCTGCAGAGATTGCTCTTGTCAAACTGGGACCAAAGGTAAGACAGGGTCCCTCAGTGCCCAGACATCATAGGATCACCTAAACTTTGCCCTAAGAACAGAGGAAGATATTTGGTTTGGGCTTTTTGGTTTTGGGGTTTGGGTTTTTTTGGTGGGTTTGTTTTTTGGGGTTTGTTTTTTTTTTTCAATGAAAGATGGGGGGAGGGGAGGGGAATAATCCAGAGGCTGATCTCCACTCCTTCCCTCAGGACCAAAGCATGATCTCAAACTTGATGTAATCCATGCCTCTAGTGGCAGCTAACCTCTCAGGTTGTATGAGGCAATACTCAAATGTGAGCCAGGAACTTCGTTTCTCCACACAGATGAATGTGTCATCCACCAAGATGACTAACAGCATCACATGTACAAGAAATGCATACAATAACCTTAATACAAATAAATACTCAGAATAGCCCCTGACTCTGGCAACAAAGCAGAAGCCAATGTTAATATAACTGCTCAAACAAAAGCTCTGTAATGCCTCGTTCACAGTTGAAACAAAGTTGTTAAGCAAAAGAGTGTGTTTCTTTTAGACAACTTGAAGAGTGGAGAATTGAATTTATTTTGCAGCCTCAGCAAGAGCTTTCTACTCATCAAGACACAGCAGTTTAGCTGGCAGGGTCACTGCCACCTCAACTTAAATTCACAGAAAGGATACGGATCTAACCACATCTTAATGCACAGCATTTCCTTGATCTCAAGTAGCAGACGGTAGCCCCCTTGTCCTTAAATGCAGAGAGGTCTTGATGCAAAATACCTGAAGCTGTCAAAGGAAAGTGTTTGACTGAACTAATTTCCTAGTGGAAAGCAGCTCTCCCAATGTTATCAGTGGAATCAGCAAATTTTGCTGGAGCCAGAAAACAGTTCTGGCGCAAAAATGAAAGGCAGTAATTACTAGATGCCAAGTTCATCTAACGGTAATGAGGGGGAAAGTCAGTAACAGAGAAATCACCATAATTGTAGAATTTGTTTTAGTTATCTTATTTGAATTCCTCCATCTTCCAAAGGCAAAGAGAGAAAGGAAAATGGGAAACCATGAGAAAGGTAATTCATTCTTTTGACAAAACAAGAGGGACCAAAAAACCAAAACAGTCATACTTCAGTTTTAAATGGAAAGCTTCGTTACTTTTGCTCTCAATGGAAGGAATCCACGGGAAGATCAGATATACCTGGACAAAATGCAGATCCTTCCAAGAGGTGATCATTTTTCCCTAGTGTGTGGTTCACTCAGGGCAAGCACTGCAGACGAGAAGCTACTGTTTCCAGCAGAGGCAGGGTATTTATTTCTAGATCAAAGACTGCCCATGTTTCAATCCCACCTACACCAGCATCACTCCACAGCTATACTGGCTTCAGAAACACAGACAGAAGTTTAAACAGTGTAACTGCATTTGGTCTAAGGCAAGCAAGCATGACCCCATGTATATGGACGCTGCTCATCACCAGCACTCACTGGAGTAGGAGACGTGTGGCTCCTCTGGGAAATTGCAGGAAAAACATAGCAAGTTTTCAACTTGCTCTAGACATTATACAAGCCTTTCAGGCACAGATCACTGCTCTGAGCTTCAAGAGCTAGGACTGGCTTTTAAAAAAAGATTGCTCTATTTACATGATGCAGAGCTCCAAAAGTGTCCAAAACAGTGTCTTGGGGTCATTTACAAAGGGTTAATATCAGGCCTATACCCTGACAGTTACTCTACTGAAGTAACTCCTCTGTAAATTCACTTCTGTTTCTAAATAAGTAATTTTATTCTAGTATAATGGAAGTCAAGTAATTAAACTAGTAATTTTTATTCAAAATCAGGACACCTATAGAAAGTTCTTTATAGCAGCCTTCCAGTATCTGAAGGGAGCCTACTTTTTGTCAGTAAGAGTAGTGATAGGACAAAGGGTAATGGTTTAAAACAGGAAAAAGGGAGATTTAGATTTGATATTAGGAAGAAATTCTTTCCTGTGAGGGTGGTGAGACACTGGAACAGGTTGCCCAGGGAAGTTGTGGATGCCCCATCCCTGGAGGTGTTCAAGGCCAGGCTGGATGGGGCTTTGAGCAACCTGGTCTAGTGGGACGTGCCCCTGCCCATGGCAGGGGGGTTGGAACTTGATGATCTTTGAGGTCCCTTCCAACTCTAACCATTCTATGATTCCATACATTTTTAACCACAGAAACATAGCCTGGAATAGAGTGTGTTCCCTGGTGGAGTGGCTTCCTTTGACTATCCAACCAGCAAGGCTCTGGCTGCGGGTATAACTGAACAGCTCCCCTGCACTTGTGTCTACTTAGAAGATCCAAACAGCAAACCAAAAAAAAAAAAAAAGCAGAGCAAATCATCCGTCTCTTACATTTGCCACACACCTTGGTTTAACCTGAACAATCTTCATCTTCACATAACCCAGAAGATCAGAGGACCTCTGGATCCGCAGCTGCAATCAGAGCTCAAGGCTGGAGCAGTTTCAAGTACAGTGTCTACTTCCTGGGAACTGCCCATGTGCTTTTTCCAATATGCTTGGCATGAGCCCAGAGCACCACCAACAGGTTTGGAGAACAAGAGGCATGGCCTGAATCCAGACAGATCTGGCAATTCTTCTCAATCTGAAATTCGTCTGGCTCCCACAATTCATCGTTTCCACCAAGGTGTTCAGCTTCCTTAAAGGTTCCACACAGACTTTCCAGCCTTGGCACCTCTAAAGGGAGAGCATGCCAAACCACTGCAGCTGATGCACCTACTCAGCACTGAGTGTCACTACTCAATATTGCTAATAAAAACTCCTTTGCAAGAAGTCCTACACACCATAACAGCTTAAGGGAGAGAGAGAGAGAACTG
Organism: Pedionomus torquatus; assembly: GCA_013398155.1. Taxonomy (NCBI): domain Eukaryota; kingdom Metazoa; phylum Chordata; class Aves; order Charadriiformes; family Pedionomidae; genus Pedionomus; species Pedionomus torquatus. The sequence goes on along the minus strand of VZRU01009766.1, from coordinate 22,559 downwards.
CACAATGTTTGTATGGTTTCATGCAGTCAAGTTCTGCGAACACAGGATCACATTCAGGTTGTGAAGTCTGGCAGACCACTTCAAAAAGCAAAACAATGATCAATCTGTCTTTAATCAAATTCCAACAAGACTTTAAAGTCATTCTGTAAAACCGTTGTGGTTTCATCCCCAAGTTGTGCAGAACTTCAGCAATCATAAAATTTAGCTCTAATTGAGAAGTAAGGGATCAAAAGCAGCAGCTCAAACTCAGTGCAGCATGACAGGGTGACAGCCAGTGATGAGGGAAGTAGGCAAGCACAGCATTTGGGTGCAGCTATTACTCCCTCACTTGATGGGTACCAAATCCACATCAACATAATAATGAACGAAAGAGACCCCATCAAAGTCTAGCAGGATTTGCTCTGGCTGTCCCATCAGTTTGATGAATGAACATTATCCCTTAAGCATTAGCATCACAGCCTTCAAGCAATCCTAATTCCCCACCACACTTCACTGGAGGGTCAGAACCTCTATTTTTACATTTTGTTTAAAAGCAGTGGTCTGTATAATGAGTATTACCAACAAATAGCAGCTCATAAATTCCCAAGCACTGTGTGTGGAAGTCCTCATCTCCAACAAAGCTTGGATGCACTGTAAAGTAAGAGTAGCACATGCAGGAACATATTAATATGCTGCATTCAGCAGACAGAATAACATAACAGAGCAGTTCAGTTGTGCACTATTTAAGTGACAGCTATCCAGTTGAATTTCTTTACTGAAAGCAAGTGCCAGTACAATAGATCATGTTATTGCAGGTTTGGACAAAAGGACTCTGTAAGGCAACATATTAAAACTGAACAGACTCAACCTGACACTGAAGGATGGTTCCAAGATGACTTGATAAATACAAAAGCCTCCTTTCTGAATGACTGAATTATTTCTGATGTAGCAAGCACAACAGCAAACACTTAATTTTAGGCAGCAGAATAGCTCAACTGATTTCGAGTTATGCACACCACACAGTTTGCAAAATCAAAATGTTTATGGATAAGTGAACAAAAGATAATTCACTTTTTTTCCCCCTCAGTTACTCTATTTTAGTTATTCCACACATCACATGTGCATATCACAAACAACATGAAACTCATGAGAGATTTCCGAATTTTCTGCTAATCATGCAAAACTGGCCAATCTCCATCTTACTGGAATGTTTCTCCTTGATGCGTGTGATTAAGTAAAGAAGAATCCCATTTCCAGTCATAATCATAGTTACACAGCTATAGAGCAACACAGCCTGGCACAACGGTTCTGGGGACAGAATAAAAAGCTGATGTTTATAGCCCAGCTGTTATAAACCCCCTCAACATAGACTGCTGTGATATTTTCACCCCCTCACTATAAAAAATTAAATAGCTCTGCCAAAACCATGAAAAACTATCCCCCTGCTAAATTTTCCCTAGGTTCCCACTCCTGCCAAATTGCACCTGCAGCAAAGTAAAGCAGGCAAGATCTTGCAATGGGTTTTCACTTTGTAGCCCTCATCCTGCAAATCCGCCTGCACCATGAAGGATTTCCCTTTCCCTGCACCACAGGACACCTCTGCCCATGGCTGCACAGCAGCCAAATGCCCCTATATGCTCCTACAGCTGTTTCCAAGGTAACCAGAATGGAGCTGTATATAAGGCAAGAAAGCAAACAGCAGCAATCCTGCAATACTGTCACTTTTTGGAGCAGATCCTATTTGCCCCTTTCCAGCTGCCCCGTGATTCATGCAGGGGCTGCATAACTCACTTCACATTTTATAATTTTATTACATCAGTCTCTCTTAAGACTTGGGGCATTTTTTCTTTGTTTTTGATTATTTGGGGTGTGTTGTTTGTTTTTAAGGCATCTTATTGGAGTTTTACAGTGAGAGTCAAATGTTCTGGTTTTATTGAAGGAAAACCATCTGGGGGATGATGTTGTTGTAATGTTGATTACATCAACAGCTTTAAATTTACACTCAAACCTTGTATTCCCTTGCAGTAGAAGCAGAAGAACATCTTAAGTTTAGCAAAAGATATCTGCCCACTACTGTGACCCGCGTTATACAAGTCATATGCATCTAGATAACACTTGTTTCCATCAGTTCGGATAAAAACCATCTCTACTGCTCTGTCTGCAGATACAGTTTATCCTTTCTAGGCATCCTGTTTCCACATCCACTCAGATATGCCAAAATCCCCAGAGACTTTCCCACCTGCCCACATACATTCATGCTGAAATTAGCCTTTGCTTCCTTTGCTACTGGAAGCCTGAGAGCAGCAAGGATACAGTCAAAATCCTGCAGTCCTCACGGAGGACAGCAGCACGAGGGGAGAAAAAAATCAGGATGGGAAAGGGTCTGGCATGGCCAGCTAGTTCTCTCCACTGCCCTGCGAGGACCAGCTATCAGGGAAGTAAATCAGCACAAGATCTGGCTGCACAGGTCTGTACACACAGCAATGGACAGAACTGCCAGGCTGTGTACTCTGATCTCAGCTCTTAGGTCCAACACAACCCCAGTTACACAGAGAGAAGCAGATCAGCCCCCTGACTTGGGAGTAAGAGGACTGTCACCAATACAGGCAGAAGGGAACACATTTTCCACCAAGACTTTTTGAGTCGTGAACGTTAATCTTTTTTTTTCCTGCATGAAATGGAATAAGGACTAACACATCGCTTGTACAACCCTCTTGTGGTAGGGAAAAACAATACATTACAAAACTGAGCATTTCTACACACTGGTCTGAGTCACCCCTATGCCCTAAGGGATACAGACTTTAAGGCAAAACCTGCATAAGGAAAATCATTGTGGCTGGCATTTTGAAGTGGCAATCATACTTCCGCACAGTTCGCTTATACCTTGTATTTCTCTATATGACTTACCATGGCTGACCTTTTGAATACCAACTGTGATTAATGAAGCTTCCAACCCAGCACTGAATGGCTGCAAATTGCAAGAGATGCTCATCACATTAATATTCAGTCACCAAAATATACCACTCTTGTAATCACAAACGTGCTCCTGCTGAATGCCAGGACATTTCCCCTGGAAACTTGAGCACTATGGTCCTCAGAGGAAGTTAACACACTGATGGGCTAGAGCACACATGCCTGGGGAGAAGTTCTCCAGCTTAGACATTTGAAACAAAAGTACCACACATCTGCAGAGCCACGGAGATGCCAACAAAGCAGACATCCTTATCTTTTGGATAAGGAAAACCAGAACTTAGTATTTCTTCATAGACTGGTTGGAGATTGGTTAGCAAAACTGAAATCTCAACTGAAACCTGCAGAGATTTCCTGGCAGTCTTATACACTATGTGGTATGAAAGCTTCTCTTGCATCCAGTTAAAGCCCATAGAGTACCTATTAACACTGCAGTGCTACAAAAACATTACCTAATACCTTCTCTGCTACCCCTGCAGAGTTACATACTGTAATCTGACCATCAAACTGGTCGCTTTGGGGAAAGGAGAAAGAAGTTCCCTGCAAACTCAGCACATTCTTTAGCATTCATATACCTCCTGCTCCACACAGCAAATCAGCTCAAGCCTGCAAGGTATATTCCTACAGATAAACCCTTCTATGATTAACTAAATGGTTATTTCCAAAGACCAACTACTCTTGAGTCCCCCATGGAAATAAATATAATGTCAATAGGGGAAATGCCCAACATACTTGAAGGTATGCACACCAGTCACAGACTTGCTGCAACACTGGGAGCAAAGTCAGAGGGAGGGAAGGTGAGGAGGAAAAGCATTATGAAGACCCCAGAGACAAAAGCCAGTACACACATACGAAGTTACAGAGAAAGTAACCTGGCAAACATGCTAACCCAGTACAGCCATATACCAGGAGTTTGCTGCTGTGAATGGTTCATAAGGCCCCTAAAGCTGTCCCTGATCCAGCCGTGCAAGACCATCTCCATCAGCTGCAGCAGGGCAGTGCTACAGAGCACTGCACCACAACAGGGTTAAATTCACACTGACAGGTCTCAGTGTGTCTAACAGAGGACTGATTCACTCTTCTACAGGACAAGATTCTTAATAACTATCTCAGGGGGCTGGAGTCTCCAAGTGGAAGCCGTGATCCCAGAGGGGTCAAACATCAAAAACAGATGGTGTTCTCCCAAAGCAGTGGGAGCAAGGAAGGAGCATCAAAATACTCAGCAGCTTAATGGCTCTATCCTGACACCTTACAGGGCATCTAACAGTACAATTTCTCTCCATGGTTATTAATCAGCAGAGCTAGAGAATTCCCTGCTTTTGCATTACACCAAATGACACAACAGTGCCACTTCAAGTATTTGGTAAGTCTTCTTACCAGTGTATGATCTAGAGAAGCAGTCAGGGGAAGGGATGCAAAAGGAAAAAACACCCTTAACCACCTGCACCAAAGTAGCTGAGGTTAGTAAGACATATTCCTGCTTGCTTCCGCCCATCCCAGATCAGGTCCTCCAACCTGAGTCTTACAAGAGCACAGGATCTGTACTTCATTTCTGAGACATAAACTTTCCCCACCACTCTCACTCCTGTTCATCTATAAACCCAGGAGCCAGCACGCCAGGTTTAAACCTCCCTTACGTTGTGCCACCTTGTGGATGCCTTCTTCCGACTTTTATGAGCTGCGGGTTCAGTGTTTATTTAATACCACACTCTTGAGCGTGTAAACAAAATAATTCATTCACTGTGAGCAACAGTAAGCAGAACAATAGGAACCAGACTGCACGACACATCCTCTGTACAATTCACAAACTGTTTAATCTCCAGTTGGAGTTGGGCAGTAGGAAGAATTACCAGTTGAAAACATCAGCACCAGTAGCTTTAGAAAGTTAGAGCTCATATGCTGTAAGCCCCTCTAAATTATCCAGAGAAGACGGCGCAAGCACCTCTTGCTCAGGCTCGCTCCCACCACTTAAGGAAGAAGGAAAGAAAAAAGAAGCCAGAGACCAAGCAAAACCAGATTTTGGACCCAGAGGACAGATTTGGCGCAGCAAAGTTTACCAGCACGAACAGCACTCCCTCCGCCCCCAGCCCCTTTATTCGTGGAGCTCCGTGCCAGCAGAGAATTACCCCCCTCCCGAGGAGACACCCCCTGA
>VZRU01009766.1:0-17295 GCA_013398155.1 Pedionomus torquatus | reverse complement strand
GGGGTGTTCAGAAAAAATTATATATATATATATATTACACGTTTTCCCCCCGGTGGGGTCTGCTTAGATAGCCTAGCCCCCACCTGCTGTCACACAAGGGGGTCTGACCCATGCCGGCGTTTCTGCGGGTCCCAAATCGCCAGCTGATGCTGATCAAATGCATACCCAGGGAAGGTATGAAAAACGCTATTCATATTCTATGTTCCCTTTACAGCTTTAACCTGGCGCCTCTTCCCTTTAATGAGCAGCAGCTGTCTCACAGTCCTAACGCAGGTGTGCTCATTGAGGTATGGATTTATTTTGAAGTTGGGTTCTCAGTAAATAAAGTTGCACAACAGTTGGACAGATCTATTTCATCTATATTTATCTATTTTCATCTTTTTCACGACCACCTCCAAGCAGCTGGAGTGCAGGGGGAGAGGTGAAAAGCATCATTGTCATTTCTTAATATTCCAGAGGTTTCAATGCTTTTATATGGACACAAAGGAGATGTTTATTGCATGTGCTGAAGTATTCATGTTTTTAATTTCCTGGGGTGAACATATCTCTGCAATGATGAGCAGCTTTTTTTTGTTCTTCATTAGGCCTTTTATTACCTGACTGGTTGGTCTCACTCCACATCTCTGCCTCCCTTTGTGAGAGCGATAAAATTATGTGCAAAGTCTGCTATAATCTAAAATACTACGGACCAAGCTGTCCTTGGGATAACATGAGCTAATTCCAGTTTCAGAAGGCAAGAAACCTGATGCCACCTGGACAGGGCAGCTGCAATGCCAAAGGAATATATCCATCTAGATACATCCACGGGGACTTCAGCTTAATTTTCAGACCAACTTTTCTGTCCCCATGTGAATGAAAAACAATTGCTATGGGACAGAAGCCTCACCCTCTGTGCTCTGCCCACAGCCCATCTCTGAGAAGCATTAGCCATTTTGGGCACTGGCAGCCAGGTTTACAGGGCAGCCAAGTGTGACATAGCACATGCCAAGCTGGGCAGCGGGAGTCTGGAAACCTTTCCACTGCCTGGTGAAAACTCAAGTGGCTCAACTAAAAGGCACTTTGGAGAGAGCCTGCTAGAAACAACCTCCTGCAACTTTGTGTGTCCAGGGAGAAAACAGTTTTCTGCAGGAAGAGGCTGAAAGCAGAAACCTACCAAAGTGCTTTATTTTGGAGGACTCTGAAGGGATGAGGATCCTAACTAAGGCACTTGGGTTAAATACCTATGGTTGAATTAGCTATATGTATTTTTTTTATTCTCCACTCACAAGTTCTTGAAGAACAATGTGAGTGCTGGGCTGGAGAGGACCTGTTTAGAAGTTGCTATCAGTAGTGTGTTTTCCCAGTGAGTTTGGCTGGGATAATCTCAAACCCATGAGAACAGCCCTTCATTTAAGCCTAAGCATTTGCAACAACTGCAGAGGACAGACAGCACCTGTAGTAAGAACTGTGTGAGAGGTTCCCCTCAAAGCAGAGCAGCACCACGCAGGCTGACTCCCCTACATATTTCTAATCAGGGAGTTACCCATCAATTTAAAGGACAGTGACTGGGGAGATGGCACCTGAAGACTTATTCTAGCCAGCTGGAGCAGTCATTTCCAAGAGAGGTTTCCTGAGGCCTGTCTGTGGTATAGCTCAGACCTGGTGATCCCCCACTAGCAGCACAGAAAAAAGAAGTCACTTTACACTAAATGTGGCACATTTCACAGAATCTCCTTGGAAAGGACCTCTGAGATCACCAAGTCCAACCACACACACACTAAAAAAACCCTACATCTCAGCCACTAGAAGTGCCGCATCCACACATTTCTTAAATGTAACCAGGGATGGCAACTCCACCACCTCCCTGAACAGGCTGTTCCAGTGCCTGACCACTCTTTCAGTAAAGTAATTTTTCCTAATATCTAATCTAAACCTCCCCTGCCACAACTTCAGACCATTTCCTCTGGTCCTGTCATTATTCACTTGGGAGAAGAGGCCAACACCCACCTCTCTACTACCTCCTTTCCAGCAGCTGTAGATGGCAATGAGGTCTTCCCTGAGCCTCTTCTTCTGCAAGCTAAACACTTCCATAGCTCACTTCTCAGGGGAAAACACAGCCCTCCGCAATTTCATTGCAAACATACCTGGTACCTTTGGGACTCAAAACAAATCACAACTCTGTAGCTGGACTGGATCAGGTCCAACGTCACACCAACTTATAAGAAGTTTGTAATATGCACCAAATATTTTAGCTGACAGCAAAACTCAGAGGCTTAGAAGGACTAATCTAAAGCCAGCATACATCCTGGTGGAAGGAGATGATGTTTGTTCAATAGTTAAAACCCAGCACATGGAGACAAGCACTGTTGAGTTATGACTGACTCAACCACCCACACAGGCAAATCACCTGCCCTTTCTGTGCCTTAGGTTCCTCAGCTGTAATTTATAATTGCCTGATGATATTCAGATTCTGGGTATTAGAAAAGGATTCCCAGAAAAGTGATCATTATTGATCTAAAATTGCTCTCAGGAAAAGTAATAAGAGTCTGAAGAAAACATGACATAGGAAGGGTCTTTTAAAAGTAAGGTCAAATCTACACTTTTTGTACCTAAAAGCTCATCTGGTTTTGCCATTTACTCTGGCTGATCTCATAAAAGACTCTTTCCCTTAAACCTCTTGGTCTAAAGAGGCTACAATGGTACTACTCTTAAAGGACACTGGTGCCGCAGAAATAATTAAACATGAAAATAGCAAGTGCATTACTAGCTGAAAATGTAGCTCAGGGCTTTTAACAATTAAATTTGACACATACATTATTGTAGAAAGAGCCAAAGCTGGTGTGGTGAGATTTTCTCAAGAAGTGCACATTAGCCTAACTTCAGTGCTCAAATGGGAAATTGTGTTAGAGAAACCAAAACATAGCTAAAAATACTGGTAGTGAATTCATAAAGAGAATCAATAAGACAGATGCTACAGTATATCTTTGGAGGGGAGTCGTGTAGGATTATTTCAAGCAGCAGAAAGTCCACAGGAACCTCTGAAGCAAATAACCATGTCCCTGAGCAATATCATACTAGTCTGCATGATTGAAATGTCCAGCTGCATGATTTTAGGTACCATAGTGACATGGATACTGCCATAACTTCAGAAAGTGCTGTTGTCCTCCCACCCAGCTACACCATCCTGCAAAAATTGTTGTCAAACCAAATTTGTGAGGCAGAGATTCCTCTTTGTCCATGTGCCCTGGGACAGGGCAACTGGTTTCAATCAACTGGTGACTTAATCATGATGAGATGGTGGTCCTTGCCCCACCAAGCAAGGAGTACAACATGACTGAAGTCCCAGCCTGTACGTTGTACAAAAGGTATGGTCTCTGCTCCGCAGTGCCTGCAGCCTAAACGTGCAGAGTGGCTCAGAACAAAAAGCAAGTTTTCCTTAAATGTGTATTGGGGTGTCTCTCTGGGATGGAGGGCTGATGGTAGATCTTGAATTACAGGTTTGCTCTTAACAGGGTTGTAGGGAACAGTCTCTCTAACCCTAGGTACCTTCAAGCTCTGAACCTCCCTCTCAGCCGGAAAGAGGGAGTTGAGTCCACTGTGCTTTCAATACCACTACGGGTGTAGTAAGAAAAGATGAAAGCACCAAGACTCCCAACTACAAATACCATTTTTCTGCAAGGGTTAAAGGAGGTCCAGGATTTTTAGCTTCCTTTTTTTTTCTTGATCTGTATACCTCCAGACATCTCTAGCAAATTTTCCTGTCGTGTGCTCCCTCACCTTGAAGATTATTCACTTCAGCCCACAATGAGAATAAGCTGGCTCCCTAAAACCAGGAAAGTTAGTGAAATGAGACAAACTTCACTTTCAATTCCAAACAAAGTGATTTAAGAGTTCTCCTTTTGCCATTTATGATTCAGTGAGGATCTGGCATTTGGGAGATCCCTAGGACTGGTGTTCCATCCTCTCACCATTCCGCACAGCTTGAGTGAAGATGTATCACTAATGTGGGAGTGCTCCCCAAGGCCACACTGTTTCAACAGTGATATAGAGGCATCAGAAAAACATTTGGGCCAACACAGAGGACTGTGGGCTTTCTCCTCCCATATTCCACTACTGCCTGGCAGCATTCAGTTGTTAAGATCAAGAGAGAATTTACCTTGACCTATAATCCTGCATAAAGGAAATCTATTTAGGTATCTAGAATAATCTTTTCCTTTCTCTCTCCTCCTCCTAGACTTAATTAAGTAAAACATAAATTTTCTTTCTCTACCAAGGCTGGGCTACCCTGCTGACTGTTGACACAGTGCACCCTGTGTCCTTACAGCTGTACATGGGGCAGGCAGGGGACCATGGGCAACCTATTTGCATCCCATGGTGACATGAACTAGCACAGGGCTCCTTTAGTGAAGAACCTGTCTCTATTTTCACCTGCCAGGCACGTGGAATGAAACTGGGGATACAAGGCATAAATCTCAGTCACAAAACAGTGTCAGGATAAGTTCACTGATGACTGCCACACTCGTACCTGAATGCAGCAGTGTCCCCCATAACTCACAGACAGCAGTGAACAGCATCAAGATCATGGAATTTAAAAATAATCCCATTATGGTAGAAGGTTAAAGGCAGTTTTAAAATGGATTATCTTCATTTTGCTACCACCACCAGAGGATGATTAATAGCAAGTTTACTTATTAATACAACATGGTTCTGTTTTGTCTTAAATACAAGCAGTGCAAACAGTGTACTCATTTTGTTGCCTGCTTCTTGTTAGGAACTTCAGGGCATACAAGTAAACTATGGACCTCTGCAGAAGCACTCATGTCCAGCTAGGTTTTGAAAGCCAGAAGCTGTCATTCTGCCTCTTCTAGGTGAAATTCATCTCTCTGAAAGGCTGAATACCTTTTAGACAGAGAAAATTTCTTTGGATTTCATTGAGACAAGTTTACACCCCATTTACAGGCACCATGAGGATATGGTCACCATCATGTTCCATTCCTGCTGGAGGGAGCTAAAGTCCTCCTTGTTTCTGTCCCAAAGGCACACTCGCAGTCAGCTCTGAAGTTGATTCCTGACCTCCTTCCTTGGAAATTACAGCATAAAGAAAAAGGGGCTCAGACCCCACCTCTTTTCAAAGTCATCTTCGTTCTGAAAGAGCCCTGCAAAGTAACCGTGCAATGAGCTCGGAATACAGAACCAGTGAGGCTGCCTGCCAGCCAGCAATCACAGTGGTATGAGGTATCTCCGCTTGGCTCTCCTCCTCCAGTACCACTGTCAGCAGGTCTCTTCTTCTGGGCACAAGGCCTGTCTTTGCTGACCTAACTGCTGGGTTGATGCTAGTGCCAAAGCTTTGGCTTTGCCTCCCTTGTGGGTTCTTAACTTTTAGATGCTGTTTAGAGCAAGTGGCAAACACAAGACAGCTTTTCTGCCAAGGTCACTAGATTGGATGTCCACTTTGTGTTCCCAGACAAACATAATCTCATCGCTTACTGCCAATGCTCCACCAAAGAGATTCTCCATGTTTACCTCCCACTGACCCAGCAACATGCAAGATGGTGCTGGGAAGACTACACAGCCTAGGAAGAAAAATCCAGAGGAGCTTTCCATCTTCCTCACTGGTCACCCAAAACCATCAGTGTTTAAGCAAGACTCAGAGCTCTGTGCCTCTTCCCCTGCTAACAAGGGGGTTTAGGGCTGTGCAGTGCCCAGAGCTCCACTGCAGCTGCTGCTATTGATTTCCAGGCTACTAAGGCAGATTTCAGAAATTCAATACACCAAAGTGGCTGTGTACGCTACATGTTACTCTGTCTACCCTCCAAACCCAAGCATTAGGCACAGAGCCTGAAGTACCAGCAGCTGATACAGTTATTTAATACTGTTAATATGTGCTTAGAATTGTACAACATAAGAAAAAATGCCATTTGGTCCCATCCTGTGCGAAAGTCTTTTCAGAATGGCCAGTGGAGAGCTTTGTGTGGGTTTCTGTGAAGATCCTGTGTGATCTGGACTGTTACTTAGGAGGATGGCAGAATTTAAAAACAAGCCTGAACTTACTGTCACAGCAATGCAGGAGCCACTCTTCTAACTTATGATTGAAGATGCTGTTGCTGGAAACACGTTCCTTCCCCTTCAGAACAGCTTTCAGAATTCTCTCCTTCCCTTTTTTGCTTCTTTTAATTTCTCCCTCACACACTCCATCTTTCTTTGCCCTTAGACACACACACGGCACCACTAATAAAATGTCACCCCCTTGCACCATGTCCAAGTGTTCCTCTCAAGGAAGAACAGTGCGTATCACCACTTACCCACAGTAAAGATCCCTGAACCATCCCACTGCTATATAAAGGTTTTCATTCCAGGCAGATTTGCCTCTGGCTACACAAGGTTTTGTCTCTGCTTCTCATTGCAGAGGTGCCTCAGGGAAGTTTAACAAATCACTTAAGTGAAAGAATTATCAGGTATGGGATAGTCAGCTCTGTGCCACCAAGAACCCCACGGATCAGACAGATCTCAGCCTGAAAATGTTTCTGGTTAGGAAATACTCTACATTTTGCTTCAGTTTCCCAATTGATAAACTTTTCTACACAAGGAAGGAACTCTTCTACATGGGGAAGGATCTCTAAGCTGTCCCCACACTCTCAAACTGCAAAGAGTTACTGGCTGTGCAAATAAAAAATTGTTGCTCACCTGGGATTTGTCATTTCTCCCAGTGTCATGGTTTAACCTCAGCCAGCATGTAGGACCATACAGGTCCTTGGTTGCTCCCTCCTCCCTCCCCCGCTGTAGGGTAGGGAGAGGAGGGAGAAAAGGAGCTAAGGGAGAAACTCATGGGTTGAGATAAAGACAGTTTAATAGAACAGTAACAGAAGAGGATAATAATAAAGACCATAATAGTGGTAAAAGAATACATAAAATAAAGTGATGCAACACAGGTTGCTCTCACCACCCAATGACCAGCTGCCTAGCCCTCCCCGAGCAGTGATCCATCGATAACCACTCAGGACTACCGCACTTGATAATAAGCAGAGACCATCAGACTCTCAGTAAGGAACATCAGCATTTACATCTCATGAAGACTGCTTTCAATATTGCCACTAGATAAAATTCAGTGTTTTTCTTTTTTCTGATTGGTGAGCAGAAGCAGTTCAAGATATAAGCAGGGTGCAGAAAGCAACACTACAGCTCTGTCAACATATGTTAAAAGTCATTAATATGACTGTCTTGCTTCCTCGTCCTTCTCATTGTGACCCAGCCCCAGCTGTCAGTAACACATTAATGACTACAGTCTATTTCAGATCAGAGAAGGAGGCAAGACAGTTGTAAATCACTGATATTGACTGTTGGTCTTAATGGAAATGGTCTGTATTTTTGCATGTACATTCAAAGGGGATGGGAAAATACAGTAATTGCCATTTCAGTGTTCCACTCTCTCCCAAACTAGTTGGTAAGGAAACAAGTACCATGGGGCAAGAGCTAAAAAATGTAAGCCCCCTTCACTTCCATGTAGCATAGTCTCCCTCCTGTACTGTTTCATAAAATACTGGAATTTACATTTTGTACAGCTCCCTGGTATAGATGAGAAGTTGCTTGGCACTCATCAAGGCTTTAATAAAGCAATCATTGGACTTTTGCCTGATGTAGTTATTCATTTTGAAATATTATTCTCATTCTCATTCCACTTGTCTATATTTGACTAATGGCAGCAGTGCCACACACATTTCCAAGCTCTCTCTATGTACAGAGACTCAATATTTCTTTTCTCAATTATTTCTAAAATAACATCTATAATCACTCTAAGCTTTCTTTTGTGATACATATAGCAACACTTGGATGCCTTCTGGGCTTCTATTTTAAGTAAGCTTTATATTAGGAGGCCTGTCCTGGGGCCTGGAGTCCTGCTCAACAAGAGGACAGGGATCACTCAAGCAACAGAAATGTGGATTTCCTTAGGGTGTGTGTCTTGGTGCACCTGCAAAGCTTAAAGCCCTTTTGGAGAATTCCTTACATATTTAACTATTAGTCTTATTCCTAGCAAAGCCATTGTCAGCAGTGAGTTTGAAAGGGTGGCAGCTGCTATGCTCACACTATTTGCTTGCTCATACAAGCACTTGTCCAATTCTTATTTCAGAGAGCTGGCCAAAGCAGAAACCAAAACTGGAGTCCCACAAACCCATGCAGAATTTGAATTGGCAGCCTGAAATCCAGGGTTAGCTCTTCTTGCAGTCCTGGCTTTTTCACTTGTCTTATTTCTCACCCAACTTCACATGTACAAGACTGGGGCAATGGGAAGAAGAAAGCAATTTACTCCTCAAATGCTGAAGAGATGACAGGGAACTGCAGGGGGAGATGCTCATTTATATAAGGCAACCTCTGGTAAGTGCTCACGCTACTGCTGAGATACAAACTATGTGGCTGTAATAACAGTCTCGTACTGCCATCTACCGCGTTGAGATCCCGTTACTAGCATGAGTGACTCACCTCTGTGACATTGCTGCAGAGGGAAGCTGGGAGTGAGCCATCAACAGCTGTCCCTTTCTTCCTTAGATGCTGCTGTCTCTTTTCCTGGGCAAGATTTTGCTAGACAGCCTCTCGAGCATATTCTCAAACATGCATGATGCTCAACTACTTTGTGCAGAAAGAAAACTTACCTCCCCACATCATGGTTTTGGGGCAATTATGGGATGATGGATAGTGAAAGAACAGTTTATTGCAGGTAAATCTAATTGCTGAAAATAGAGAGGAATCCAAACTAGAAGGCTTTGAGCTACAGGGAGAGAGAGGGAGAGGGGAAGCTCCCTGATTTTAAAAGATCTAACAGCAGCTTTTCACTACCAGATTATCAGGGAAGGAATATATAGTTCTGTTCTCTTAATAAATTGATTATAACTGCCATTTAGCCATCTACATAGGCATATGGTAGATGACTGCTAGGTAACCAATGCCCATATGGTAGAGAAACTCCGTACACAATTATGCTGATTTAAATCTCTCCAGGTGCATCAAGGTAACAATGATCATGTCAGAGACATCCTGCCCAAATACGCAGATTTAATCATTCCTATGCATCAGGAAATCACACATGGAGATACAATTTGCTCAATTATGCCAACCCATCTTCTGTTTAGCGTAAAGAACTCGACCCTCTATAAACAGAAAGGGTGCAGAAGGGATGTCTTCATGTCTGCATCTCAAAGTGCAATTTAAAGATCATTGATAACAAACAGAACAAAGATATTATCTACCTATCTATCTATCTATAAACACTTAGTTTACAACAGACATTCTTTGGCGTTTCTAGCCTGAAAATACAAGTTTTTTGTGGTTCTAAGGAAAAGAAAACATGCTGCTTTGTATTGAACTGAAATTCCACTCAGTTCACACTTTAATGACACCATTCAATATATGTTTTAAAAGCATCAACAGCAATTTGATGATATTGTGCTAGGACTAGTAAATATAAATAAATATAAATTATCCCTCCCCCTCCAAATTAGTCTAGCAATGTGCCACAGAACCCAGATTCCTGTCACCGTGTCAGAAAATCTGAATTTGCTGCCATGAGCCTGCTGTTTTAAAATAATTCAGCTCAAACAGTGGGACATAAACAGAAGCATTTTACAAGCAGTGAAGGTGATATAAATACAGCTCACATCATCACCATGACACTAAATGAACGTAAATGACAGCATTTAAACTCAAAGCTAGAGAGTTGCCTCTTTGGAAAGTTACAGCTGCAATGAGTGCATTTCTGACACAATCAATAGCCCGGTGTTTTTTTAAAAGAAGAAAAACAGAGCATGAAGTAGATACATAAGCTTTAAAGTTGCCAGCTGTTATGTTCTGGTAGACACTTTTTGACAGACACAACTTTACCACCAGTAAAGTGTTACTTTTTTGCAGTAAAAGTTGTATTTGCTAGGCCAGATTCCAGATTAAAGACAGGGCTGGAAGCAAAGCAGGCGTGCATTCACTAACAACATCCTCATTGAGATCTGGACCAGTACTTTGGAAGAGAAACAGATTTCAAGTTAAAAATGTGCTTTCTAATGAGAAAGCTACATTGTGCTTTTGTCCCTTTATATAAAAAGTCACAAGTTTTGGGATAGATCCTGCAGCTTCAGCAATTTCAATGAGTAGAAAAAGGAGCCCAACCCCTTCTCATCAGCATCCTCTAGATTATAGCCTCCCCCTCCACTGTCATATTCCCCTTTTGCCTTACCTCTGTCTTGCATTCTCTGCAGACAAAAAACAAGGCTCTTCCTCCAGCCCGGCATCCCAGATCTAGAGACAAAGAAATACTAGTCTGTAGTGTCTTGAAGGAGTTGGCAGATGAGTGGCTGGAATACAAAACCCAGCTTCTCTATAGGGCTACACCTTGATGGAGAGGCAAGTCCATCCGTGCTTGAAACTCTGCTTCATGCGAAAGCCTGATTGTGAACCATCCAGGCTGCATTTTGCTGCAGGGATGGAGCAACTTCACATGTCCACAGAAAAAGAAACAGATGGTGAGAGAAGGGTGGACAGATGAATGGTTAAATCTCAAGGAGCTGAGCAATTCCTTAAAGGGCATCTTCGTCTTTTATGCCAGCTGCACAGAAAGCACAGACAACAATACATTCACAACACAATGTAGTCCAATAGCTTAGGGTTCATCCCATTCAGAGGATGAAAATATCCACAGCTTCCCCCCAATGTAATTGATAAGCCAGTTTTCTTAGAAACTTGCTCACTTCTTACATCTCCAGTTTAGAAAATGTATGTATTTACATCCCCTAGTACGGGAAAATAGTGAGAAACCTACTCAGCTTCTGAACTGGTACTTAATTTTTTTCTTGTGCCTGTCAGACTTAAGAACATGCACACATGCCCCCCAAAGGGGGAAGGGCCATTATGCCCATTTTCATCAAGGCTTGCTGACATGCATACTAAAAAAATCATGGCTATCAATAACGGTTTTCTAAGCTAATCGCAGTTGCAATAGCTATGTCCCTCCTACAGATTCTGTTGTAAGATGGCATTAAGCCTACTTCTGTTCTAAGTTGTTGGATGATCTTAGGGAATCCCTACTGTCTAGCTGTATTTGACAGGAATTATAATTTCTACACAAATAACACAGAACAGTACTCCCTCTCTCATAACACATACAAAGAGAGAAGAGAGGACAGTATTGACGTGATTTCAAGAGCATTATAAAACTGTACATAAAATACAGGTTCCTATAGAACATGGCACAGCTACTTTAGATTTCATTTCAATTTAATGTTAAGTCACCATCAGATTTCTCTCTGTGCCCATTTTGTAGTTTGTAAGGAAAAATAAGCTAGCACAAAAGCAGCCTGGCACTGCAGCTTGTGACCCAAGAGGGAAAAAAAAAGGAGAGCCACGTGTGCCAGAAGGAGGTTACAAACATTATTATTATGCACCACTTCTGATTTTTACTTTCTGCCTAAGATCATGCAAAATAACTCAAGCATTTATCAAAGAAATACAAGTTTATTTTCTCCTAATTTGCACACCTGCTGATTACATGCCTAAATGTCTTTAACTTTTAGTCTTACTGGAAAAAAAAAAAAAAAAAAAATCCATAGTGTCCATGAAGACTTTTGGCCAAAGAGGTTTTGGAGTTTTGTTTTGCTGCAGCATTCTATGCTTCTGTAAAATGCAATGCTAAAATCCAAAAACCTAGGGTGCATTTCAGGTGCCTTTAGGAAAATCTACAGAAGGAAGTAAAAAAAGATACACTGGAAAGAGATGCTTTTTCTTGGGAAGAGATGTAATCTTTCCTATGAAGGAAAGAAACACTTCTGGATCTCTCATATCACAAGAATTAGTTAACAAATGATTTTGCTCATGCCCTCATACACTAAGTCTTTAACAAATTCAACAAACTAATATTTTAGCCAATCAAGAATACGCAAACTATGGAAGAAAAAAAAAAATAATCTTGCCCTGTTGAAATAAAATCTTGCCTTGTTTACATAACCCAAATTCCCTCCGTGATAACTTCTGAGATGAAGAGCNCCCCCCTGTTATAGTATAAGATGAGAAGACGAGGAAAAAAAAAAAAAAAAAAAAAAAAAAAAAAAAAAAACACAAAGGAAAAAGAAAGCCAGAAGAAATTTCTCCATCACTCAGAGAAACATGGATAAGTTGTTTTATGCTGAGTGGCTATGAAAGTGTGTGAGGACACGGTGCACTAGCAGTAAGGCTTATCTCACAAAATGTCCAGCTGTTATTTGCCCACAGTTTTATTTCGTCTTAAAGCCAAGATGTAGAAAGTAAGATAGAACATCAAAGCCTTAGGGGAGGATGAAACCTTAGTGTCTTAGTGATAAGAGAATCAGTCTCAGAACAGCAAATCCCCCAAAACTCAATATAATTTGGTTTTGGACTCCTATAAGTCTAGTTTTGGTAGCAGGGTGTAGGAGAAGTCCACACCGAAGCTTTGCAACTGATTAATTTCAAGGTTGTGCAGCATCTCTCACCAAACTTATAAGACGCTAAAATGACACTGTTTCATATAAAATCCCCTTAGAACAATCCACTGCAATCCCCCATCTTCCTCAAAAAATAATAAACAAGCTTTTTGTGTTGATGCAGCTTTGTGGAAGTAAACACAATTAGGCCTCATGCTAAAATGAGCAGCATACTAATGAGAAGTGCTGAATCAATTACTCCCCGGGAATTCAGGGCTATCAGTAGTCTGAGATCAGGCATGGTAGTTTATACAGCGTTCACAGATTCCCGATAAGAAATAAGCCTAGCACAGCCACACCGAGCCTGTACTATACACACAAAGACAGTTTCCCTACACACACACTGACTTACCTCATTTCTTTTAGTTAAGCTGATTTTCCTTCACAACTTGGAAATATTCTTGTTTCAGATCCCCCTTCCTCAGTGGTATTTTATGACTGCCTGTGGGCTGGCTTGAAAAAAAAATACCCAGAACAGGTTAGAGTTGACATAGAGCCCTTTTGAGGGAACAGTATGTGTGAAAGCTTGTCAGTTCTTAGACCGTAAATACAAGACTACTGAACCGATGTTTACAAAGTGCACTGAAAGCCATCTGTCTGGATGCTCACTTGAGTGCTGAATCCCACACCGAGGGGAGCACGACAGAACGCACAGCAACCCCACAGCTCCAGCCAGCGTGGTGCTCCCTTCTGCCCAGGACTACTTTTGTCACTGTCTGCTGGTCCTGCTGATGTCAACTGAGAGATAAAACGAGTGAAAGGTTATCTGATAGCATGAGTCCAGTTATATACAGCATCAGTGGCACTTATTGACTCATTCCCAATTCAGGCATGCATAGCCAGATCTTTGCTACTCACAAATTAAACTACTGTTTTTTACAAGCACAGAAGAGCCAGCTCTGCGATCCTCGCTCACAGCAACAACATGAGGTAGAGATTTCTAAGATTAATTCCTTTTTCTGCATCCTGTCATGTAACCACACAGCAGCACCACTTTCAACCCTGGTCATGCATCTCACCCTCAAGCAGAAAGGAACATTTGAGGAGAGGTGCTGACACCTCCAAGGCCTCATTCCATCTTCACATATCCTGTAAGACTATCCAAGCAACACCTGATGCATAGATGGCAGCTGAGATGATACTGATTCATTTTATGCAATACCCAAAACAGAAAGAGTGCTATTCCAGCATGGTTCAAACAGGTAAATATAAAACCTGCATCTGGGATCTGGCAATCCCAGGCACAAATGCAGGTTGGGCAGAGAATGGCTGGAGAGCAGCCCTGAGGAAGACTTGGGAATGCTTGTGGAGGAGAAGCTCAACATGAGCCAGCAGTGTGCGCTGGCAGCCCAGAAAGCCAACCGGATCCTGGGCTGCATCAAAAGAAGCGTGACCAGCAGGTCGCGAGAGGTGATTCTCCCCTCTACTCTGTGCTCGTGAGACCCCACCTGGAGTCCTGTGTCCAGCTCTGGAGTCCTCAACAGAGAAAGGACATGCAACTGTTGGAATGGGTCCAGCGGAGGGCCACCAAGATGATTAGAGGGATGGAGCACCTCTCCTATGAAGACAGGCTGATAGAGCTGGGGCTGTTCAGCCTGGAGAAGAGAAGACTCCAGGGAGACCTTCTAGCAGCCTTCCAGTATCTGAAGGGAGCCTACAGGAGAGCAGGAGAGGGACTCTTTGTCAGGAAGTGTAGTGATAGGACAAGGGGTAATGGTTTTAAACTACAAGAAGGGAGATTTAGACTGAATATCAGGAAGAAGTTCTTTCCTGTGAGGGTGGTGAGGCACTGGAACAGGTTGCCCAGAGAAGTTGTGGATGCCCCATCCCTGGAGGTGTTCAAGGCCAGGCTGGATGGGGCTTTGAGCAACCTGGTCTAGCGGGAGGTGTCTCTGCCCATGGCAGGGGGTTTGGACCTCAATGATCTTTGAGGTCCCTTCCAACTCTAACCATTCTATGATTCTATGAAAACCAAACAGTGCAGGAAAAAGAAAGCAAATAAAAATACTTTTAAAAAACAGGTTTTTGTAAATTTTGTAAATTCTCTTTTAGAGAACATGCTTCTAACATTAAAAGACAGGGTCGATTTGCTTGTAAAGAAAGAAAGCGCTGCTAGGAATTGAAATCAGGATGGTGTGGCAAGCAGTCTGCTGAGAGATATGGGCAGCTCATAGGGGAAAAATACAGCAAGCACAGAATGCAGTAAAGAGCTGCCAGCAGTCTTACAGGGGTTTAGGCAGTGACATGGAATAAGGAACCCTGCAAGCAAAGGTCTAGTTTCGAGCATCTGAAGAGGAGAGATGACAGTCTGGTGAAAAAGTAGCTTCCAGAGTAGTAGCCTGAATAGATCAGCATTTGTATCATTTTTTCTTTTCAGTCAGAAAACAGAAAGTGGTATTGAAGTACCTCTACAGCTGTCTAGTGTTATATTTCTAAAACTGGTCATGTATTGTTCCCATCCCAGAGCCTCAGACATGAAGTTTGCCCAGGGAGCATCGTATTTTACAGGCCAAGTTTTCAAGAGACCAAGATTTCTTGACCTGTTTTTGCACCTGCAGTTACAAGGAGTTATATAGGACCAAGTCTGACTATCAGCTCTTCAGGAACACTTCATGTTATGAGAATCTCAAAATAAAAATACTCCTGAGCTCCTGCAAGTGCTCAGCACTTACAGCACTAGAAACCCTGATGGGTGAGCAAGTGAGTCCTGTCGCTGTAGTGTAGAACATGAGCAATGTGGAGAAGAATTAATGCATTTCAGGGGGGAAACATGCCCTCACACAGCCACTGCATCCCCCCAAAAAAGATGGGAATTACTAAGTCAGAGTCAATCCTGGGCTGCATTTGAACTGGTTTCTCAGTGTTGTCGCTAGGTGAGGTTTGAACAGGCAACAACACATGATTTGTTTAAGTGAGATTTAATTAGAACAGCACAGATGTTTTCACTCCTTTGTCCTATTTTTCAGTAATGCTCATTTCTCTTCTTTCACTGCAGATTAAAATAGTAAACCTTATGGCTCTAGTATGATCTGCACTCTTCTGTATCTGTTGTCTCCCACCATTTCCCCTTCTCCTTTTAATAAATCAAAAGGAAGTCAGCTTTACTAGGGCCACAAATTGCTCTTTCAGTATTGCACAATTTCTGTGCACTCTTTCAGTATTGCACAATTTCTGTGCACTGGAATACAGGTGTAGCTTACTTAGCAACTCAGTATCTCTCACAGATTCACAATTCTGTGTCCATAATCTATTTAAATACCAGCCTGACCCAGCTTCTCAAACACAAAAGCAACACTTTTCAAAAATCAAAAGAACTGTATCTGAGGCTTCTATCAGCTGTCACATTGCCAAGCAACAACATCACAGCACC
Organism: Pedionomus torquatus; assembly: GCA_013398155.1. Classification (NCBI taxonomy): domain Eukaryota; kingdom Metazoa; phylum Chordata; class Aves; order Charadriiformes; family Pedionomidae; genus Pedionomus; species Pedionomus torquatus. Next base: position 1,473 of record VZRU01009766.1, on the reverse strand, counting down.
TTATATTTTTCCACTTTATTAAAGACAAGTGAAAGGCAGCTTCCTCTTGCAAATCCAGATAATTATGATCTTCAGAATCACTCTGAATTTGAATTATAATAAAGGATGCAATGAGCTACACTGTATAAGTGAAACACTGAGCCTCACTCCCCAAGATCTACCTGTGCTCGTCTCTAAGATGTGGGAATGGTACATAAAAGGTTAAAAATGCTGGTGTCCGCTTATTTTTTATGCCACCCTTGTGGGTCATGATCCACACAGTCAAAGTAGAAGGAAGAAGCAGCTGAAGGAGGAAGTCTTGCAGTGACAGGATGGTCCTGCTTTGGCTAAAGATTGCAGGAATAACCAGATAAACAGTTTCAGCACAGAATCTTGAAGGTCATAGTGTCCAGAGTGGGACCTTTTGTTTGATTATCCGTGGGATGAATATTAAAGCTTACACGCCTGAATATGAGTTTAAAGAAGGACATGCTAAATGTATAAGACTATAGAACCTGACTCTCCACCCAAATCATGTTAAGTGTTGTCCCAGAAGGGGCAACAGGTGAGGTGAGGATATAAAGGATATTGAGAAAAGCATCTCTCAGGGAGAGAAGAGACTAGCAACCTAGAAGAGGCCAGTGACAGGCTGTGCTCCTCTTCTTCCACCAAGACAGGGATGCATGGTAAGCATTGGGCCTTCACCTCCTAGTGAAGAATACCCAGAATAGCTTTATTTTGCTAGCACTATCATCACATATTAGTGTTATTGGAGCTAGTGCATTTATCAGGGGCAATTCTGAATCTGTTTTATCTGATGCTTCAATAAATCATCTATTTTCAACTTTGTGAAACTGCCTCAGTGAAAGTCCTTGGAACAGCTCTGACAAGTCAACGTCAAAACTATACTCATAATGCAACATGAGGTTACAGAGCTGGCTCCAGTACATGTAGGTGGGTTTATATTTGGGTACTTATGGATGACATTTGCCAGTCCTACAAAGCTGTGGCTGATCAGCTCCCACCTCTTGTGGCACAGATCCGTGCAGGCACAGGGCCAGCGACAGCAGGACAGGCACAGCACTCCATCCCAAGTGCATGGCTTCCACAATGCAGCCCAGGGAGCAATGGTCACAGGGCTAAACTCAGCCTTACGCTTGAAGGACATGGGTGCCTCACGCTTCAGGCAGCATTTCAGGTTTCATCTNCTTTTTTTTTTTTTTTTTTTTTTAATACCAAATTTCAGCTACTTACTTCTTCATTGAGCTTCAACTCCAGCTCGGGGCTGGCCAATCCCTATTTCATTTCTGGCCACAGTGGCCACCTCCCAGCACATCAGCCCCAGAGCACCCCTCCCCACCCTCACTAGCAGCAGCACCTTCAGCCCCGAGGCCGTATGTGGCTATTTCCAATAGGGGACCTGAAGAATATTGCCTCTGCCTGCCAGGAACCCTTATTGCCCCACACAATCGGGGCACAGCCAGGGAAGCCACC
>VZRU01009765.1:21678-47644 GCA_013398155.1 Pedionomus torquatus | reverse complement strand
ATCTATACCTATATCTATATCTATATCTATATCTATATCTATATCTATATCTATATCTATATCTATATCTATATCTATATCTGTATCTCACTGCAAGGAATAGAATTGCCCTAATATCGTAGTCCAAAAGAATCACAATCAAAATGCGAAGCAAAAGCAACTATCATTTGAATAACACAGATATGGGGAAGAAAATATGTTACCCAAAAAAAACAGCATAGAAGGGTAGAGTTAGCCGGGACGGTGGTGCTGACTGAGAAAGGACTGAGCAAGCGGTTCCTTAACTCAGATAAACACCCAATTCAATCCTAAAAATATAACAAATTCTGCATAAGAGCCTCATGAACCAGTACCAGCCATGAACGATAGGTGTAGGTACCTTTGAATAGCTTGTTGGGTTTTGGGTTAAGAACAACACACTTGTCAATGAGTCTGTTGATACAAGCAGTCCAGAATAAAGGGAATACAAAGACACTGGAGAGGAACATCGGCAGTCTTGCTGCCAATGCTATAAGCCAAGCAGGTTGTTCTGCCAAGAAGAGGAGCAGCTGACCCAACCACACCTCTCTACCTGCACCAAGCTCTCGGGGCTCACCCACATGATACCTGCTCTCACCACAGTGTTTCTGCTTTGCCTTTCTTATGCCAGAAGGCAAAAGCTGAAATACGGGTATCCCACACTCCGCAATGCCCACAGGCCACGTCTGACCATCTCCTAATGGCATTTCACAAGCCCTACAGCAGCATGCTCTACCTTTGCCATTTTAGCCCTAGAAATGAGGGACTTTGTCTGAGTGGGGAGAGTTACTTACATCCAGTTCTTGTTTGCATAAAACCCTACATCAGTCAGGTGACACAAGCTTAGTTAAATCAGTGCAAGTCCTCAAAAGGCAAACTTTGGTTAAATCAATACAGACTGATTTAAGAGTACCCACATACAACAGGTGCAAACTCATGTATGTTTTTAAATCAAAGCAAGAATGACTCTATGGTATTTATTTTGCCTTGTTTTATGCGGGGAGCTTGCTACAACCAGAGATTCTTAGGTGTTCTCTTGTTTTCACACTGGTCTCTGCAAATAGGTGGTGGAGTCTCCACCTCTGGAGATATTCAACACCCACCTGGCCAAGTTCCTGTGCAACCTGCTCTTGGAGGACCTGTTTCGGCAGGGGGTTGGACTAGATGATCTCCAAAGGTCCCTTCCAACCCCATAGCATTCTGTGAAATATCTTCAGAACAACCTTTACCCGCTCAGGAACTTGACGGGGCAAGTTGTGTCGGAGGAGAATTTGTCAGGTTAATTGTACATAAGGGCAGCTATAACTAGCACCAGATGTGCATTATTTTTTTTATGTAGGCTTTCTAGAATATGCAGCGATTGTGATCTCATTCTAATTGCATTCCTTAAGAAAAAGTGCTGGACTAAACTTTTCACACCCTGAACTTGTTTGCTGCTGGGCTATAAGAGGCATCCTCTCCTGTTTGGTCTATGATATCCCTGCATCCACCTAGACCATGTCCCTGGGGTGACCAGAGAAGGTGGCAAACGCCACTCACAGACAACAGCTTAGAAGCAAAATCTAAAAACTGTTGGTTTGGAAAGCTCACTAAATCCAGAGGGAATGCCAAATGCTCTTAGCATAAATATTTTAGCAACTGTTTCATTTATAAGAGTTAGTCTGAGTTACATCACAGCAAGCAGAACATCCGTTGTAATGTGCTTAACTCTCGAACGGAACGTCTTTTGATTATATCTTATGTATATGGGATACATATACATATACAACTCAATTTATCTAGAAGAGTAAGTTTTTGCCTATCGAGCCATCCAGGAGTGATTTCTCACTCTGCCAGGGCACACTCAGCACAGCTGGCGGGCAGCGGGGCACTGGGGGCACTCACCTGAGCAGCTGGGGTGACAAGCAGTGGCGCCAGAGCAGGTTCAGCTGGGGGCTGTCCCGCTGCACTCTGCGGTTCAAGGTCCTGCTGAGGTGGCTGTGATGCTCTCTCAACCCCGTCCTCCTCCACCTCGTCCTCCTCCTCCTCTCCTGATGACTCAGTGTGGACTTCATCCAAATCTTCACCATCCACCGTCTCTTCTTCTTCCTCTTCCGCCTCCTCCTCTGGTAGGACATGAGTAAAAAGGACAGGGCTGAGCACCAGGTGCTAAATGTGGTGCTTTGAGCAACTTGCTCTAGTGGGAGGTGTCCCTGCCCATGGCAGGAGGGTTGGAACTCTGTGATCTTCAAAGTCCCTTCCAACACAAACCATTCTATGATTCTATGAAGATGACTATAGTCCTTATGCCATTAAAAAGCCATTTACAATTGCCTGGCAAAACTACTGATAATCTGCTGCCTGGCAGAAGACACAGAGGGCATCAGTGAGGAGCTTGGTCCCACCAGCCCAGACTGGTCACTGCCATGGAGCTGCCAACAGGCGCTTTGCAGCAGGGAGGACACCAAGCACTCATGCTTGTTAGGATCTCAAGCTGTCCCTTTCCATGGGAAGGAGGACAGAAAATCCTGCCAATGCAGTTATCCTCCTGAGGGATGTGTGGCACGGCCCCGCACTTTTGGAGGGAAGGAAACCTGGTCTGGCACAACCTGCCAGGAAAAGAACTCAGCCTTGCAATTTTAGGCATACTTTTATTTTAAACACCACTGAAGTCATCACAATAAATCTGTCCCAGGTCAGTGCTTTGCAGTAGGTGACAGGAGGTTTGTGATACCAACCTCCCTGAAACCAAACTGTCAAACTTGGTCAAACTGTCACTGTCATCTGACATGTCCTGTTGTCAGCATTTGTGGCTCAACTCATTTCCAGAGGAAGCCCTCTGACAATACATTTTCTTTTGCATAATCACACTATTCATCCTCACAAATGTCAGATGTTGTTTCAGAACCAGCCCAGCGCTTCAGAGGAATAAACTCAGATGGAGTTTATACCCAAGCTCCAAAGTGGCTGCACATTTTGCACAGGTTATGGTTCTGTCTGAGTATGTAGAAGAAACATAGATCTACAAATTAAATAACACCCTCATAAAGGAGAAATGTTTCAGTGCACCTCCCCCTCTGCTCTGCCCTAGGGAGGCCCCATCTGGAGCACTGTGTCCAGTTCTGGGCTCCCCAGTTCCAGAAGGACAGGGAACTGCTGGAGCCGGTACAGCAGAGAGCTTCAAAGGTGATTAGGGACCTGGAGCATCCTTGTTCAAGAAGAGGCTGAGGGACTTGGGTCTTTTTAGTCTGGAGAAGACTGAGAGGGGATCTGATCAACACCTATAAATACTTCAAGGGTGGGTGTCAAGAGGATCTTTTCTTAGTAGGGCCCAGTGACACAAGAGGTAATGGACACAAACTTGAACATAGGAAGTTCCATCTAAACATGAGGAGGAACTTCTTTCCTGTGAGGTTGGCAGAGCCCTGGCACGGGCTGCTCAGAGAGGTGGTGGAGTCTCCATCTCTGGAGACATTCAAAACTCATTTGGACATGTTCCAGTGCAGCCTGCTCTGGGTGACCCTGCTCTGGAATGGGGTTGGACTAGAGGATCTCCAGAGGGCCTTGCCAACACCATATCTTTCTGTGTTTCTGTGAAATACACTCCTATAAGCAGAGAGCTGAGTCTCTGCTTCACGTCCCCTGGCTGTAGAGGACCTCCTTGACTGCAGGAGGAGTTTCAAATGCAGAACTGAACCCCCGATTGTCAAAGCCCATGCTAATGCCTTGTCTCCAAATGGTGGGTGTCACATTCCCCATCACATTGGAGGGGGGTGTGTGTGCCTGGAGCACGAGGCGATGATCTTGGCAGATGTACAAGCGCAACAGGGATGTGGCGGCTGTGGCTGATCACAGGGATGGATGTGGGTGGCAGGCTGTGACCTGGGATTGTCCCATCCAGGACAAATCCTTGGATGTTCATGGCCCTCTGAGGGCCATGAACTGCTCTACTGCAGACCGGTGCCACAGCTGCTGGTCCCATTATATAGTATCGTTATCCACATGTATTGTTAGTCCACACGTTCCAGCCCCCAGCAGGGATCCAAGGTCCCTTGTAGGGAGCAGCCACACATCGTGAAGTCAGCATGAGCTGTGGCAGGGAAGTAAGTCATGTGTAAACATCTGCATAAGGCTTAATTGGGCTGATAAAGGTAAATGTAAATGTGTTGGCAGAACCCAGTGCCAGCAACAAAATTAGAGATATCCAGACGACTCTTACTGCTGCCTTTTAACAGGAGAGGTCTGCTTATTTGAAACATTTATCTCCACTGGCTTCTGGTGGCTTACTCTGTGGGGTAAAGCACTGATGAGCCCAGACTTCAGTCTGCTTTTGTAAACAGAACAAAATGACAGCTACACATTACTACATAGACATGTTATGCATGTTTAGTTATGATGTCGTGATGAATGACATGGCATAAGATGTTAAATGCATGAAAGATGATGACAGTTTTTGCTTCCTTCTGTAATTTGTTGATCTTGAGTTTTTATTATATTTGTTAAATTTATCAATTATTATTAAAAAAGAGTTTTAAAAAAGTAACTTTCATAAGTATTTTTAGTATTAAACACTCTATTTCTTTAATGACTTTCTCGAACAACCAGGCCATACAAATATGGCATCTTTTAGAGAAAAAAGGACTTTACAGACTGAGATAAAAGCTTAATTTTGTGGTCCCTTCATATGAGGACTCAGTAAAGATCATGGGCTTAGGAGAGTGTTGAGGCCACATAAAAGATAAAATTAATGATGTCAGCAGGTTATGTGATTTTTTTGACTGTGATGGATTTTTACTTTTGGCTATAAAATGGTCTACTTACACTTTGGGATGGAGAGAAATAAAATTACATGAGAGAAATGTAAATTACACAGAGTTGCAATTTAAGAAAGCAATTTAGGTGAAATAAATAACATACCTCTGTCGAAATCGATTTCTCGTATTATCTTTTCTTCTCTACTGAGGTTCACTGTGAATTGGTTCATATTTTCATACCCGTCCTCTATTTTTTCCATTTGAAATCCTTTAGATGCTTCAGTAATTCTAAAACAGAGGGAAAGGTTATTGGTATTTGGATTTGCAGATAAATTTGTAACTTGTGATTCATTACAAAGGTAAGAGTCTCAAGTTTAAATACTTACTTTTGTAGCAACGTTTTGGCATTCTGTGGAAACAAAAAGGAAATAACCAACTTCTTAAATGGTTCCACTTTTTCAGAGATTTTATGTATTGAGATTTAATTCTTACACTGGCTGCTTCTAAACACACTAATCTGGATCTCATAAATGACAACCATGAGATCTATGAATGAGATCAAATCTGGGTGGTATTTAGTATACAGCTGAATAAACCTTTTAGTTCCTTGAAGACTTTTACTTGAAATGTAAATATGATGGGAAATACATACAATTTCTACAGATATGAAATGGAAATATTTTTGCTCCTTTATTTTTTGTGTGTCACTGTGGTGAAAAGCAATAGTTCCATTACCATCTTTAGTCAGAACAAGTGTACCTTTGATTATCCATAAAGACATCCTTCTGGAGCCACAAAATTTTATCTGTCTGGAAAGAATACTATTTGAAGGCAATTCTTTTATGAAAATAAACTTTTGTTGGTGGTGGTTTTTTCTTTTTATAAATACCCTTCTAGCCTTTAATATAGAGGAACTGTAAACTTGCGGGACAAAAGTTCTGCTCCAATGAATTCCATGGACAGGCTGCTAATTATTTCCTAATCAGCTCTCCTAAGTTTATAGTAAGAAAACAGAAGGGGGGAAAACAATAATAACAAAAAAAAAGAAGTACAGATATAAAAACGTGGCTCAGAACCTAAATATTTAAATATTGAAAAGTTACTTGCTCTGTCAATATGCAAATGAAACATATGACTCACAGAAGTTCATATACACATGACTTGTATGTGGTGGGACACTAAAGCCATGTAAGAAAATGTTAACATTCCTGTTTCTTCTTTGGGACCAGAAATTCATACACAGGACAGGATATTTTGGTGCAAATAGCAAATACTAATGTTCTCGGTTTGGATACTTATTCACAAGAAGACTAGTCATTTGAATATGTTGATACAAGTGTTTAAAAAAGGAGTTTGTACAAATGTTCACTCAAAGATGACCAAACCCTGAATGTGCCTAAAATTGGGCAATGCTTAAATACTACCTTGATAAGCCCATCACTCTTTGTCTGTCTGCATTTATAGACTTCATACCTGCAAAAACACAGCCATTTCTGGTTCTTCCATGAACTGGATTCCTGATTCAACCAGCTTTGACACAGCTTCCAAATGATCCGCATACTTCTTCATCAGGGAGCGGACATGTTCCAGTTTCTCCTCTTGGGTTCTAGTGATTATTTGTGTCATCTCATTTTTTCTTTCTTCCAGTACAGAATAGAGATAATCAAATTTTTCACACAGCTGCTCTTTCTGTCGTCTGCAGCATTCCTGTGAATCATTTGGTTTATGTTAAACATGTTATGTTCTTAAAAGAGTTTCTATTTTTACAGTTACTCGGAAGCATTTTCATCAAAGAAATTCCTCTTTCTGAACAGTGCAAAGGATTCTGAATGACCCCAGAGAATTTCACAATTTTCAAAGTCCAAGCGATTGAAAAAAAAAGTTTTAAAACTGTTCTCAGACTCAGAGTTTCAAGCCACTGAGAGCCCCCAAACAGGTTATTGTATAACTTGTCGGTCTGCTAAAAAGTCATGAAAGGTATTTATGATGTAGTGATACATCAAAGTCTGCAGAAAAGGTAAAACCCCCCACCATAGCAGCAGCTGGGTTCGTTTCCACAAACAGAACGTTGTTTAAAGGAGCAATCACCTGTGAAATCAGTTCTGGTGCATTTTCTTTTTCTACCAGAGAACCTGGAACTGTCCTGGCTGGGCTTGATTTGCACATAGAATCACAGAATGGTTAGAGTTGGAAGGAACCTGAAAGATCATGTTCCAACCCCCCTGCCATGGGCAGGGACACCTCCCACCAGACCAGGTTGCTCCAAGCCCCATCCAGCCTGGCCTTCAACACCTCCAGGGATGGAGCAGCCACAAGTTCTCTGGGCAACCTGTTCCAGGGTCTCACCACCCTCACAGCAAAAAATTTCTTTCTAGTATCTGATCTAAATCTCCCCTCTTTCAGTTTAAAACCATTACCCCTCATCCTATCACTCCACTCCCTGATCAAGACTCCCTCCTCATCTCTCCTGTACCTCCCTTTAGGTACTAGAAGGCTGCTATAAGCTCTCCCCAGAGCCTTCTCTTCTCCAAGCTAAACAGCCCCAGCTCTCTCAGCCTGTCAACACACCCCTGTAAATTCTATTTTGACAATCGGTGTCCATTATATTCCATTTATCGTGCACTGAATGAGGTAGAGGTACCACAAAGAAAATGGTACATCACAAAAGCACAAAGACAAGAAGGAGGAATCAGGTTCCAAACCTGCCTTCAGGCGCTGCTTTTCACATCATTCTTTGCAACACTTTTATTGTCCTTCCAACCAGACAACATAACATATTTCACTGAGTAAGGAGGCTTGGTTTGATGACTGCCTCGTTGAGCGCTCTCTAACAAGAACACACTGCACTTGCAAGGGAGGATTTATGGGGAGGAAATCAGAGACAGGCTATCTATAATGCCTGAGGTCTACCAAACAGAAGGACTTGAGTCATCTGTGTGCCCCAGGGCGCACAAAGGGGCACAACCTTATTGTGATTATATCTGGTTGCCGATGATGGTGATTATTTAAATCTCTTTCCTAGGAACTGGGGCTGAATCAATTCCTCATCTTCATCCCTTGAGGCATAATGCAGAGATCCTGGCAGCATCAGATTATTAACAGTCCCACAGTACTTTTGCAAGTGATAAGACTGATTATTGATAGCACTTGGCCAGAGAGAATCCCACTTTTTTCTTGACTTTCAGCCTTAATTCTTTCCTACAGAAAGAATCTGCACCACATCATTCAAAGGAGAAAACCTTTCGAAGATGGACGTATGGCCAAAAATCACTGTCTACCTCGAGGGGTGGGGAATGAATACAAATCTCCTTGTATTGACGCAAGTATCTACCTCTGCTTCCCAATGAGGAAGACTAGGCTGAAGAGGCACTCCTAATTTAAACCTCCTTGTCAGGGGGGCAGGTTTTTCCTGCCCTTCTGGAGGTCCTTGCCAACTTCCCAGAAATTCCTGATTAGTGGATCATAGGGTGGGGATAAGAAAGCTTTTGAACTGAGTAAGCAATGGTTCCTGGGTGTCCTTCTATTATTCAGACCTCAAATAATCTTCCTCTCCTCTTTTACCCCTCTCCTGGCTTTTGCCCAGTGTTTCTTGCCCTTCCACTTGGAGAGCCCTCTTTGGTTCAGTCTACGATGACCTCCCCCAAGATGTCACTCAGATCACTTGTTAAACAAACTTAATTTCAAGATAGGTGATGTGCTGTCTTTGCCGTTTTAGGGGATGAAGAGCAAGAGGGTGATAGCAGCGTGCCCTGAGAGGTCCTCCCCTATCTCTGAGCTTTACTGTAACATTACCTGCTAGCAGATATTACAGAGTTGTGAACCCCAAGAGAGTGCAAACCAGTTTCCTAATTGCAAACGCTGAAATATTTCTGAAATATTCTCTATCTTTATAGCATGTCCCTTATACGGAGTTTCTGCCTGATGGAATTACACTAATCAGGTTCTGAGAAATGAAAAAGGTTAACAAATACATGACTTTCCATTCTAAAAAGTTCTCAACCTTTTTGTTTTTTAAAGCCCAGCTACAGGGGGGGAAAGAAAGGGGTCCTTGCCACTGAGCATGGGTTGCACGGCTTACTCTGTATTGACTGGCCTACGCTATTAGCATTTGAAAGAAACACTGTCATTTCTCCTTATTTGACTCCTATTGTTTACGGGGCTAAACAGTACTTCATTATTTGTTATTGTTTCCCAGTATTTCGTATTTCATATTCTTTTTTAAAAAATTTCTTTTCAGTACAATAGGGGAATTTGGTTTACATTTCAGTCAGTTAAAGGCGATACAAGTATTAATCAGGTTTTTCTGTTTGTTTTTCTCTTTTTTAGGCTTGGATAGGAGCAATAGCTAAATATAGAACTGTAGGCTATTTCTTGCTCCAGCTAAATGAAAAACGATCACATATTTTCTGCTAAAGCAGGTATTTATCGCTCCCTGCAAAGTGTTAAGTAGAGAGAAGAGACAATCCTGGATCGTACGGGCTATTTCCTTGTATGCACATTTCTCAGCTCCAGCTGTATCTTTTAATCTTCAAGGAGAAACCGATGTCAATTCCGACAAAAGCTCTTGTATGGCAGGAAAAGTGATTTGCTTGAAACGTAACATGGAAGAGCCAGGGTAAGCTCTAAGATCTATTTTCTGCAATCTTTGACTTTAAAGGTGAGAAGCCTGTTAAGACATCTGAAGGTAAAACGGCTGCACTTTCTCCGGGCTTTGAGTTTAAAGGTTAGGCTTTAAACTGAGTGGGTGACCCTGAGGATGATAGTTTCAGAAACTGTCGTATTTATGAAGGTATTTTTAGCAGCGTGTTTTCTCCATACTTCAGACTAGATGTTTGAAGTTTTGTTTCTGGTTCAGCTAGTTCAACTTAAATGAGTATAATCTTTTGCTTTCGTATCATTCAAATTTCTGCCGTTAACCTACTTGAAAGGCTCGTTTCTGTCTGCAAAGTCCTGATAGCAGCTGATTTCATCCTTGCGACGTGAAGGCTTCCTGACTACAAAGTTCTGACTGCTGCTAATGCGCTCTCTCATTTACTTGGGCTAATGGTTTTATGTTCTTTGAACCAAACTTGGCCATTCTCTGTTCTTCCTCGCTCTGAGGACATAGGAGCCTTGGGCAATTGTGTACACAGATTGTGGAATCAATTTTTCTTACCAATTAGAATCTATACATCTTGGATTAACTTCTTGTTCTCTGCAATTTCTCTTCTCTGCTCCAGCTCTGAAGGGTCAATATAATTCTAATTGGGCTGAGAGGGATACAACTCTTTCACTAGATGCTTCATCAAACTCTGATCGTAAAATCAATTCATATGGGCTCCTTTCAGCCTATTGCTCTGTGATGCTCAAATTGGTCAGAGCTGATATTTATATTTGCTTTGCTGGTGCAAACCTCTTGGAGGAAATGAAAACCACTTCTGCTATTGAACGACACAGAAGTAATTCCAGCTCTGTCAGAGCAAGACCTTTACCAGAAAATCCAGGCTTACAGGAAGAGCCCAAACTCTTCCCTCCTGCGAGCAACAAAACAAGAATTCTTAAAGGACAACATGAGTACATCAAATATCTACTGCACAACAGGCAAAGTAACCCAAGACAGAGCCCACTGATGTATGTGGGTGTTGTGCTGTGGCTACCCTGTGGTTCACGGGACCAGTCAGGCTGTGGACCACTGTAGTGGTCCTTTACAGCTTTAGCACCTGATCTTACATGTCAAATGAACTGATGGCATTTTGTTGGATCTCCACTGACATCCTACACTGCTAAAAATGCTAAGCAAGACAGGCTGATGTGGACTATCCTTACTCTTTGTCCTCAGCCACGTGGCCAATGTCAAAGGCAGGATGCCCAGCAGAACGTATCCTTTGGTCGAGGCAATATAGCGGTTGCTGTACAAAACCACAGGCCATGGATTAGCAAAATGATGGGGGAATGCATGTGGGTAAAGTGGGGTCTGTCAAAGATTGATCGTTACCATCAGTTTAAGAGATGTGACTTCATGCTGAAATGTCTGCATTTAAAGGGTTGGTACCTACCTCAACCGTCTTGCAGGTCTCCTCCAGCTGTGTGACTATGCCCTGCACTCTGTCGTTGCTCCCCACCAGGACCGCAATGCCATCACTCAGCTCGGACTAGGCAGTGAGAAGAGAGCAAACAGCGCAGGGTTAGACACTCTATCACTTGAGGGTGGCATCACTGTGGGGAGCAGGGGACGAATGAGCCATACCAGGTAATTAGCTCTGCTTTCCACCAGAACTGAGGAAAACTGGAGCTTTGCCTGCCCACAAGTTACCCACTAGTACTTTGACATTTGTTTCCTCTCCCAAAACACTATGAAAACTTTCAAATTCTGAAACTTTTCATGGAGGAGAAGCACTTTGCTCTAGGAGGTCCTTCTAGATACTTTTGTTTGAAGTACTACGTTTCCACAGCCCCAAAATATTTCCTTTGGGTTTGTTGAGAGAAAAGTCTTTGTCTCTTGAAGGACCTTTTTTTTTTTTTGTGTGTGTAGGTGTCTGGGTCTAGGCACACCACTGTAGTATTTCCCTGATGACTGTAGCTCTTGAGGCTGGAGAGAAGAGGTGGCTCACGGACTTGAGAGATCAGGATACTAGAAAACCCCTGACAAAAGGGCAGTGGGGCTGTGGTGAGAGGGGAACAGAGAAAAGGAGAAGGTGAAGGCTGAGCCACCAGCATGAGAGAAATGAGTGGAAGAAGGGAACAGCCTGCATATGGGGAGTGGGATGACTGTGGGGTGTCCTTAGAAGAGGAGAGACAGAGAAGCTAGTCCTTAGAGAACTTGGGGAGGTTGCTGGGGAGGGCAAAGTGTGGCAGCGTGCTCTCCCTGTTCTTCCCCCTCTTCCCTCCCAGCTCCTGCTTGGGCCATGGCCATCATGGCCATCACAACATCGGTTGCAATAAGTTGCCCCTGGACTTTAGGGGATGGCTGGCAGCACAGCCAAAACACTGGCTGGAACGGGGACCTAGAAATTTTGTTCCCATGAGAACCATGACTATAGGTCAATTATCTTACTCCATAAATAGTGGACAGACCAAGAGCCCTTTGAGCTCTCCTGTATGGCAGCGGGCTGCATGCCAGGATCTCCCCTTTTGTGAGGATGCTCACTTAAGATTCTACTCCTCGAGGCTGAGAGATTCCTTGCCACAACAGATTCTCAGTATGTGACTAACAGCATGCTAAACTTTGAAATCATAGCTAAGTGATATAAAGTGTTGATTGCGCACATATAATCCTGTAGACATACACCGTTGACCACGTCTGGGACTAGGACTGGATCCAGCCACACCCAGACTCCTCTCTGGGAAGTTTAGAAAGCAAGGGGGTCCTTTCTGAACCTCATGGTTCAACAGGAGGGTCTCCCTGACAGTTTGTCTGACCCTGTCCTCTGTGCAGTAAATAACCAAGTCTACCTTGCCATTGAATCTCGTAAAGCATTGTCGCATTTTGTTACTATTAATTTTGTGAAATCACTGTTTCACCTTAATAAATATTTCCCTACTTCTCTTTCATGAGTGAATTTAATCACTCCACCCGCAACAGTAGGGGCCCTTGTCACACTGCCACAGTGACAGAGACAACCGTGTCTGTGGCCTCCACAGCTTTGTAAAGCATCCTTTGAAGCACAAATCCAGTCGCCTCCAGGTTACACCTTCATCTTGGGCATCACAGCCCCATCCTGCAAGAACCCAGGGAGGAAAACCACTGCTGGTGAAACTCCCCACAAAGGCAGTGGTGAGGGGCATGGATTCAGTCCAAAACTGCTCCCCCTCTTGCCTTCCTTTTCGACTGAGCAAGATGTTTGTAACTACTTTCCTAAAGTGACTTCTCATTTGTAGTTTCCACACACAAGCATCTGTGCGACAAAGTTGGAGGCTGGGATTGCAAACTTGGCCTGTCTGATCGCTTGCCCCACTGGGCCCTCCAGAAAAATGAGCTGTTTATCTCAGGAGGATAACCCAGTGAGTCAGGTTTTAAATTAATACTGTATTAAAAATAAACAAGTCTTTTACTGGTGACAGCAAGGGCAGAGGATGTTAGGTACATCCTGTGCTGCCAACTATTGAATATTCCTGCATTCACTTGCAGGAGGAGGTTTTTCACTTAACTTTTCTTAAAAATGGAATGCTTAAAGGCTAAAGTGCCTGATAGATAACTATTTGATTCATAATGGTCGGTTAGCTTTCCAGTTCATGTGTCCGGAATGCCACTTGTTTTTCTCACCTAAAAGCACTGAAAAAAGATAATGGGAACGTTAAAAAAGGGATCCTCAGCTTCACATCAAATGGCCAAAATGTTTACTCACTATACTAACAAAAACTGGGACACTGTAGTATCTTTCTGTGTAATATCTCTTATTTTTCTATGTTTCCAAGCAGTTCCTACAGGTTTGCTCAAGCCTTTCGCTCACACACAGGAATGGCAAAGGCATCCTTAGGCCCCTTTGGAAATGTGCAGGTAGCCCATGGGAATACTTCCCTCTCGACGGTCCTGTCAGTCACTGGGAGGATTGTGAGATGAGACAGAAAGAGATATTTACCTTCTGTCGCTGGTAAACATTTGTGAGAGGAGCAACTTGACAGTCTTTGTGGGCACCAAAGACCTTGCACAAGGAGCAGGTGGGCATTTCACAGTTCAAGCAGTAGATATTAATTCTCTCATCTTCGTGCTCTTCGCACATCGGCTGGTCGCACTTCCTTTCGGGTCTGCAAAAGACAAGAAGGTTTAAAGCAAACTTGGTGCTCGGGAGCTGCTGATGACAGCCCTTTGGGTGTCAGCATGAAGTGGGGTAGCAGTGCCTGAGGCTGACCAGGATGCGCAGCCGTAGACTTAGAGCTGCCACGCAGGATGTCCCCATGGACCGTGGTCCATGAGCTTAACGTCCTCACAATACAGCAACGTGACTTCCTATGGGGATGCCAGCTGGGAGTGTGACCAAACCCTTCGCTCACATTTAAAAATGTAAATAACCTCACCGAGACTGTTCTCAGGCTACTCATGTCCTTTAATCGGCGAGTTATCCAACGTCTGTCTGAAATATGAGACATAAGTAATTCCTTCAGAGTTCTGCATGAGAAACGTTGGGTGCTTGGCCTTAGTGTGGCAAAGCTCCTGTTCAGGGGGCTAAATTGCAGTCAGAGTTGTGGGTATTGCTGGACCTTCACACCCTTCACTTTATTTCTCTGCTGATAAGCTTTGTGAGGCTCAGATCAGGGCTGTCACTATCCAGCAGAACTGGGTCCTTGTGGCCTTTACACTAGGCCAGGAGCCAAAAAAAGTCTCACACAAATTAATTTTAGCTGGGTGGCAGGTGTCTAGCTTGTACAGTGTTGAACTTTTTGACAGTAGCTACTCGATTGCACCAGCTACCAAGGGCATGGGTCACACAAGAAGTGCTCCTCTCCTGTGCTAAGCCAGGAGCTGTCACCAGACTATAGCTCAATCCTGATCTTCCCTTCACCAAAACGATTTAGCTGTAGACACACAAGTTGGTCCCTGCTACGTTAGGAACTAATTTAGTTGTAGCTTCCTTTAAATGAGCCACTTCAGTGACATTCCCAGTGTGAGCGAAGGCTCTGGTTCAGACTGCATGGGCAGGCTGATGTTTTTCTGGTGCACAAGAGCGTGTGAGTCAGTAGATTGATGGAGGGAGTGTACCTGGGGGTTCAAGCCTCCAAAGATTGCCACTCCTACTGTGGCAACATGAAATCTTTCCAATATAAGCCATTATCCCTTTATTTGGAAGGAGAACTATGACTATGTCCAGCAGTAAGTGGAGCAAAGGCACCGTAGAAATATATCTTTTCATCACTAGATGGAAAATACATTCCAAAACTATAGAGTTTAATGGAATTAAATGGCAATATTTTTTTACAAGCCATTCTCCATTCTGGGGGGACTTTATAGCAGCCTTCCTGTTCCTAAAGGGGGCTACAGGAGAGATGGGGAGGGACTCTTGATCAGGGAGGGGAGCCATAGAACAAAATGTAATGGTTTTAAACTGAAAGAGGGCAGATTTAGATCAGATACCAGAAAGAAAATCTTTGCTGTGAAGGTGGTGAGGCACTGGAACAGGTTGCCCAGAGAAGCTGTGGCTGCCCCATCCCTGGAGGGGTTCAAGGCCAGGCTGGATGGGGCTTGGAGCAACCTGGTCTGGTGGGAGGTGTCCCTGCCCATGGCAGGGGGGTTGGACCGTGATCATCTTTAAAGTCCCTTCCAACTCTAACCATTCTATGATTCTACAGAGCTCTGTAGCAAAGAGGCAGACAGTCATTCTATTACAACTTAAAAAAAATAATGAAAAGATCACTATTTTAGATGCTACTACTACAGAGATTTTCCGTACAGTTTGGTAGAGTGAACATGACATTTATTTTTTATGACAAACTACAGATTTTCTCTTCTGAAGGGAATGGAATGCCATCAATTAGATATGTTTGAAAAAAGATCAAGCACCAAAGAAAATGTCTCATGCATTCATATTTTTTAATTTCAGGAGGGCACTGGAATTTAAGGGGTTCATAAGGAAAAAAATCTGTAATCTGCAATCTAACACAATATACCAGAATAAAACAAGACAGACTCTTCTGAAGGAAGGCGGTCTTATTTGGGTCAAATTCCCAGCATACCTTTACATAAGGCACTCAGTGTGTCACATCCAGAATCATTTTAATGCTCTTCAAAAGAGATGTGTCTCCACTATAAAGAAGGCTTTACATTATTTGCAGAGGGCTGCAAACAGCCCCTAATTTATTCCTGCTATAGTGCACTGGTGGGAGGGCCCGCATGTGAGGGCAATAGCAGACTATGACTTTCAAAGAGATTAATTAAGCCTGAAATAGTTGTTCTTCCTGCAAATATTTACAAGATCAGAACCAGAAACTACTAGAACGTTATCTGTCACTGGAATGGTGCCACCAGCGTGAAAGACACCTCGTGCAGGGCAAAAAGGTGATGGTGTCAAGCAAGTTCAGCCAGAAGGAGCCAACCTTCAAAGGTGCCGCCAAGAGCTGAAAGAAACCTGGCAGAACTCCCTGAACTAGTGGGGCCCTCAAGACAGTGACAGAGGACTGGAAATAAACAAACCTGCTCCCTGGGCTTTGCAAAAGGAGAGAGTTTTAGCAGAACGCTCCCCAACTTCAGAGGAGATCCTCTAGGCCTATGTAGAAACAATAAAGTGTTGTGGTTTCAGCCAAATTTACTGAAACCTAATTGACAGATGTCCCTTCCTCCCCCCTTTGGGTAAAAGAGAGGAGAGGAAGAAATAAAACCAGAATAAACCCAGAAATAAAGCCAAAAAAACAACCCCTAAGTTTAAAATGGTGGCTGCTCCTGAAAGGGATAATTAAAGAGTAGTCAGCAGGAACATGGCAGTATGACTTAGGTAGAAAAGGGGATTCATCATGAATGTGCTTGTGACCAAAGAAGCAGCAAGCAGCTTCCATGGCCTAAAGCTTTGCGCTCTTGTCCTCTGGTTCTGGTCTTTGAGGTGCTAAGCTTGTATTTTACTGTCACAGGCTTATTAAAATTGGATTTGGACCTTCATGTGTGGATTTTTGTGCATGTTTTATGGAGAGGAGGATTCTCGGCACTGGTGAGGCTATACCTGAGTACTGTGGCCAGTTCTGGGCTCCCCAAATCATGGGAGACGTGGACATCCCAGAGAGAGTCCAGCAAGGAGCCTTGATGATGATTAAAGGACTGGAGCATCTCTCCTGTGAGGAAAGGCTGAGAGAGCCGGGACTTTCAGCCTGGATAAAAGAAGTTTCAGGAGGATCTTACAATGACTTTGACCTTATCAATACCTCCAGGTATCTAAATACCTGAAAGAAGGGTGTAATGAAGATGGAGCCAGGCTCTTTGCAGCAGTGCCCAGCGACAGGACCAAGATGCAATGGGCACAAACTGAAATGCAGGAGGTTCTCTCTGAGCATCAGGAAACACTTTTTTCTGTGAGGCTGACTGAGCACAGGAACAGAGAGGTTATAGAGCCTCCTTTCATGGAGGTACTCAAAAATTAACTGGACATGGTCCTGGGTAACTGGCTCTAGGTGAACCTGCTTGAATAGGAGAGTTGGACCAGATACCCTCCAGAGCTCCCTTCCCACCTCAGCCATTCTGTGATTCTGTGACTTGGTGAGGAAATACAAAGTTGCTGGGGCAAATAAAGCAGCACACTTCAATTAAGGACATAGTAAGAGCTTAGCAAAATCACTGTTTAATTAGAAGACAGATTTTCCTTAGGATTTCTACAAATCCAGAGAGGTCTCTACTAAAATCCTGAATCCAACTTTGATAGTGTTTTTACTGAGGACCCTAAGATAGCTGTAGGCCTTCCTGTACCATTACATCACCAAGTGCCTGCACCTCGTCAGAGGATGGAGAGAATCTCCATGACTCTATGAGGCACAGTGAGGTCATTAGTGAAGATATAAAACTAGTGCTCCCAGTATCAGTCTTGGGTATACACCACTAACGACTGTCCTCCCCCTGACTTCATACTGCTCACCAATAACCCTTTGAGTCTGGCAGTTCAGCTAGTTTTCAGTCCACATCACTGTCCACTCTAGACCTTATTTGTCAGAGAGATGTTACGGGGGATAGTCTTGAGTCTAGGTCAACAACATCCACTGCTCCCCTCCCATCCACTCCCATCCACTGTTAGTCATCTCACTGCAAAAGCCTATCAGGTTGGTCAGGTGGGATTTCCCTTTTGTAAATCCATACTAACCATATCTAATAATTTATTTTTGTCTTCTACACGTTTCAAAATGGTTTCCAGGAGAGTTTACTACAACAGCTTTGCAGGGACCAGTGTGAGGATGACCAGCCTGTAGTTCCCTGGATTTTCTTCCTTGCACTTCTTGAAGACTAGTAACATTTGGTTTCTTCCAGTCCAGCTCTCAGGAACCTATCCCTATTACCATGGCATTTCAAAGATTATTGAAAGTGACCTTGCAATGGCATCAGCCAGCTCCCTCACCACTCCTGGGTGCCTCCCAGAAAGATGTAGAGGTTTTTAAAAAACATTCCCTAACCTGATCCCCCTCCACTGAGGGTAAGGCTTCCTTGTTTTAGACTTTCCCATTGCTCTTGGAAGCCTGGGATTCCTGAAGGTTGATCTTACCAGTAAAGACTGAGGTGAAGAAGGCATTTGAGTACCTTGGCTGTTTCCATGTCCTTTGTCACAGGACCCCCTGCCCAATTTAGCAGTCGGCTCACACTCCCCATAATCTTCCTTCTGCCGCTGATGTACCACTAGAAGTTCTTGTTAGCCTTCATGTCCCTTACCAGAGTCAGTTCCAGGTGGGCGTTGGCTTTCCTAACTCCATCTGTACATGCTTGTACTGTGTCTTAAAATATTCCTGAGTTGCCTGTCCACCTTTTTTTTATTTATTTATTTTTTGCTTCATTTAAAATGTTTTAATTTTATCAGGAGCTCCTTGTTAATCAAAGTAGATATCCCACCACCATTCCCTGAGTTTCTATATATGGGGATGGATCATTCTTGAGCTTGGATGAGGTGATTCTTGAAAAATCAACCACAATGATAGACTCTCCCAAAAGCAGTGAAAAGCCCATCAATACCTAAGTAGAAATGGGGCTTGAAAAAGTAGAAGACTAAAAAAGTTCATATGGACATAAGGATTCCTGCTCTTCCATTACACAAGTACTATTGTGAATGTCTGGCACAAGAAAACCAGATGAGCTGGGGGCCTTGTCTCTGTGGGGTGATGGAGAAGATCCAGATGATCCCTCTCCTCATCTCTTTCACTGCCCAGCCTGTGGGTCTTCTCCTGCTTGGTGAGGAGGGCTCATCTCCCTGGCCCAGCCTATCTGAGATCCCCAGACATCCCTTCAACCTGTCCTGGAGAGCCATCTCCACCTTTGGGAGCTCTGGCTGAGGTCTCCGAGGTGTCAGGGATAGCTGCCCACACTGCTCCATCTGTGCTTGGGCTGCGGGGACAGCCTGTAACTAGGGCTCTCCCCTGTAGGTGGGAAGCAGAAAAAGTTCTCCACATTCTCTGATCATAATTTGGCTGGAAACAAAGCCTAAAGCACCTTTTGAGAATCGGGAATAGCTGGCTGAGCTCGTTAGGGGCTGCCAGAGCCTGTGAGAAGTCACAGCCTCCTGTTGCTACGCTTTCCTGGTAGCACCAGGCACCCTGATGTTCCTCAGATAGTTCAGGTGATCAGTGGGCTACACACTTTCAAACATTGTTTAATATTTTAGTGAACTCTCTTTCCGCTGGGTTCAGTCCTTTGCCCTCCTTCAAAGCTTTGTAGGAGCCACATCCTGCTTGAAGGTTTCCCTCCTTGAGTTGCTAATAGATTCTAAATTGGGCAACAAGCTACGTTGCCATCAGCTGGAATTTGATGAGCAATGGGATAAAAGACCACATGATGTGAGTTTTAGTAATAGGAGGGGCTGTTTGTGAGGGTTTGGGTAGGCTCTCCCACCCCCTATAGCACAGCTCCTGCCCCAGCTTTTATTAAAAAAAAAAAAAAAAACCAAAACTAAACAACCAACCCAAACGATTCCTTAATTCAAATAGAAACACAAATTAAAAAAAAAATATTTTTTAAATTAATTATTTTCACTTAAGCAGGAGACAAAACCTGTTCCCTAGCTGAATTCCCCTCGCTTTCTCCTAAGTTCCTGTGAAACACATCTGGGAACTGGCATCATTCTGGCACATGCAGTTATGGTGAATTATACTCTGAGGAGGACACGGCGGGGAATGAGGGTCCTGTCTGGAAATCACAGGTGCTGCCAGTTTGAAGGGATGTCTTGGGAAGAAACAAGGAGGTAAAGGTGACACCTCACCCCTTTTTTACCAGACCCAAGCTCTCAGTTCAGAAGAGACTGGTACAAAAGGAAGAAGCAGAGAAAACTCGCTTTCTCTTGACTTCTGAGTTTGGTGGGACAGCAGGGGGTAAAGCCATGGCAGATCTTGCTCACACTCTCATGGGAGCTTGAGGAATGTTAGGCAGAGGGAGATAAGCAGCTGAGGCCTGTGAAGACCCAAATAGTTTAGATAATGCTGCTATGCATTGCTGCCGCTACGTAACCCTGATGATAGCTCTCATCCTGAGGTCATACATCAAGGTTAAATAAGCACCTTAACAGACTAAAGAAATGAAATTTTTGGACAAGTATCTAAACAAATATATGTTCATATTTATATTTTTTTTCCTAATCTCTCCTTTTACTCATCATGCTGTGTTTTATCTTTGTGGAATATTTAAAATATCTACCAAATTTTCCGTGTAACTGAATTTTGTTCCATGAATTACATGGGAAAAGAAGTTGCATTTCTTTATTTTTTAAGTTAAATACAACTGTAAGCCAAAAAACCCACCCAAACCCAAGAAAAGCTTATTTGGTCAAAAGCAAAGTCCACCACCAAGGCTTTGCTGATTCATTTTCTCTGAGATTTTCCCAACTGAAATAATATCAGAGTATCAATGACACACACAAGGGTAGCTGACCTTCCCTTGGCACTGAGAACGAAGAGCAGCAGAAAGGACAATTTTAAGCCAACTTCGTGCTCTCTCAGGCTTTGGAGCTCCAACCTGTGACCAGTCCCCGACAGGATTCAAACAGCTGAGAACAGCCAAAGCCAAAGGCTCTGAAAGCTCCTCTCTGCTAGTGACTGTCCTCCTCTGCTGGAGGAGGGTAGAAGTGCCCTGAGCCACCACAGGCTCTGGACCCTAAAGGCTGTGTCCACCTGCTCCAATGATACCACTTCATTGTCCCTGAGAAACCCAGCTCCTTGCTAGGGTGGGATGGGAAGATTGTCGGGGAGCATGGTCAGGATTACACCTTTCTTCAGGTGTATAAAACACCTTGCCATGCACAACCAGCCCTACAGATGCACACCGGTGGCTACAGGTGGCTCTTCTGGGTGAAAGCTGCTCAGTCGACAGCCAGGGACTGGGCTTAGCTTCCCCACTGCTAAATTCCCCAAGGGGGTACCATGCACTGACCCACCCCAGGGCAAAAGAGACAAGAAAGTGACGTTTTTCTATTGCTGGATCCATTACACCTCCAATGCAGGCAATTAACACTCAGGAGTAATCTTACTTTTTTGGATTGACCCATTCCTCTGCCCTGAGGTCGTGATTCTTGTGCGCAATCACACAGCGCTGAAAGATATTATTTCTGACTATTCCTTCTCTTTTATGGAGTCCTAAATAAGACTTAATTTCACGAGTTCACATTCCAAGCTGACAGGAACAGAGATTTCTTCTTTTCTTATTGAATTTTGATTTGTCATTATGATGCAAGGTATCTTCTGTGTGAAATTCAGTTTTCCTCTCATTTGCACTGTCTACCCCTCAGGATTTTCTAACAAGATTTGAAATTTCTTTCCCTTCTCTAGCATGAGAACGCACAGGTTAAAGACAAATTACGGTCATCTGAACCATTTTTAAAATAAGCAGTGTGAACCTGGCTACTTTTCCTTACTCATGTACACTGCCACGCTGACCTCCAGGACTGTGCTTGCCTGGGTAAATGGTCATGGAATCACATAATGGTTTGGGTTGGAAGGGACCTCAAAGATCATGGAGTTCCAACCCCCCTGCCATGGGCAGGGACACCTCCCACCAGACCAGGTTGCTCCAAGCCCCATCCAGCCTGGCCTTGAACCCCTCCAGGGATGGGGCAGCCACAGCTTCTCTGGGCAACCTGTTCCACATGTGAATAAGCACAGCAGTGTCTTCTGCTGTAGGTGGAAGCAGGGAAATTCGGCATCCACTCAGATATTTTCTGTGCTCAGTGAGAGTTGGCTTCACTGCACAGCAAACGTCAGACCTGCAGGCACCACCATCCCTTTCTGCTTTTTTAAGAGATACAACAACTAAATCAAACTCACACATGCCAAACAGAAAGACCAAAGGCCACCAGTCCCCTGAGCCGTGTCTGAGTTTTGTGGCAAACCTCCTCTGAAGGTCACACGTTCGCCCCTTACCTCGTGGACTCCTGCTTGTAGATGTCGATGATGTTCTCCACCAGCAGGTTCCTCTGCAGCCCGTAGACACCGTGCCGGTCCAGGACCACTTCGTGCCTGCAGGAGGGACAGCGAAAGCGACCTCCCGATGCCACGGTTGTGCCTCCCCGGGTAGGCAGGTAGGGGTTGGAGGCCTGCTCTTGCCAAGCAGCACAAGGAGAGGTGAGTAAGGCTGTGCAAAACCATGAAAACCTCCTCCAAAAGCACGGGCGAGGGGCTGGTTCCTCAGCTTTCCCAGGCGGCCGTGTCCCCCCCCCATCCAACAGGTGACACTTTAACCTGCTGTGAGCTCAGCCCTGGCCCCTGGGAACACTCAACTTCTGCATTAATTTTCACCACCCCCCCTCCCCTTCCACCTTTATCGCCTGTTGATGGCAATCAAGCTAAACGTGTTTTAATAAAAAAAAATAAAAATCAGCTTTTCCATTGGTTTCAGCTGGGGCTGCCTGGGAAGCAAGAGTTTCCGTACCTGGAAAATGTCGCTGGCGCATTTCCGACAGAGGTTGTGCTGGCAGGGCAGGATGACCACGGGCTTAGTGAACATCTCCAGGCAGATGGGGCAAATCAGCTGTTTCTCCAGGTTGTCCATGGTTTGCTGCTCTTTGGAGAGGGACTTGTAGTTCAGGGAGGTGCTCATCCCTAGCTTTTCCAGGGGCATACGCTCAGGATCACGGCCTTGCGGAGTGGGGAGGGTTTTGGGGGTTAATTTCCCTTGAAATAAATCCAAGGCTGTGCTGTGATCAGAGGCTCACAGGGTTGGTCTGGCTGGAGGACATTGTTTGAACGAGGGGCCGAAGGGAGCAGGGGCTGTTTTTAGCAGCGCGGCGTCACCAGATGCCACCCTGCTGTGCCCATATAAGCGTGTCGAGAGGAGGACAGGCTGGGACAGGTGATGGCTGGATGGGGGGACAAGTGGGGGTGGCCAGCGGGGCCCTGGCTCTCCTCACTCACACGTGGTGGCCTTCACCCCTTCTGGAGGAGGAGGAGGAGGAGGAGGAGGGCGAGTGATAAGAAAAGCCATCCGCTCCCTGCCTTATCTCTGCACGGCGGCGGCGGAGGGAGCAGGGCTGCCCCAACCTGCCCACCCGCACGCCACAGCCTTCATTAATACTCTCTTTTGAGCAAGGAGCCATGGCCATGAGGCGCAGGATGCGATTTGGGGTGATTTTGTCTTTCAGCAGGCTCCAGGATCTTGCTTTTCCAAGGTGCGAGGTGCAGGCGGTGGCTGGAGAAGACAGTAAGAGTGATGGGCTGCACCGGAGCTCAGAGACTCCAGGAAATAAACGTATCACCACCTTGAAAAATAGTTTAAAAAAAAAATTGCCTGCCTTCAACTATGCTTAAATTTCTTCCGGTGTGACTTTATTATATATATTTTTAGGAGCCGTAATATAAGATTCTAACACGACTATTCGAGCCCTTAACTCCACAGCCGCTTAAATATGCACCAAAAACGTTATTTGAATTTTCTAATGAGAGAGAAGAAATACAGTATGAAAAGCTTTCATTTGTACTGCTAGAGAATAGGTGCTAATTTTATGTGCTCTCTCAATGCATAGTTTAATTCAAATATATTTTAGTTTTGGGCACTGCTGTGTTTATATATGTTTATTAGACACTGATATCCCTCTCAGCTTGGCACTTGTTCCAGAGTTATTTTTACAATGACAATTTCCCAGATAATTCGTGGCATGTGATGCCTGATCTTAAGGGAAAGCCATCTGTGCTTCTACTTGCCAATAATTTATCACACAACTGTACAAGCAATAAATATCTCATCCTCAAATTTAAGCCAAAGTCCCTGCATGTACTGTATAAAATCACTTGCCGCTGTACTGTACGTGTAATCGGAATATTGTCTTCTCTTTTAATCGATAACTAGAATACTTTCCCTGTTAACTGTCCTGTAGAAAGCACTCGTGTTTATTCTACCTCGTGACTGTACAGGGCTTGCCTCTGAAATATGCCACTGAGTGGCTGAGTGAGTTCCCCGCATGTCCAGGGGCAGACCCCCACTCCAAAGCAGGGCACTTTATCCGGAAATTACCACTCTGGAAATTGTGCAGGAAAATAATAAAAGTGATGGTTTGCATTGATTTCTGCATGAAAATGAATACTGTCCTCTGCATGAAATGGTAATCAATCACATTCAATTAAATATAGAATCATAGAATGGTTTGGGTTGGAAGGGAACTGAAAGATGACCAAGTTCCAACCCCCCTGCCCTGGGCAGGGACACCTCCCACCAGAGCAGGTTGCTCCAAGCCCCATCCAGCCTGGCCTTGAACCCCTCCAGGGATGGGGCAGCCACAGCTTCTCTGGGCAACCTGTTCCAGTGCCTCACCACCCTCACAGCAAAGAATTTCTTCCCGAAGTCTCATCTAAATCTCCTCTCTTCCAATTTAAAACCCTTCCCCCTTGTCCTATCACTACACTCCCTGACAACGTGTCCCTCTCCAGGTCTCCTGGAGCTCCCTTCAGATACTGGAAGGCTGCTAGAAGGGCTTCCCGGAGCCTTCTTTTCTCCAGGCTGAACAACCCCAATTCTCTCAGTCTTTTGCCATAGGAGAGGTGCTCCATCCCTCTGATCATCTTCATGGCCTTCCACTGGACCTGTTCCAATGGGTCTATGTCCTTTCTACATTGAGGACCCCAAAGCTGGACACAGTGCTCCAGGTGGGGTCTCACAAGGGCAGCGTAGATGGGTAGAATCACCTCTCGTGACCTGCTGGCCAATATATTAATGACTATTCTGTTTTCAAAGCCTGCCATGCTTCTTAAGTGTTTGAGATCCTGCGTCCGTTTGCAGCCCACCAAGCTGGAATTTCCCCTGCGCAAACACACGCCTTTGTCAGCAGTCACACACGAAAACCGCTTTTTTCAGATTTTTCTCAAGTCTTGCAGTCACGAGGGATTTCTGATAACTTAAACCCATTTGAAGTCACACCTTTTGCTCCGGCCACCTGGTGCAGACAAGAGCCCAGAGCCGAGCGGGAGAAACCGCTCCAGCAGCTGAGCTGCCGACAGCTGGGGCTTTGGCAGGGGACCCTTTCTTGGCAACAGTGAGAAGATATTTCTCTTCTTCCCCTCCCCTCTGCGGCCGGGTCAGAGGTGGCTTTTGCATCTGGAGGAATTCCAACGCCTCATTCCTACCCTCCGAACTCTGAGTCAGCTGCCCCTCGTGCATCAAAACTGGCTTTAATTAAGGGGCTTTGAATCAGATGAGGACAGCCCTCCTCGCCTGGCAACGCACTGCACGGGCAGAAACGGAGAAATGTAGGGAGGAAAAACTGAAGGTTAGAAACGTCAGTGCACAGAAACACCTGACTGTGATGAGGCAGGGGAAGGGGGTCTTCGTGGCACAGAAAAAAGCTGAGGGATCGTGCTGCTGTGCCGGCCCCTCGGACAGTGAACTGAGGTGACTCTCAGGGTGTAACGTGCCCCTTGGGTGTAATTCTGGTGAAAACCTGCTGCTGGTTTTCCCCTTTTTTGTGTGCTGAACACACTAACGTGGAGCAGACAACAAACAGCACAACCACAGAAAAGGAGCCAATGGAACAAAGACAGACCCATCTTCTGCAGCCAGGCCTACGCTGAGATGTTTTGGTTTTTGGTTTTTTTTTTTTTCTAGTGGGAATACGTAGTCTGGACACATGAAAAATTAATACAAGTTTTTCTGTCAAACTATTAGGAACCACAGCAGTGATTAGCAGGTAAAGAATCGTGGAGGCTTGGGCGTGCTTGTGAAGGCTGGATGAGAGGTGCCTCAGGATGTCTGCCAGCCATCAGAGAATCACAGAATTGTCTAGGTTGGAAGGAACCTTTAAGATCGAGTCCAATCATCAACCTAACTGAAAAAAAATCATCACTAAACCATGTCACTGAGCACTATGTCAACCTGTCTTTTAAATACCTCCATGGATGGTGCCTCAACCCCTTCCCTGGGCAGTCCATTCCAATGCTTCATAACCCTTTCTGTGTGCATTTTTTTTTTTTCTAATAACCAATCTGAACCTTCTTGGTGCAATTTGAGGCCGTTTCTTCTTGTCCTATAATCTGTGACTTGGGAGAAGAGACTGACCTCCCCTGGCTACACCCTCCTTTCAGAGTAGACAGCAAGACGGTCTCCCCTCAGACACCTTTCCTCCAGGCTGAACACCCCCAGCTCCCTCAGCTGCTCC
>VZRU01009765.1:3304-13699 GCA_013398155.1 Pedionomus torquatus | reverse complement strand
AGAGGAGCAATTTTGCCTTTTGGCCGTTTTCCAGCCAAGTTCTTTCCCCCGCTCCCTCACATGAGATTCACGTGAGCTCAGGGAGGGGGGCACAGGGCGTGAGAGAGAGGCAGGTGTTCACAAGGACAACAGCGGCTAGAAATACCTTCATGCCAGACAGGAGTCAAATTTACCTTAAGCTACGATCAAAGATGCCATCGGCTGCGACGCTGTGTTCATCGTACCCGGCAGCAGTCTCTTGGATTAATGTATTTTTGAATCACCACTTCGTGCAGCATCTCCAGCACCCCAGCCCACATCCACACACATGGTGTTGCACCCCAATCTCCCATCAGACTGTTCCCCAGGAGTCAAGCCTTTCCAATCCTGGCTGACTTTAGAGAATATAAGGAAAGAAAGGCCAGACAGCAAGTCCTTGGCCACAAAATGGGTCAGATTTTGGGTGCCTCTTCAAAGAAGGGGCAGCTTTCACAGAAAACTTTATGTTTTGCACAAGCTGCCTGAGGATGCACGTGTCCCACCGTGAAGTCCTACCCCCCTGCAGCCAGGGCTGGGCAATATGAACAAGTAATTCATGGCAGCGAGCTGCATCTGATACCATGATCTGGGGAGAAGATGAGAAATTTGGGGGTTTCTCTCTCCCCATTCTCCCCCTGGCTCCACCTCACCCAGCCGATCACAGCCTGTACCCAGCCTGGAAAGTGACCCAGTGGGGAGGGAGGCTCCTCTGGCGCAGATGCAAAGCCTCTGATGGAACTGCTCGTTGTGAGCTTTGGCTCCTTGTGTCACTTGTGTTGCTGTTCTTCCAATGCTGTGGGGTCAGATCTTCCTCATCTCTGCCCCACCGCGGGTGCGCAGGAAATCTTGCTTCAGTGAAACCTCGGGAAGTGACAAGCTGGAGGGGTTACACAGGCGTGTTTCTGCTGCTTCTGATAATCCCAAAGACTGTAACGCAAACACGAGAGGGGTGAGAATAGATTTACGTATGGATAGGCAAATCACATCTCTTCTGGTTGCCTACGTAGTACGGCCCTGGTGCTATTTCCATCCCTAATCATTGCTACGAAGCACTTCACAGTGAGGCGACAGCAGCATCGCATCAGGCAGAAATTCGTATTCAAGGTGCCTTTTAGGTCTCAGTTCCCTAGAGTGATGCATCTACCACTTGCCATCACGCTGGCAGGACTGGGCCACTGTGGAATCCTGCCAGGAGTCTCTCTCGGGACCACATCTCTCACCCTTTGATAGCTCAGCTCCCAGGGTGGAGGGTTGTGGTGCTCTCACACTAATCCTGGGTCCAATTCCAGCTCAAAAGAGAAGGGGTTTAGGAATGGGCAGGAAGGTTCCTGCTCATCACTGGGCTTCTTACTGGACTCCTGACACACACCTTGAGGAACCTCAGCAGCTGAGTCCAGGGCCAGTCTCTCATTCCGCACCACAGGGTGTCCCCAGTTGCTTCTGCCAGCAGAGGATGCCTCTGCCATCCCTGACCTCCACCTCGCTCCTGCGCCCAAAACAGGACAGGCATGTCTATCTACCCTTTAGAACTCTGGAGAACATGCCAGGAGCCTGACATGAGTTAAGTGGCCACAGGGTAACAGTTCACTGTAAACTTCAGGAAGCAACACCAGTGAGCAAGTAGTAACTCTGAAATCCCATTCAGTCCAGATGAGAGAAAAAAAAACCACAATCATTTATCCATGAAAAATCCATAGATATCGAGTCAAAATAGATTATATTTATGGAATACTTAAAAAAGCTAAACAGACTCCAACCCATACTCATCTAAACCAGTAAGACCTCTCACCCGCCACTAGCTGGCATGCAGGAGATCAACCTGAGAAGGCTGCGTCCTTTCTTAAAAGCTTCCTCTGCACATGATGGCTCGGGCTGCATTCATTAGGGTGCTCCCAATATGTCAGGTGTCATTGCCAGTTCCTTGGCTTCCTGGCAAACTTTGACCTGAAAGGCATCCAGACTGGCTGCTCACTCCCTGGAACCAAAGCCAGCCTGGATTCACTTCCAGGGAACGTGTCTCTATCGTGAGGTGTCACCTAGTCAAGCATCAACTCCTTTCCCTGAAGAATGTGACAAATCTCCCATCCTTTCTCTGGCAACTCCTGGCATGTTCTCATGTGAGATGGCCTTTACACCTGACCCTTCCAGGTTGCATGGGGCTGGAAATTGGGAAATAAGGCATCTTAAAGGAACGGTGTATACAATCACAGAATGGTTTGGGTTAGAAGGAACCTTAAAGATCATCCAGTTCCAGACAGGGACACCTCCCACCAGATCGGGTTGCTCAAAGCCCCATCCAGCCTGGCCTTGAACATCTCCAGGGATGGGGCAGCCACAGCTTCTCTAGGGCAGGAAGCTCCACCGTTTTCCATCTTGGTGATCCTGTTTTCATCCATTCCCTTGCTTTACAGCCAAGGATTATTTCTAAGGGAAGTGTGGCCATCGCCCTGTCCAGAGTTTGAGAAGCAGCAATTGATGCCTCTGCTCTCCAGCTCTAGGCTGATGCCTTCTCCATTCCACCCCCAGCCCCAAATGCTGCGGGAGATGTGCAGGGAGACAGAAAGCACCTGGGCTGTTTCCTTTCAGTTTAGGGAGGAAACTGTGCCACCAGCTGGCTAAGGGGCATTTCTGTAGATGCTCTTTATGTGTAGATGTGGCACTTCAGGGCATGCTCTGGTGGCCAAGATTGTAGGGCTTTTTTGTGTGAGTACGGTTGGACTTGATGATCTCAGAGGTCTCAGATGATAGGACAAGGGGTAATGGCTTCAAGTTGCGCCAGGGGAAGTTCAGGTTAGATATTAGGAAGTATTTCTTTACTGAAAGGGTTATCAGGTATTGGAATGCGCTGCCCAGGGAGGTGGTTGAGGCACCATCCCTGGAGGGATTCAAGAGAGAAGTTGACTTGGTGCTTGAGGATATGGCTTAGTGTTGGGTGGTGTGGGGTGTTGTTTATGGTTGTTGGGTTTTTTTGGATTATTTTTCTTTTTTTCCCAATTGGTTGGACTAGATGATCTTAAAAGGTCCCTTCCAACCTGGGTGATTCTGTCCTTTCCAGCCATGAAGAGTCTGTGATGCCAACTTGGAAAACTTAGGAGGAGAAAGTTTGCTGAGGTTAGTGGAAGATGCGAAGAGAGAAAGACCCAGTAAAGAGCAAAGGAGATCACATGCACACACAGCTGTAAGTCCCAGGATGACCTCTGCGTTGAATAAGCCCTTTGAACCAATGCCCCGAGCCCAGCACCACCCTTACACCTCCTCTTTGACTTTGCAGCACCACAGCGACCTGCTTTTCCTCCTTCCTACATCAACCTTCAGCTCCTTTATCCGTCCTCACGAAGGGAGAGGACTATCTCACCTTCTCCCTGAAAAGACAAGTCCCATCAACCAAAGAGCAGCCTCCGCTTGAGCAGGTAGAAACCGCTCCACTCCCTCCTGATCCCACCACTAGCTTGAAGTGAGACATCCTCCCCAAACCAAGGCTGACTACGTGCACGCACTTTGCTGTTTGCCCACCAGAATAATGACAGCAGGTGGGGCAAGGAAGAGATGTTTACATTCTTAGGGAACAAAGAGCTTAGGGTGGAAAAACAAGCAAACAAACAAAAAAGACAAAAAAAAAAAAAAAAACAAAAAAAGCAAATGGGGGCATTTAAGCATCAAGCCAATGTCTTTGTCATGACAGCAACCTGGCTTCACACTTGAGCCAAGGCATTGTTAGCCAGCCAGGTAACGCTAAAGGGATGAAATCATTCTTATTTTTGCCAAAAAAGAAGGGTCAGAGTATCTCCTGGGCAGGGAAGGAATGGGAAAAGCTCCATGCTAAAGTGATGGACCTCCCTGTAAGGGAAGGATTTGGTTTAAGGAGGAAATTAGACACTAGAGGAGCTTTGTTCCCTGCCAAGGAAATACTTCTTGGTCAATAGAGCCTGAGGTGTAAGGTGTGGAGGAAGAAGGGTTCTCTGCTCCCTGCTGTGTCAGGAGACCCTGCGGCAAAATGCCTGGATATGCGGGAATGGCCTCGCTGATTTAATCTTCAAAGCCAGTAACTGAAGCCTGTGTTTCTCTCATTTTTCCACCTACCTCTTTTATAAATTTATCTGTCTTGGCAGCTGTGAGTAAGTGTTTTTATTTGCTTTTTGTCTTAACCTGTCTTGAATTAAGTATGATTTCAGTGTAATTGGATACTAATGACTCGTTCCCTGCCAAAGGATGTGGTAAATCTCCACGTAGAGCTCGAGGCACCTTACAAGCACTCTGGGTTGCCAACTTGTTCTCCATAATATGCAAAGTATTGCGGAATGTGTGATCCCTCAGCTGTAGGGCCCTGTTGGGAATAACCAGGAGGGAAGAAGCGTCTTCTAGGGATGGGAGCAACCGGGAAGACTTGAATCCCAAGGGCTTCTGTGGTGTTTGTTGGAGGATTTATGGTTTGGTGAAAGAACACATGGTTCTTCCACCACGTGCTGAGCAAGAAGAAAGGCGAGAGCCCCCCAGAACTGTACCAGCAACTTCACATTTGTAAAAAACTCCATATATTTGTAGCTCTTCTGGCAGTGAGACAGGCTATCAAAAGGAGTTAGGAGAAACCACCAAAAGTAAGCTTGGCATATTTTTAGGAACACCCATCCTGCCCTTCCTGCCCACCCCTTTCTATCACACCTTCTCGTTTCCAGCTCTTACTGGATTTATTCATCCCCTCCCTGGCCACAGCCCCAGTTTCCCAATTCTGGCTCCTGTTTCCTCCTGGCATGAGGATGGTCCCCTGCTTCACCAAGTTTTCACCTCACGTCATTACTCTTCTCTGCAGCCCTGTTGTTGGTTCAAGCAGGGTCTGTTTCACTGGGACTTGCTTTCCAAATTGCGGGGCACCACAACACAACTGTTCTTGCATGCAGAACGTGCATCGTTAGCCAAAACTGAGTGGCTTCACTGCACCCAGAGCCATTCTCTTAGAAGACCACGGAAATCTGAGAAACGCCTACCTTCATCCCATCATTGCAGCAGGAGTAACCTTCCCAGGATCTCTGAGCAAATACCTGGGATCCTTCAACCCTTCCTGGCCCACGCAAGTGGTTGATAATTTCTCTGGCTGCCAACTGGAGGAATAGGTGCAAGTCCAAGCTGCCCAACTAGAAAAAAGGCACTACCCCCACTCCTGAAAATTCCTGTTTGGAATTACATTCTTCCTGTTGTTACGTGCCCATCAGCCATTTGGACATGCTCACCCATTCACTTTGTGGTTTTTCATGATTAATTCAGGGGGAATCAACTAAAACCCATTGCAAAAGAGGAGCTATTTGCAAGTCTCTGCTTATGAAGGAGCTGCTCCCCTCAGTTCTTGCCCCTCTGCACTGCCCTGAGGCAATCAGGAGGAATTTGGCCTCATCTTCACCACCCACCTTACTTAGCTCCTGCAACAAAAAAGGAGAGCAAGAAGGAAAGTGAAGAGAGGATGGAAATAACAGATCAAAATTGATGTGCCTGTGGAGGCTCTACCCCTCACCCCCTGGATACCTTCTCATACCTTGCTCCCACTCCATGCCTTATGCTTCAGTGTCTCAGCATGACACTCCTCCTTTGGGCTCCAGTTTGACAAGAAACTAGAGGTGACTGAGCTGGATGGGGCAGCCTATGCCTCTCACCTTTCTTGTGCTGGCCCCAGCTGCAAGGTCCCATCCCCTTGTTTGCACCAGCTGAGCTGATTTATCTCACTGACCATCAGAAAAATCACTCATGTACTTTGCTACATCATCAAGCCGACTCAGGTGCCAGGAGTGACCACAGCCTGCCAAAGCAAGAACAAGGCAAGTTGTGTAGCTGAGAGCAGCAGAGAAGAGGGGAGGAGAGGTGGGACCTCTTTGCTTTAGAGCAAAGAGCTGCTCAACTGGCTCATCCTCCTTTCGAACTTCACCCTCAACATCCTCGTTGTTATCCAGAATGTAACACACCTTCAGCATCCCACAGGATGGTTCATGGCTTGAAGGAGCGTACACAAGCAAGTCAAGCCAAAAGCCATCGCTTATCACATCTGGTCTGGCAGAACCAACGCTGCTGAGGGAGGTGCAGCAGCAACGAGGGTTCAGAGAGGGTGACAGTGATTAACGTCTGTCTCCAACAGCTCCCGGCATTTTCCCTGGCAGCAGGTTACGTGAATCTCATCCTGCGCCCAAGGAATGGAAAAAAAGAGCCATTCGTGTTTTCTCATGCTCCCTAGTGCCCAGTGCGGGGTAACTGGTTGGTTGGTTGGTTGCCTAATGAAGCCAAGGCTAAACGTGCAGAGTTAGTTTTCAGTAGCTGGGCTCTCTGGTACAGACCTGCTCATGGAAGCATGCATAGACAAGTTGAGGGTGGTCATCCTCTCCCTCTGCTCTGCCCTGGTGATGCTCTATCTGGAGTCCTGTGTCCAGTTCTGGGCTCCCCAGTTCAAAAAGGACAGGGAATTGCTGGAAAGGGTGCAGCAGAGGGCTACGAAGATGATCAAGGGGATTGAGCATCCCTCTGATGAGAAAAGGCTGAGAGACCTGGGGCTGCTAAGTCTGGAGAAGAGAATGCTGAGAGGCGATCTCATGAATGTTGATCAATATCTATAAAGGATGAGTGTCAAGAAGACAGGATCAGGCTCTTCTTAGTGGTGCCCAGTGACAGGGCAAGGAGAAACGGACACAAGCTGGAACAAAAAAGATTCTGCCTGAACATGTGGAAAACTTCTTTCCTAAGAGAGTGGCAGAGCCCTGGAACAGGCTGCCCAGGGAAGGTGTGGAGTCTCTGAAGACATTCAAAACCTGCCTGGACACATTCCTGTGCAACCTCCTCTGGGTGACCCTGCTCTGGCAGGGGGGGGTGGGACTAGATGATCTCCAGAGGTCCCTTCCAACTTCTGCCAGTCCGTGATTCTGTGATATGCCAGGCCAGAAATCAAAGAGCAATCAAAGGCTACCATCAAAAAGAACCCAGCAGCCCACTGACACCTGGACACAGTGATGGGCTAACGTATTTGGCTGCCGTAAGCTCAACAAAGGGCTCAGAAAAGCAGGCAGCTCATGTCACAAAGAAGTCCTGAGACCGAATCCAAAACGTTACAAATCTGTGAGAAGTTCCCAGGCTCTCCCTGGAAAATCAAAACTTACTTTGTGTCCGATTGACAAGGAAAAACTGTAAACAATTCTGGGCTTTTGTGGTCTTTGTGGAACATACTGAGTAACCAAGACCACATCCACAGTGCTTTGTATGGATTCAGGAAGGACATGGATTTGTTGGAACGGGTCCGGATGAGGGCCATCAAGATGATCAGAAGCTGGAGCATCTCTGCTATGAGGGCAGGCTGAGGGAGTTAGGGTTGTTCAGCCTGGAAAAAAGAAGGCTTCAGCGAGACTTCAGAGCCCCTTCCAGTCCCTAAAGGGGCTACAGGAAAGATGGTGAGGGACTCTCGATCAGGGAGGGGAGCATCAGATGAGGAGTTATGGTTTTAAACTGAAAGAGAGGAGCGTCAGAAGAGATCTTAGGAAGAAATTCTTTATTGCAAGGGTGATGAGACACTGGAACAGGTTGCCCAGAGAAGCTGTGGCTGCCCCATGCCTGGAGGGGTTCAAGGCCAGGCTGGATGGGGCTTGGAGCAACCTGGTCTGGTGGGAGGTGTTGGGACTGGATGATCTTTAAGGTCCCTTCCTACCCAAACCATTCTACAATTCTACGATTCACAGGCAAAGCCCACCTGGGCTGCCCAAAGAGAATTGTCTGAGCTGCAGGAAGAAAATACCGGGTATGGGCCAGGAGTAACTCAAGAGCTTAGGGCGGGAACTAATGTACAGGCGTGAGTCAGGCACGGGTATCAATGTGGCAGTGGATGGGAGGGGGTTACCTGGAAGACAAGGTGCTGATGCTATCTTGATGTCTTCAGAGTGGACCTTATCCTTCTGAACGGATCACCCAGCCCTGAATGCTCTGGAGTCCTTCTGTTGAGACAGGACCAAACCTGGGGTGAAGGCTACAAGGCTCTTGTGCTACAGCATCATGGAAGCTGAGGCAGATCCCACCTTCTTCTCCTCCCCTTACCAGCTGGGATTTCTCCTACAAACACCACAGGAGCAGACAGGCTCTGGCAGCACAAAGGGCT
This sequence comes from Pedionomus torquatus, assembly GCA_013398155.1. Lineage (NCBI taxonomy): Eukaryota > Metazoa > Chordata > Aves > Charadriiformes > Pedionomidae > Pedionomus > Pedionomus torquatus. The sequence continues at coordinate 5,568 of VZRU01009765.1, read as the reverse complement.
GCTGGGGTTTGGGGGAACAGAGTTTATAGACATGACACAGCTCCTGGCATTTGGGAATTGGATGACATTACATATTTCATTTTTCCTTTTGGCATAGCTACTGCAACAGGTTGCAACGCCGTGACTTGTTCCAGGCTTGCAAAGGCCTTTATAGTGATGGAGCAACATCAGATACGGAGCTTCCACCCGGGCGCTGGTGGGAAAATGGGGTTTCCACTGCGCAACTTTTTTTTTTTTTTTTTTTTTTTTTTTTTGTTTNTTTTTTTTTTTTTTTTTTTTTTTTTTTTTTTTTGGTGTTTTTCCCCGGTAAGCCCCAGGAACACAACAAAAATTAGGGTCAGGAGCAGCACCAGGGGCTCAACACACTTGAGTCTTGTCCTTCAAGGCTGGGTTCTGGTGGTGTTGTCCGAGGGCACCACTAGGGGCCAGTGGCGCAATGGATAACGCGTCTGACTACGGATCAGAAGATTGTAGGTTCGACTCCTGCCTGGCTCGTAATCTAATTTTCTTGGGCGTTTCTCCTCCCCTGGCTGGAGGATAAAAGTGAGAAACTTGTGGGGGAAACAATCCAACCCAACAAACAAAACGGCGGGAAAACTGGAGGCAATGATTTCCTCATTAAGGGATTAATCTTATTAAGTTGCTGCCCATGCATCCTGCTCAGCATCCTTGGGAGCGTTCAGCTGGCTCGTCTCCATCTCCAAAAAGATTTATTTTTTAAAAAATCTTGTTTATTCTATGGGTCTTTTCTAACCCCACTGGGAACCTCCAGCACCGAGGTCTAATCCCATCATCTTCCAGTCTTCAACTGCCATCCTCCAGCTCAATTGACTCTGGAAGATGTTCAATCGTCCAGCTCCTGCTGCCGAAAGAGGGCAAGTTTGGCCGCTCTGAGAAACATCCCAGAGAGCTAAAAATGGTGTCTAACTGCCCAGGACATCAGCCAAGAGGGCTGCTGGACAGTGCTGGTGACACTGAAATCCCACCTAGCTCAAACAGGGTGAAGAGTAGGTACCAACAGAAGGATGTGCTTACACTATTCAAAATAGGTAAAGTGATAGAGCATTTAAGAAATCACAGACTCACAGAATGATCTGGTGTTGGACTGGACCCCTGGAGATCACGTAGTCCAAGTCCCCCACCAAAGCAGGTCCACACAGAGCAGGGTGCACAGGAACATGTCCAGGTGGGTTTTGAGTGTCTCCAGAGATGGAGACTCCACCACCTCTCTGGGCAGGCTGTTCCAGGGCTCTGCCACCCTCACAGGAAAGAAAAGCCTCCTCATGTTCAGATAGAACAGTTAGAGTTGGAAGGGACCTTAAAGATCACTTTAAGGCTTCGAGACTGGGGATTCAGATTGGACTGCTGGGGTGTGCAAAACAAACTACAAGTGTGACCCCTCTAAGCTTCTCTGCTTCCGACCCTCCAACAGGGCAAATATCAAAGTTACCCACCCTTGGTTGTTCTAGCAATAAAAGTATGAGCAAGGGCCTCTCTGCACCATTCCTTGAGATAATCAGATCTTGTCACTGGGAGAGTGAACAGCTTCTGAACAATGTGCTATTAATTTCAGAGTTTAGTTACTTAGAAGAGGCCCAGCTGAAAAAGTAAAATTACAAAACAGAAAATTGTTTTGTTTTACCTCAAACCGGGACACCCCGGACAGTGGGTCTTCCTTGCTCGCATATCTGAAATCCACCTCAGAGAAACACTCTCACACGTGAGAGAAGACTCGTTCTGGCTTCTTTTCAAGGAGAAACCTTCTGTCCTTCCCCTGCTATGCAGACAGATGTGGCCACCTTCAGACACGTTTGCTCTCCCCAAGGCAGGAGTCGTTGCCAAGCGTGTTTTTCTGCACACCACGTAGCAACTGTAATGGAATCATAGAATTGTCTCAGTTGGAAGGGATCTTTGAGATCATCAAGTCCAACCACCAACCTAACTCTGATAAAAAAACATCACTAAACCAAGTCACGAGGCACTATGTCAACCTGTCTTTTAAATACCTCCAGGGGGGGTACCTGTACCCCTTCCCTGAAAGACTTGAAGGCAAAAGGAGAGGGGATGGTAAATTAACAGAACAAGAAAACAGAGGGGGAAAAAAAGCAGAGTATGAGTGCTGACCCTGTTATTTACAACATGCTAAGCAAGCCTGTGCCCAGCTGCATTAATAGAATGGTTAGAGCTGGAAGGGACCTCAAAGATCATTGAGTTCCAACCCCCCTGCCCTGGGCAGGGACACCTCCAACCAGACCACGTTGCTC
>VZRU01009764.1:0-22969 GCA_013398155.1 Pedionomus torquatus | reverse complement strand
CCCCAGTTGGTCAGGTTTGGGTCACCTGTCATGTCCACTCCTCCTTGCAGATCCTCTACACTTTTCCACTTCTAACCCTCCAATGGGGCAAATAACAAAATTACCTGACCTTGGTTTTTCTAGCAATAAGTATAAACAAGGGCCTCTCTGCATACCGTTCCTTGGTATAATCAGGTCTTACCACTGCAAGAGTGAACAGTTTTCTGAACAATGTGCTGTTAATTTCAGAGTTTAGTTAGTTAGAAGAGGCCCAGCTAAAAAAGTAAAATTGTAAAACAGAAAGTTGGTTTGTTTTACCTCAAACCAGGACACCTTGAAAGCCAGGAAGTTCTCCCAGTTCTTGGTTGCTGTACAAACCCCAGGAGTCACTGAACTGCGTTCTGAAAGTAATTGTTGAAAGCTTTTGATTTCAGCAGGCTTGGGGAATTGACATTCTGTCAAAAAAAGTTTCTTTTGCTGGCCCTTTGCTGTTCTGGGATTCTTGTAGTCATTACACCTATTTACTTAAGACACATTACAGGTTCCTCTTGCAAGTAACCTGGTGATGCAGAGTAAAATATGAAGCATACTGAAGGCATTCAGCAGCTCAAGGAGTACGTACAAAATGCCATCAGCATTTCAGTTGTGGAGGCCAGTCTTTAGCTTCCAGCCAGATCTCTCAGAATCAAAAACGAATAACCAGTTTATATTTAACAATGGCTTTGAAAAACATATTTGAGCTGAGAAAGTGGGCTTGGATAAACACTGCTTCCTGGGAAAAGCTTTCTAAGCAGCTGAGGAGAGAAGCAATGGAAACCATCTACACTGGAACTGTTAAAAGGCTCAGGCACTAAGACAGCACATGGCTGAAAAAGATGACCGCAATCCACACATTGATTATTGTATGATAAAGGGAGCAGAGAGGGGAGAGCATTACTAGTAATGGGTATAAAGGGAGTATAGAACTCGAATCATTTCACCTTTCCTCCCAATAATTTCTTTTTAACTCCCTCTGCATAATGTGACTGGTTTGGAAGGTTGGCTGTAGAATATCCACTGAATGGAGCCAAGCAGCAAAATGCTTGGCTGCTGATTTTGTTCAGTGTATATTGTCCTTTACTAAGTTTGAGGAACACTTTCAAATTAAGACTCAAAATGCATTCTTTTGCTGTTTAACCTCCGAAAAGTGTCATGTAGAACTGTTAAATATGAGCAAACAGACCCAACAACAGAATTACATAAAACCCCTTAAGGATTAAATATGATTGTGTGATTCAAACATCCTGGCCAAATTACTTCCTTTTCTACTGGTTACATTTAGGTGAACTGTACTGAATTTAGGCTCAGTGACTCAACAATCCTTTTAAATGTCTTCACTTGTGTGAATTAGTTGTTGTAGTACTTGGTATCAAACACAAGGGAGCCAGTGTCCAGTGGGTCACTTCTAACAAGGTTCATATGGAACTTTAGACTAAAATTAATTCAGATTGTCATAGAGTTTGACCCTTAGATTTTGAGCATCCCCAATGATAAACCTGATTCATGTTTCAGTATGAAGTTCTGTAAGATGGATCATGTGTAGGGTCCACTGTGTCTTATAAATGAGTTTGTAGAACCCTAGTTAAAATTTGTTTGTACTGGGTGAGAGCAATGACTATTTCCTTACCAATAAGCCCCCTGAGTGTGCTGAGTACCCATATTTAAACCACGAGGATTATTTACAGTTCAGAAGTCTGATGAAGCTTGTCCTTTTATTGACATAATAGCTCAGTGTTTTATTTACTTAAAATAAGTCTTTGCCTCTTTATCCTCCAAATAAAGCATTGTTGAGGTAGTGTTTTTTAAAAGCTTTTTAAAATCTGCATTGCTTGTTTTCTGACAACTGTTACTTAAATACATGCTGTGAAATATGTGGTTAAAGTAAATGGCTTTCATGCAATGATTGTTTAGTTTAAATATCAGGAGAGCTTTTAATGACAAGAAAATGGGGTTCTAGTGAAAAGAGGTATATTTTCAATATAGTGGTGCCCACAGATGGTGCAATGATTACTCCCAATTGAAGGAGAGCAGTAAATATTTCAAGTGTATCTAGCAGCATAAAGACTAGTTTGCATGTTCATGCAGTAGGTTTTTAGAAACTCAGCTGTGACCTACGTCTTCAACTTTGAACATATGGTCACTCAAAACGCAATGAAAGTCTATTGTTAATGGACTTTGGAATAACAAAGATGGTAAAGCAGCTCAGCGTTGAGGCAGGGTATCTATATGGCAGCATCTCTCTTGGCCTTCACAGCTTCCCTGGTTGTGCTTCCCACAAAAAAAGTGTAGTCATGGCTCATCAGAGAAACCTAGCTTGAGTCTGCTGTGCAGACCAGCATTATCTTATCCTGTTATCTGTACATGCTCTCTGTTTCTGATCTCACCTTGTGCTGGAATAGTCGGTGTCTTAAGAGAACCTGCAATCTGGGAAGTAACTGTTTGTATGATGTCTTGTTCAGCACAGTCCTGATCATGACTGAGGCTTTTGGGTGATAACAGTACAAATAAGTTACTAATAAATCGTGTTGCAGTTTCTATACCTAGAGATAAAGAAATATGTGTACTGTTGACGTAAATCAATAGATATCCATAGCAGTGAAGCTGTGTCAGATTATGGCAAGTGAGAGCTTGCTGTACGTGGTACGCTTTGGCACTGAAATGGAACACCTAAGTTAAGGTATTGAGATAATAACTCTTCTGTATGGAAGTATCTGTGTTTGTCTGCATTATTCAACTTAATAAGCTGGAAAAAATTGAGATACTAGTACAAATTAACATCTCATACCAGTATTACTTGTATTTGCATACAGTAAAAACAATGCAATGCATGTTGCACTTCACTGTCCAGAATAAGTGAAATGAGCTCACTCTTGTCCAACAGTAATGCTAAAGTGTATCTTCTGAGAGGGTTTTTTTATTTATTTTTTTATTTTTTGGCTTGTTTTGTAGGAGCAGCTGTCTCAGGTCCTTGATGCCATGTTTGAGAGAAAGGTGAAACCTCAGGAACATGTGATTGACCAAGGTGATGATGGAGACAACTTCTATGTCGTTGAGCGGTAAGCAGCTGTGCCTTTGGAATGTAGAGTATATTTCTTTTCAGTCTGATAATTTTGTAGATCGTATATATGTGCAACAGGCATGTAATAGATTGGTGTGTGCATGCACCTTTTGAGTATCTTTTACCCTTTTGGAAGAAATTCTAGCTAATGTTACTTCAAGAATAACTAAGGACATGGACTTACTTTTCCTGTAAAACTGTAATATTAAATAGAATATTACTGATGAATTATAAATGTCTGTTGGAACATGATCTTAGCAAACTACTTTTTTGACGCACTGTTATCTTCCTTATCACTGAAATAATGGCACCATTAATATTGTATTAAATGCTTTCAAAGTAGTTCTTCAAAAGGCAACACATTTTCTTGAACTGTCATGCTGTGTTAAGGGAATTTGGAAAAGAATTTTTAGGTTAGAAACTGTTCATTTTAAATGATCCATGCCCATTATACGGACATTCCCCTTTCTGATTAGTTTAATTATAGAATATAAGGCTACCTCAAATATATTCTCACCATATGCCCATTCCTCTGTTCTTTCCCATACAATCCCATTAGCCTTAAACCAGTGCTCCATTTCTACATTTGGTTATGTCCCTCAGCTGCTGCTCTGCCTCAGACCAATTCCTAGTCTTTGGCTAGACAGGACAAGTTCCTTCTGCTTGCCATTTCAGGTCAGGCTGGATGGGGCTCTGAGCAACTTAGTCTCCTTGAAGGTGTCCCTGCTCATTCCACGGGAGTGGGACTAGATGGCCTTTAAAGGTCCCTTCCAACCCAAACTAATCTAGGATTCTGTGAAAGATGAGATGTATGCAGAACAGTGATTCCTAATCTTGAGGAAACTTAAAATTCAGTTTGAGAACCTCTCAGAAATGTCAGATACCATCAGCCTATTTTAATTTGTTTCTGTGTAAGGCTCTTAACCTGTTGGTTGCCAAAAAGCTTTTCCTGCTATGAATTTTAACCTAAAATAAAAAAATGAAATGGAATCTTACCTTTGGCGTACTATGGTCTCTGTTCTACAGATGCAATGCTGTTTCACAATGTGGTTTTTTTCTGTTGAGAGATCATTGGGTTGGAAGATTTCAGGTTTTAAAGTTTTTGTTTTGTTTTACTCTCAAGGTATAATACAGCAGTATCATAAGTATGTTGCCAAAAATATGTGGCAGAAAGGCTATAAAGTTATTAAATATTAATACAGTTATTAAACTCAGTGTTGTCTATCAATAGAGCAAACCAGCCTTTGCTCTAAACACCAACTTGGCTGCAACTCCTATGGCAGTTATTCAGTTATTACAAAGAATTCTACAGTTATCTATTTTCTGTCCCTCTCTCCCCATTTCCTATCCTCCTCCACCCCTAGCCCCCTCATTTTTTTCGTGCAAAAAATAGTAGATACCAGTGCTTATGGAAAGCTACAATATTTGCACTTGCCCGCAAGTGCAAATTCAGAGGACTCTGGCTCTTTCAAGGCATCAGTAGGCATGTCTTGTTACTCTAAGATAATCATTAATGCCTAAATGTCCCTGAGGATTAGTTTCTTCCTGTCAGAATGAACAGTGACTTTGTGTTGCAGAGCTAACTCTTTAGCTTCTTGTCTGCACAGAAAAGCAGATTCTTGCACAGGCCTTTTTTTTTCTTTTTTTCTTTCTTTTTTTTTTTTTTCCTCCCCCCAAAGTCTTCAGTTCGTAATACTTCCTCACCAGACGACTTTTGTCTGAGTGTCTTTTCCCATGCACAGAGGCGCAGCAGGCAGGACAGATGCATCTTGAGGACGCAGCAGCTATTTCGTGCTAACCATGTGGAAGGGAGAACTGGGACAAATGCGTTGCAGGGTTAAACACTAGCGTGCTCATCGCTGCTGGGGAGGCACCTGATGAGTCTGTGCTGATTGAGCAGTCATCGGTCAGGAGGGCCAGCACTGGCCTCTGCCTCTTGGAACAGGCTGATCCGTGATCTTGCTGAGTTGCTCTCTTCTGCTTTTCTCCTTTTTTTTTTTTTCCTCCTTAGGGTTTTATATTTTTTCATGTCAGTATTTTTCTTTTGGTGTCCTTGAGCTTCTAACGATTACCATCTCAACAATTACACTTCGGTCTGTGTTTTTATTCATCTTATCTTGCAGGGCTTTAGTTCACAGACTGTCTCACAGCTCAGCAACAGTTTTTTCAATAAATCTGGGCCAAGGTCACCCAGTGGTGCCTCACCAATTTAGTTCTTGGGCTGCAGGTGGCTGAATACTTGGCTGAAGGTTACGTGTCTATAGTTATTTGGAAATAAAGGGCACTAGTAAGTGACTTTCAGGCTGAGTGATGAGAAGAAGTTGTTGTATTTAGCTTAAGGTGCTTACAGATGGCTCTTCTAGATCAAAAAGACCTCTGAAGATTGTTGCTTCTGTTGCCTCTCAGACTCATTAAATAGATACTGGATATTACAAGAATTAGCAACAACAGCATCCATCAACATCAATCTTTATTTAGTTTACTGTTAGCATGTTGCTGGTTTCTTTCTCTGTCTTCTAGGTGTGAGTAAGCAGTAGAGTGTAAACAGCATCTGGTAAGGCTGTTATGCAGTCCTTGTGAGCTAAACTGCTTTAGCTTTTTGGGTAACAAGGAGAGACTACATTTCTTGGATCTTCAGACATCTCTGAATCTGGCCCATCTACTATTGATCCAGTAGCCAAACTTTTTCTCTGGGTCTGAGAGACTTTAATACAGTAGACCCTCAAGTCATTGTGCAAAGCTTCGTCATTTTGATGTACTTTAGTTGTTTGTTTTGTAGTGTTTGCTTGTAATGTCCACTTTGTGGAAACCTCTACAAATGAAGATGGCATAAAGCTATCTTATAGTAGATGTGGGTTGTCTAACGTTCCTGGACTAGCTTTAAATCCTCCAGCTAGAGAATCAGTATGTGCTGCTCATATTAAGGCTGGTGAGTTAGCACTGCAAAACTAACTCAGTACCTTAGGTACGTAAAGAAAAGCCCTTTCTGTGATCTTTATGTTTCTACAACATTCCCGTTGGCCATACAAGAGCTGGATAGTTTGAGTCTGGCAGGGCATATGAAGATACAAATTACCATTGCATTTGGAGGTTACGATACAGACACACCCTTAAGCTGGAGTTGAGGCAAATCCATAGCAGCAGGTGGGCAGTTGGATGAGTTTATCCCAAAGGTACTGCAGCAATGCTGAGGAAAATGGGTAACAGAGGCTATAGATGGATCCAAGTCACTCTAATGAGACCGCACTGGCTAACATGCACGCTGTGAAAAGACAATGAAACTACCTAACGCCCTGGCCAGAACACATACAAAAGCAATGTCAAAATACTGTACTGAGGAAACCAAGCAGATCCTGTCTGATCTATTAGGAGTTAAATGCTTCATTATGAGAGAATTATTGTGAAAATAGCATAGATAGAAGCAGCTTAGTATCAAGCAATTGAAAAGTTTAATAAAGCGTGTTCTATCTCACCCAGCAATAAGAGGACTATTTGTCTAACATGAAAAAGCTGTTTTTATGATCTGTTCTGGAACGTTGTCTAATAAAAAGCATCTATTCCATTGTTTTCCAGGGGTTTGTATGATATTGTTGTAGCAAAAGACAACCAGTCGCGCTGTGTGGGCCGCTATGATAATCACGGCAGTTTTGGCGAACTGGCATTGATGTACAACACTCCTAGAGCTGCCACCATTGTTGCCACAACAGAAGGAGCTCTTTGGGGACTGGTAAGGAAAGGAAGTTGCTCTCATCTGCATAGTATTTTAAACACTAATTCACCAGGTCCAGTGCTTCTCTTGGTATGGCTCCATGTGCCCACAGCTGTTCTATCAGGATCTGTTATCTCACCTCCTGGCAGAAGAGATCCACTGTGCAAATTATTTTGGCCTCCTTTCTAGAACAACATGTCTGTAAAAAAACTGTATCAGTGGTTTTTATCTGTCTCTTTATTATTTCACATTTGCTGTAATTGTGGCTTTTATTAAGGGAAAAAAACCCTGGTTTTGTTTTCATCCTGCAGAGAACAGTGGAGGCATTAATGCACATGCTTTGTGGGAGGGGAAAACAGTATCTAAATGATTTTCTCCATTTTTAATTCACCTTCCCACCATTTTGTCTGCTTTAAGGAGACTGGAAAGGTGTTAAATATCTTCTTGAGGATGTCAGTGATTTGAAGAGCTAGAAAGACTGCCCAAGGCTTCATTTTCCTTGAAAATAAACTGCCATGATGTTTCTGGTCCCTTTGTGTTACCCTGAAGTAGGTTCTCAGGTCAGCATGACCTGTGAGATACCAAGCTAAATGATGGTGTTGCTTTGTTTCTAGCCCAGCAGTGTTGAATGTGTAGCCGTAGACATTAGTTTCCTTTTTTAGTTCTTTTCTCTGTGTGATTTGGACAGGGTTATTTTCACAGTGCTCTCTTACTCATCTGTGAGGGCTCACATAATAAGTGGATTGTGCGATCAACGAAGCCTTTGAAGCCAGAAGTGTTGTGTGCTTTCTGTGTGTGCTGGGCTCCTCGGCAACTATCGCTGGGGGTTGACCATGTGTTGTGACCTTGATTATAGGACTGATAAGCTGCTACAGGGCTCGCTTATGCAATCTCAGTGCTTGCTGGGAGATCTGACTTCTGACTTCCCTTTCCTTTGTGAGCTGAAAGAAAAGATTTTGGTAAATCAGCCAGGGAGTAATGTCAGGATCTAATTTCTTGAACAAGACAGAGCAAAACAGCTACCTACAAACTGAGCTCATTCATAAAAGGAAGAAAATGAGATGATGATTCTCTGTTCCAATTTGCCTTTGAAAAGAGCTGCACGAAGTGGGATAATTTTGGGTTTGTTTTTTTTCTGTGATTACATTCACATGATTAGCAAGGTGTAGTGGAGGGGGGGGGATTTCTTGCTAGTCATCTGTCCTCTGGATATTTTATTAACTAAGGCTGCATTTTCCTGCCTAAGACTTTGGCTATTTCTTCCAGTTGTTCTGTTGTTGCTGTGTTTTATTCTACTATTTTGTGCCTGACATAATTTGAACATATTTTTATTAGTCTGCAGAGGTCTTTGCTAATGCTCATGGGCTATCTGCTGTTTAGGAAATGTGGATTACTCCTTCTGCATTGCAGACTTAGGCCAACAAAAGCCTGGAAGGCTCAGGCACAAAGCGGTTATCAAACACGGGTCTCTTCTGGAGCTGAGAAATATCCTCAGTCTTTGCTACTGAGCGTGTCTGGGGAAAACCTCACGATCACATGCGTTTCCTGCACTGCTCTGCCTTTTATGTTCAAATACTGCTGCTTCTCTTCCCTCACTGATACCTTCAAACAAAGGAATTCTCAATTTTTTATGCTTTTGCAATTCCCTTGACTGTTTGAAGAGACCTTTTACCACTGAAGAATTTCTTTAAAAAATAAAAATATCCCCGATGCCTTGTCATCTCTCATTTTCCTTTGGATAACAGTAATACCATTCTTCCCTTCATCTTTCACCTCCTTCAGCTTTTATATTCCACTAGTGTCACTTATATCGGTCATTGTTTCAAGTACAAAAATTTGCAGGCTGCATCCCCTAAAACTGTTCTCTTACTTTAAAATACTTTTTCACGTCAAAATGTCTCTGCTAAGTTATCAGTTGATGCTTTCAGCAGATGAGATCCAGAGGAATGGCTCTTGTCACTTTAGTTGTTTTCATTAATTGTGGTATATGTGAACTCGGGTGCCGTTTTCCAGCCAAACTTCTGTTCCTTTCCTCTGACGTCTTGTTTTTGATTTCTACCCATGTGGCCTTACGTTGTGTAAGGTAAGCTCTGCAACTCTCACTCTGTTGGTAATTTAGTGCTGATCCTAACGGGGACCGTGGACGTTACTGTAATGCGAACACTAACAAAAGTACCTGGTGGCCACTTGCCCTTCCCCTTAGGTGACAACGGAGCAGCACACTCAGCCTTTCTCGTCGGTGTTTGCAGCAGTTGAGACCTGCCTTTTCTGTGTGGAAATAAAAAGCGTTTTTGTTAAGATCTCTGACAATAAACTCTCAAATATGTCTGCCGTGTCAGGTACTGAGAGAGGAGCTGTGGTTCTAACTGGGCCAGCTTGCCTTCGCTCGGGCACGTAGTGCCGCCCAGTGGCTGCGCAGCCTGCGCGGAGAATTCCCGGCTGGGGGCGCGCAGGGGGGCGGGTAGGAATCCTGCTCAATATTTGGGCTTCAAAAGCAAACGAAAGAATTTTCCCATCAGGAGGGTGCTCGTGTTGCATGTGGACAGCTGGCAACTAGGAAGTAGGCGCTGCAAAAAGCTGCCTTTCGGATCCTGGGAAGTGGAGTGAATCAAGCCTGTTGGCGTTCGATACTGTGGTCCTGATCTATTTGAGACCAGTATAAATCTCCAACTTTTGAAATCTGTGACTCAAGTAGAGAAGAATCCAATTCAGACTTAATCCTGCAGTTGCCTTACCGAATAAGTGGTGGAAATTCTGATTTCCAGTGGCTTCAGCAAGAAGAGTGTTTCATTGTACAGGGAAGTACGAAAGATTTATATTAACAGCCAAATAAACCCCAAAACCTCAACTCTGAAAACCAGTACAAGATAGATAAAATTTAAGAATCCCATTTTCAGTCTGAGGAGGACTAGGTCTTATAGCTCCCTGTTTTTCAAATTGTTGTTGCAAAAAGTACTCTCGAGAGCTGTTACAATCACCGTTGTGATGGTTCGTTTTCCCAGCTGGCTTCTCAATCCTAGTGTTTGTTGCAAATACTAGTTCGCGTTTGTCACTTCTTTAAACGGGGAGCATTTCAGTCAAGAAGAATAATATATTTCTCTGTTTCTTGCAGGATCGAGTGACGTTCAGAAGAATTATATTGAAAAATAACGCAAAGAAGAGGAAGATGTATGAATTATTTATTGAGTCTGTGCCCCTTCTTAAATCCTTGGAGGTAATGCCTCTCAGAGACATCTGCATTAGATTATTGAATTAGCATTAGCTCCACAGTCAGTGTTTCTGCTGTGTCAGAAGTCTGTGTCATTGTTGCTTAGAACAAAATTTTAGGAGCTGATTTGCTCACCTTTACCGTACAACTTAATTTCCAGTTCTGTATGCTGGTTTTTTGTTGTTTTTTTTTTCATTTCCTTTGTTCATAGGAAGTGATTTGCTGATTTTTATCTCGGTTTGTGTAAAAGATTTTAAAAATCATAAGACAAAAAATATCTATGAGTAGGTCAGATAACAGGTATTAAAGTGAAAATTGAAACTCAGGGCTGTGATTCCCTCTGAGGGTGTGATACGAAGTAATGATACAGTCACTGGGATGGCCTGAATCGGCTATGAATGATTTTAAATTTGAGACACAGGTGTAGCTTTTAGTAGGTCTTACTTTAACCTTAACTGTTATTCTGGGGGCAGACTAAGAATAGGGTAACGGGAAGCTGTGCTGGCTGGGAACAACATGACCAGGCAGAGCAGGCACATGTCATGCTGATGCGTTTGGTGCATGACTTCAGAAACAATGTGTAAGTTGTCACTTTCAAACTATTGATTCAGCCTGTATCTTCAGAGGGCTTTAGGAGCTGTACCAAACTGCTCTGAAATGAGTGCATGTCTAGCTTTGCTTCACACCATAACTTAGCTTTTCTTGTTTTCTCATCACAAGAATATTTTTCAGAATTAATCTTTTGTATTTGAGAAGAGCTTTTAATCCCTTTGAGAGAAGATTGCAAAATTGCAAAGTATCATTAGGTGGGAACACCAACCTCTAATATGTATTATTTTGGACGTACATTGGTAGCTGTGGCATGTGTAAATTGCAGAACACCTTCTCCCTTACTACCTGGCTTAAACTAGTTCCATCAATGTGACTTTTTTTTTTTTAGCACAAAAATGACTCATTTTTTTAAAAATATAGAAAAATAACTCATTAGCACTGGATGTTTTTTTGCATGACACAGTGCAGTTGAATCATGTGAGGACCAGAACCGAGTTTCCCAAACACAGGATAGATTGAAGTGCGTTTGTGGAATGAATGAATTATAACTGAATCATCTGTCAAGATACTAATTTTAACTGTAGGATTTCCTTCCTTCCTTAACATGAATTCTACGTTGCTCTGAAGCAATAGAATTGTTTTTTGATGTTCTAGGTGGGCAGTGGGAAACACTGGAGATAAATTTAAGTATTCTTTCTCCCTTCCTGTTTATCAAGACTCAGGCATGCTTCATTACATGTCAGATTAGTACCTCTTGCCCTTGCTGCTGAGCGGCCTGTTGCTGTGCCTGTTTAAAGTTCAGAGCTGGAATCCTTTTCATAGCCCTGTCCTCTCTTCACGTGAGGAATGAGTTCTGGGACACACAAAAGAACAAGTATATGGTGAAAATATTTTGAAAATGTGTTGCTGTGTTTCTCATTTAGGTTTTGTTCTTAAGAATTTATGAATTTGTGTGTGTGTGTGTATTTGGTTTTTTTTTGTGTGTTTGTTATTTTCTTTGTTCTAAAGCAACCAAAGCAGTTATTTGTTAACTTTGGGTGTAAGAAAAGTGCATGGATGGGAAACCAGGCAGTTTTCTTGCCCTACTGATTATGGTAGTCTTGAAAGCTACAGTGTGGTACAACGATGTCATTATAGGGGCTGTTTTCATTACCCAAATACTGTGTGTTTGTGCCTGTTGAATGCCTCTTCATTTCAGGACTATGAAGTTTTCAAGAGGTGTACTACAATAGATGATTATGTTTAATTTTCCTCTTTGTTCCAGGCATCAGAGCGAATGAAGATAGTGGATGTTATAGGGGAGAAAGTGTATCAAGATGGGGAACGTATAATTTCTCAGGTATTTGAAGTCTAAATTTCTCTTTTATTGTTTTCCTTTCTCTGCTTCTTTTTTCTTATTTGGAATTGACATATGGAATCCTACTACTTGGACCAGCTTAGCATCATTTATTCTTTTAATGCTTTCAATTCATGTAACCACTTCTTGAATGTTTGGGGAACAACCAGTATGTCTTTTGCTAAAAAATGATTCTATTACTTTAGTGTCTAGGTTTTAATTCTTGCATATTTTTTTTTTTAAATAAACAGTCTTTGCAAGATTTCAAGGGGAGTGTGCCTTGAGAAGATGAAAATGCCTGTTCAATTTTCCATGACAGCCTCCAGCTACATTTGCCATAGGCTCCTATGACCAGATTAAACAAGGAGTCATGTCACAAGCGTGTAGTAAAGGCATCTCTAATTCCCAGGTCTGACTAAACAACAAAATCCAAACATGAAACTCAATGAAGTCATTTGGAAAACTGTATCAGTTGGGCCCAACTCAGTTAACTGTTCTAAGAAAGTATGAGGATTAATGACAAGCATTACTTTTCCTGATGCTCCTAAAAGGAGTATTTCAGTGGTGTAGTAGTCTAGCTTCAATTGACAGCTTTTGGTTGTTGCTATATGTTTTGTCCATTGTAATAGATCAAGGCCAGAATGTGGGAACATGAAGCTGGACAAGCTCAAGCTAAAGCTGTGGGATTTTTTTTTGGCTGTAACACAAATAACTTTTTGAACTCTGTTACTGGTGAAACACAGGATTTTTCCATCAAGTTTAGCTTGCGGTTGCTGTGTTTGTCACAAAAGGGCTCTAGTTCAAATTACAGCAAGAAAAGTCTTGGGCTTACCTCTGAAATTTCAGGCTTTTGATCACAACCGTCATCTTGTTTTATAAACAGAATGTGACTCCTTGATAATGTCTTGAATAATTAGTCTAAATTACCTTGAATGTCAGATAACTCTGAATGCAGGAAACCTGGGTTTGCTGATAACCAAATACTGACAAATTACTTTTCTCCAAAAATACCCGCAATTTTGTAAGTTGAAGATCTTGTTGCGTAAGACCCTGAGTAAACTGAATTGTCAGCAAAATCAAAGCTTATAAATTAGTCTCAAAACTGGGAACCTATGCAATCGGTGATCCAATTACGCAGTTGAGTTTAATCTTTTGTAATAACTGAATTAAGGACAAGGATATAATTACTCTTAAAAGGAGGATTAATAGGCTGGATAGGTCTGGGTGATGGTAATACACTGCTAAAGATGATGAAATTTTATGCTTGAAAAAGATGTGATAGCTCTTATATTACAGCACTTGCATCAATGCCGTGAGCCCCTTTTGTGGATAATTTTACATTTTAATTACTTTTTTGGACTTAAAGGCTTCAGTTATGGGCAGTGTGCTTTAAAGCATATGGAAATTGTTATTGCCTGCTGATGTTATAAGGATGTCTCCTGCTCTGTTTGGTTTTATTCTTTTAAAGAAAAAAAAAGTACTCTTTCAGTGCTTACTCTCAGAATCGTGTTGAATACATTGGTTCATCTTGTAATAGATGGCAACAGTGCATTGAAAACCTTTGTGTTGGATAATTTACAACCATCCCCAGGAAGCTTAGCCGAGGGCCTAATCCCTTCTGTAACTGTGTTTAAATGTTGCATCATCTTCTCCCAACCTGTGTTTCATACTCAAGTTGTGGTCATCTATCTCCATCCTTCCCATCAGGCTCGTAGTCTCCTCGGGCACTTAATGTCATCTGATATCTTGCCCATCTGACTTAATGTCAGACTTAATCTCTCTCCTCATGTTGTTTCACAGTTGTTGTTGTTTTTGTTTTTGTTTTTTTTGTTTGCTGAGCTGCTCCTGTTCCCTTATCGATTCCTTATCCAGCCTCTGCTCTGTGAAGCCTTTACTTCGGATTCAAAGCAGGAGGGGTGTGCTGGCTCTCTACTCTGACCTCCAGTCCTATACAAAGCCATGCAGGTGTTGATATAGAGAGGGAAAGCCCTCTCTGTCACAACTCAAACATTCACAGTATTAAGTCCTGGCAAAGCTCTTCAGAGCAGATGTAAAATACAATCTGTTAAAGGTCCACAAACTGTGGATGCAGTTTAGGTAGATGTGATAAAGGTTCTAGAAGCAGCCACAGAATGGTTGATGTTGAAAAGGGACCTCTGCTGGTCATTTTGTCTGATGAACCTGCTCAAGCAGGTCCACCTACAGCTATTTGCCCAGGATCATGTCCAGACAGCCTTTGAATATCCCAAAGGATGGAGACTTCAGAACCTCTGTGGGTAACCTGTTCCAGGGCTTGGTCACCCTCACAGTGACATTTTCATAGAAACAGTTGAATTTGATTAAACCAAACTTTTTAATTATTATTTTACCTCTAGTTACTCAACAACAGCTTGTGATACCTTTCTAGAACTTCATATGAAATGGCTATTAATTTTTATTTTCTCCTGTTTGTCCTATGTGACTTACTTTTCTTTAATTGCATGATGCTATTGAGTGCTTCGCTATTCCTTGTCATTCTTACTACCTTTGTACAGCTGTCGCATCATTCCTCATGTTAGATGGTTTGTATTGTTGCTTGGTTTTCTGTAAAGTATCTTCCTCTTACTTTTTATGTGCACACTTCTGAGATCCAGCTATTCGGGGTTCTGCTAGCTCCCACTATTTTACCTGGGATTGACTGAGCTTGTCCTTCATTTAATGGATGCTTCTTCCTACTGGCACCTAGAAATGCAGAATTTTATTAAAAGTTGCTTCTGGAAACTCTAAGCCCTACTTAGTTTCAGTAGTTCCTGAAAGTATCCAATAGTTATTGGATACTTCCATCAGGATCAGAAGACTTGCACTTAAGTGGTTTTGCTAGTTGTATCTTCAATGTCCTTTGCTTTTTCCTTCTCACCTGCCCTCTTGCTGAATGATGTGTGCTAATAGTTCCTTCTCTCGTGGTTTCATCTAGTTTATATTACCTTACCAGTCACCTTTTAATGTTAAGAATTTGAGTAGATGTCAATTCTAGCAGATATCTGCACAAGTTAGAGTTCAGAGTGAATGCTGTAATACCATTTATAAATAATTTGTTTTACCTTTTCCTCTTCACAGGGGGATAAAGCAGATTGTTTTTACATTGTAGAATCTGGTGAAGTAAAAATCTTGATTAAAAGCAAGGTGAGTTCAAATTTTACCTTTTCCTCTTCACAGGGGGATAAAGCAGATTGTTTTTACATTGTAGAATCTGGTGAAGTAAAAATCTTGATTAAAAGCAAGGTGAGTTCAAATTTTACCTTTTCCTCTTCACAGGGGGATAAAGCAGATTGTTTTTACATTGTAGAATCTGGTGAAGTAAAAATCTTGATTAAAAGCAAGGTGAGTTCAAATTGTGTGCTTTAGATCAATCCCTGATTCAATTGATTAATACAAGTGGTGGGAAAAAGCCTACCCTGACTTATTTTAAGATAAATAAGATAATTATCTTTGTCACTCATGTGATGTAGGTTTTAAATCCCCGTACCTGTTCTGAAGGAGCCAGAAGTTACTTTAGTTTGCAGAGGAGCAGATACAAGCAAAAGACTTTCCAACTTTACTAATGTGATATATTCTCCCTGGCCTTAAGAGTGGAGATGACTTTTCTTCCAGGATTATAGAAAACTGCAACTTACAAAACCTGGGGTCTGTTATCTCTAGTGACATTGGCATTTGGACATATCTCTGTGGAGTCTGAAGCAGCCTTAGGGAACAACATGTTGTGTGTGATAAAACCCATTAGGCTAATGTCATAGCAGTTCCCAAAGCTGCAGTGGTAAATACCTCCCATTCTCAAACCTTGTGGGCTGGTGTATGCTTTTCTTATCAGACTTCTAACTGAACATGCCATTAAGGTGTTCTACCAGTACAGAGCACGACTTGGGACTTGACAGTTAAAAGCCCTAAACCAATGAGCTCTTGCACATCTGTAAGATATCTGGGATTAACTGCAGCCTGGTACAATGACAAAACTGTATGCAAATAATTAAAATGTAATGTTTAACAGACTATGACGAGTAAAGAAGCTAATCAGGAAGTGGAGATTGCTCGGTGTCACAGAGGGCAGTATTTTGGAGAGCTTGCACTCGTTACCAACAAACCCAGAGCAGCCTCTGCCTATGCTGTTGGGGAGGTCAAATGTTTAGGTAAGCAGATGTTCTGTGTTTCTAGCTACTCTTTTCTGCTCTTTGCTTGTGGGCCATGCCTGAGTGAGCAGCTATTCAAAGCCTAGCAGCCTGTTGGTAACTGGTGGTCGGACATGAGAAGCTAGGAGCATGGGCGGGAGCAGATCTCCATGTAGTAGTTTGAGAAGTGCCACTGCTACTGTCCAGCAGATTCTGATTTTACTGCTTGTGTGGCCCGTACTCTTTAAAGGTTTAAGTAGCATCAGCTTCTTGTCTACAGCTTGTTTGCAACATGCAGCTTTCAGATGATCTTTTAATGCCAGTGTGGTACATATTAGGCTTCTGTATTTATCCTTGCATCAGGTGTGTGTTTCAGTAATCTTGTTTCTCTAAATAACAGTATAGAGGGAAATCAGAAGTACAATTGCTGTTTGTGTGGATTCTGGTCAAGCCTCAAACCTGAATGGGTTGGACTGAGGGTCTGTATTCTGAGTTCAAAAAATAGGTTATCATGCGGTGTCCTTTTTGACAATCTTGTTTTTACTTCTGTTCCTTTGCAGTCATGGATGTGCAAGCATTTGAGAGGTTGCTTGGACCCTGCATGGACATTATGAAGAGAAATATAACACACTATGAGGAGCAGCTGGTGGCATTGTTTGGCTCGAGCATGGACCTGTTGGATCCAGGGAATTAGGCACAGGGTACCTCAATGCCTTCTTAGTTCAAGACACAGAAAAGCCTCCTATCAGCAACACAACTCACAAGGAAAACGGACACTATGGAACAGTTACTGCTGCTGTCTTCTTGGGCATTTTAGAAACCATAAACAAGTCTCAGCACAGATGGATTGCTCACTTCCTGCCTCCACTTTGCTGCTGATACTTCATTATTAGACCTAGATTAAAGATGATTCTAACCCTATGTTCAGTTACTTGGTTCAGAATGGCATCTGTCCAACAGTTCAAGTGCCTGATACGAAACCCAAAGTGTGCAAGATATAGAAGCCTCCTTCCTCCTTGTGTTACTGTTGGGAGAAAATTTCAGATCAGATTCTGTAGTGGGAGGTTGCCTGTTCTGCAGAGGCAACCTGTGGAATATCAGCCTTTCTCGGGCTTATTACCATCATGTGATGCTTTCCTTACACAATGTCAAATTTGCTTTTAATTGTAGCATCTGGGTTCGAAGTTAAAATATCAATGGAGCCAATTAATAAGGTGGCACTGAAGTTTTCTTCCACCTGCTGAAAGGTGCAGGTACTATAGCTCTTTAAACCAAGTAAACCAAGCTGGGGACATGAGAGAGTCTGCTTAGCGACAAAATGCAGAAAATCAACTATTAATATATTTTAAGCATTTCCTGAGCAGCAAAGAAAATTGTTTTACTCTATGCTGCCCAAAAAATTGCAGTGGTTCAGATCAAATAGCCTGACGTGGTCATAATTGTCATCTCCCCAGATTTGCTCCTTGTTCCTGACACTGAGTACATTTTATTGTGGTGAGATCACAATATATGACCTTCTCTTGCTTACAGAGATCCTTTATACTGCTAGATTTCCCAGGGCACTGTTGTCGACTGGGTCAGTTTTAAAGCTTTTTAAGGAGGTGAATGTTTTGTAATTTAAATGAAGACTACTTCTGTACTTGTTTACAGGAGCTCCCCCCAGTCCTAACATTTCACAGTATTCTAACTTCATTAGACACTTGGATGCTTCCAAATACCATGTTGATTTGCTAAACTTTTCAAAAGTCGGCAATGTTTGACTTTGTAAAGCAAATGTCTTTGCTGACTACGCAGTTGGTGTGTTTGAGGAGTCTTTTTGGTTTAGGTGATAACTAAGCTAATGATGTTTATCTAAAATACTTGTTAAATTTGCAGCATTTATTAGGTAGTTTCTATTTCTATAGCTTTAATGACCTTAATTGGCATACTGCTGAGATTTTATCAAGAGTATTATCTAAATAAGAATCAGACCATAAGAAGGACGTTTTTATGGTGTACAAACAGAATATTTATATTAAGACATTGAATTTGTAGGTAATAAATCTAGTCACCCTTTAAATTTGCATTCGTCTGCAACTCGTGCAAAACTTACTGGTGTTTTATGGGGTTATAAGGTTTTAATTGTGGATGCTAGTATAACAGAACCTGCTCTTTTTATTAATGGCCACGTGAGCAAGATTAGAAGGATGCTAATGCTGAATTCCTGCTTTTAGTTATCACAGTGGACATTTCTCTAAGGCACGAGATGCTTAGCTGCAACTCTTAAATTGATTTCTGGACTATTTTTTTTTTCCCTAAATGGATGAGCTTCTCACAGTTCCTGCAATATGAGTAAGATGGAAACTCGGTAAGTTTGAATGGCTGTTGTCCAGTTACTGTAATTGGAGTCATATTTTTATATAATGCAAATGATTTGTAATGGACACCACTGAATTAGGTGTTTCCATGTTATTAAAGTCCTGATTGTGATGTCTAGTGCCTGTTCTAACTGCATGTATTTTAGAACAGTGAATTTCCTTTGGTTTCTTGGGCTGTTTTTTTGTTGTAAATGACAGCCAAAGAAGCAGCAGGTACTCCATTCATGCTTCCAAGGTTTAACACCAAAGACAAAATAATTCTTTTGATTACAGAATTTAAAAAACCTAACAAACAAAAAACCAAGGAAAAAATGGAAAAAACCCAACCAACCCCTCATCAGGTCCTCGCATTGATAAAAGATACAACTTTAAGATACTTTGGGCTCCAAGACAGGAGGCTGAAGGCAGCTCATGACTGTACTGCGAACCAGACATAAACTGGTCTCCACAACAGCCTGAACTTCTGTGCTGCCTAAACTGTCATGTGAACTAAAGAGAAACTTGCTGTGAATAATCATCAGCTTGGCCTGTACTGCTCCCAGGCGGAATATCCTCTCCTTTATCCAGAGGAGCCCGGCGGGTTGGGCAGCCATCCAGATGGATTCTGGTTCTCTGCAGGATGGGACTGTATAACTCAGCTTATGCAAACATTGGCAATTGTTCTGAAGCTCAACCAAAAGAACAGGCAAAGCCAATACTAGATTCTTAAGGTAATTCTGCCTGGAAGGGAGAATTTGATGGCTTCTAGAAGTCAAAGGAAAGGATGGGAATGTAAAGTCAAAAGACTTGGGATCCCATGCAAGCAAGAAGCTTTGAAGCTTTACCTTTCCCTAGACTCCCCGAAGCAAGGGCGTGCTGGGTAAAACCATCCTGCATCCAGGATCCACTGCGTGACATCATTCTGTGGTGTAAAGAGGCAATCTGACCTTAAGCTGAATGAGCCTGTGAAAAGGCTCATCCATTTAAAAGCTATAATTTGCAGTGTGCCTGATTAGTTCTGTCTGGTTTAACCAACCTGTTCTGTACAGTTTTGGAGCATGAAGAGAGTGAGAGAAGCCTGTGGTAAGATACTTGGTGTTGCCAAGTATCTGGTTGGAGCATTCAGCAGTGAGCAAAGCTGGAGAAAGTGTGTGAGTGGCGATACCGAGACCAGAGGGTGAAGTGGGGTGCCTGTTCGTAATGATCTGCTGCATCACTGTATCTCAGCTCGCCCCTTCTCACTATGACTGTCCATCACAATTATCGTGCAGAATGAGCCCGGGTGTTTTGTTGTTACTGTTCAGTAAATCTGCCGTGGAGTCTCTGAAATTGGCAGTAGAGGCGCATCTGGTTTTTAATAAAAGAACTCAGCAGCAAAGTGGGCAAAGAGGACAGTGTCTTTGAGACTTAGGGGGGCGGGGGGAAACTTCTCTTGTTTGTGATTCCCTGCTTGTGATTGTCGTGAAGTCAAGTGAGAGGAGCTTCCAGTGGTCAGATATCCTGGCGTATGGTATTTCTGTTCAGTGTCACAGCACAGGTTTTGTAATGTAAAAGAACAAAAAAGGGCAAAAGTGCTCTCTTTTTCAAAACAGAAGTGCAAAACTTAAAACGAAACTTTAAAAACAAAGTGCGATTTTGCACAGAGGGCAAAAAATCAACCCCCCCTTTTGAATGTCACTTCCATTATTTCTTTTCCATCGGCTGAAAGCAGACTCTTGTTCTTGACATGTATTTGTAAACTAGTCTTGCCAAAATACAAACACTTTTTGGTTGTCTTTTTTTTTCCACTCCAGATAATTTTTGTTGTTACGATTATTGCTGGTTATTTTCACTTTTTTCAAACCATATCTTTTCTCTCAAGAGGCCTTCCCGGTGGATTTCCTCCTGATGGTCTGCAGCGCTACACTGCTATTTCAAGACGCAAGAGATAGTCGCTAACCTCCCAGGAGGACACTCAACTCTGCTTAGCTGGCTGGAGCTAATAATGCGCTACTAATTTTCCTCTGCTCTGTGGGGCAGGAGGGAAATTAAATTCTGCATAAAGTTGCTACCTCAAGGCTCCAAGTGCTTTTAAAGGTCTTTCACTTGGGAGAATTTCCCAAGACGGTTCTTAAAATTGGTCTGTTCTTTTGAGTTAAATGCTGGGGTTTGTTGTTTTTCTTTTTTTTTTTAATTGATTCATTGAGGGACCCTTATTTTAATCCATTTTACGTTTAGTACTTGATTCTCAAAGGATGAACAGCTGTGAACTTTGGTTCTTGCACTATAGTGTTGACCATGGAAGAAAAATATCTGCCACATAAACATATGGTTTTAACAAGTTAAACCACTCTGGGGTTCAGCTTCACTTTTGGTTAATAAAAAAACTGACATGCTGTATCCAGCCTTTCCTGTACAATCCTGTGTGTGCTCTTTATTGACTCGCTGCAGCTGACACAACCCCCAGTGCAGTCATCAGGAGGGACTTCCCAGCAGCTCCCTCCGTGTACTCGCAGTGCCCGTGTTACTGTGCCCTATGGAGAACAGCACTTGACCTGTTGCAATAACCAAAAGAGATTTATTACAATACCTGACCACCGACTTTGCCTATTTGGTAATTAAAATTTCACTAATATCTTAAAAAAAAAAAACAATACCAGTTTCTGTAGATACCATTGCTCCCAATAAAACTGGCTGCTCTGATCTGTCTGCCAAATTATAGTAGAACTGACTTATCGTTTGAGCACTGTGCTGACTGGTTCTCGGTTTCTAGGAATAATGTAATATTCCTGAATATTCCACAATATCGCTGGCCTTCCCTTACAGCAAGCTGTATGTGACAAACTGTTGGGTTTTTTGGTTTTTTTTTTTGTTTTGTTTTTTTAACTTACAGTTTAAAAAGAAAACTGCTTTGGTACATGTGAAATGGCCTGTTAAATAATCAAGATTTGCTTTTGCTGAAGTTTTGTTTCTGGACACTGTATTTTATACACGGTTGTAAAGTCAGTCTGGGATTGTGGTACCAAACATGAGAGGGGCTCTGCCAGAATGCAGTACTTCCCCTTCGGGGACTTTAACTCAAGGGATGTATTGACACCTGCAGGGTTCAGAGGGCAGCAGCATGATAAACCAATATCTAGAAAATTTTACAGAAAAATTGGGATTTTTTTTGGAAAGAAGCGCTGAGGGAAAGGGGGCAGGGAATATTCAAACAAGGAGGAATGATTCCCATATTGATTAGGACAGGCCTATTAATAGGGGGCATAAGCTAGAATAGGGAAACTCCCGAATAAACATCAGAAAGATCTGTCTGAAATACAGCTACAACAGACCGCTTGGGGGAGCGTGAAGTCCTCCAGCACTAAGTTTCTAATTATTTCCCACCCCCTCTGAACAGTGGTAAACCAGCTCTGCTGAATCATTAGAGTATCTGTCTGAGGCAGGGGAGGATTAGATAACCTCTTGGGGCTGCTTTTGTGAGATAAGTCACTGTTTTCTTATGGATACCTCTTTAAAAATCACCAAGAGCTTTAGCTGACACAAACGCACTGTCTCCAGCTTTTGTGCCACGTCAGCAGAAGGAAGATGAAAACGGCTCAGTGCCTTGAAAAGAGAGGGAGATGTGCCCTTTTCAGTCCAGCACACAAGGAGGCTGGTGGGGTGGTGTGCTGGTGCACAGNACAAGGAGGCTGGTGGTGTGGTGTGCTGGGGCCCAGGTCCCAACCTTGCCAAGCACCTGGGGCAAGAGGCCAGGCTCCCTGCGGGAGAGGGGAGAAATGGAAAAAACATCTTTAACCCCCGAGTTCCTTTGCACAGACTGAGCAGCTTGATACCGGGGGCAAATGGCGTCCTGTGTGTTGGGCACATGAGGTGGGTGCTGGGCTACTGCAGTGTCACTCTGCTGCGGTGAATGTTAATTCCTGGATAAACCTTTATTTTGTATATATATTTTTTTTTAAGAAGTAAGAGTCTGTAAAGTTCTTATGCTGAGAATGATGTGTGGTCATTTCAGCAGAGCTAAAATACGTTGGTCCTTTCCGCGGCTTCTCTCCAAAGGATGCGTTTCACACCAATCCTCAGATCAGGCACTAACGTTGTGTCACCTCTCCGACTGGCAAGATGCGGGGATGGAGATGCTGCCCACCGCTTTTCCTGCGCTTTTTTCCACCTTCCCTGCGCTTTTCCAGTCTGCCCCAGGTCTGTCCCTTGCCCACCAGAGGCTGGGATGACACCGACTTCTGGCCGTTACCCCGCCAGGTGACACCAACAGGAACCTATCAGGACCTTCACGCGTGTTTAATGCGAAGAGAAGGTGCGTCTCCACCAGCCTCTCTCCAGCTGCCTGTTTATTGCGCAGTGTTCAATATGGAATCATCGGGCTGGAAGGGACGTCAGCAGAAACAACTTTGACCTCCCCGAAGGGACACCCCCAACTAGACCAGGTTGCCCAGGGCCTCGTCGAGCCTCACCTTGAATATTTCCAGGGAAGGGGCCTCATGCACCTCCCTGGGCAACCTGTTCCAGCGCTCCACCACTCTCGGAGTAAAGAACTAGTTCTGAATATCCAACCTAAATCTACTCATCTCTAAATTAAATCCATTCGCAGCAGGCCTTTGTGAACAGCCCCTCCC
>VZRU01009763.1:689371-715127 GCA_013398155.1 Pedionomus torquatus | reverse complement strand
TACTGCACCACCAGTTCTGGTGTCGTCAGCAGACTTGCTGAGGGTGGATTCAGTCCCACTGTCCATGTCTCCAACAAAGATATTAAATAGCACAGGTCCCAGTACTTACCTTTGTGGGACACCACTCATCACTGTCTGCCATTTGGACATTAAGCCATTGACCACAACCCTTTGAGTGTGACCAGTCCTTTGAGGAAATAAGGCACGATCTAATTAATGACTAGGTCCTAGAACCACATACAAACAAAAAAAGAATGAATGATTTGCAGAAATGGAGGAGTCTCTGTATGAATTATTAAATATACCAATTAGTTATTCAATGTGAAATACTAAACTGAAAAGATGGATACATACTGAAATGCAGATGGTGGAACAGAAGGTTGATAGAAAGTACTTTGACAATGACAGAGAAAGCATAAGCATCTAAATATGGATATGAGTACCATGAGTACTCCATGTCCCTCATCATAATAAAATAATAAAAAAGTAGCCAGAAAAAAACCCCACAAATCCACCGAAAAACCCACAAAAAAAAAAAAAACCCAAGCAAAAAACCCTCCAAAGTCCCTGTTTTTAGACCAGTTTCCAAATAATTGCAATCTCAATCAAGGATCTGGGTTCCTAAAAATATTGTTTCCTTCTTCATAGAAATTTTCTTGTCTTCTTTTCTAAAAGTACTAGGTAACTCTTTTTCAAAATTTTTTTTTTTTTTTNCAGAAAGTTGTATTTGCTTAGCTCAAACACAAATCCCAGTTTTTCTAATGCTGCAATGTACAGAGAAATAGTTTTATCTGAAAACATAGACACTCCTGCTATTAGTAGTCTTTCTCCTACAGAAGATGAACAAAATGTTCATCTTCTCATGAAACGTATTTTTTATGCATTGAATATTTCAGTAATGAGAAAGCTTTTGCTATATTTAAGCCTTTTCATTTAAAATGAGGTCTAAAGTACACTGATGTTGCTGATGTTATATGTTTGGCCTGTGCATGCAGGTCAAACTGAAGACCTGACATTTTCTGACAGATTCCTGTGCTGGATGACCCAAACCACATCTGTGGACTCCACAAGATCCGTGAACTGTCATGCAAAATTGAAGAAAATAAGGTTATGTTTTAAGATGTTCTACAGATTTTCCAGGAGAGATCCTAACTTATCAAAGAATTTGGAAGCCAAAGAGTTTCCAAGAAGCTTTTCATTATTGATCTTGTCTTTTAGATGTATTGATATGCTAGAGATATAAAACAAGTTTTCTTGCTGTGACTCCAAAAATGGTGAATGGTTTATGATCCTTTGGCCCATGAGAACTTTAAAATCCTTCTCTACTGAATAAAAGGGTATATTTACAAATGTTGTCTGTGCATGACTTTTTTGTGTTTGTTTGTTTGTTTCTCTTGTTATATGTTTGTAGTTCTCCTCCCCAAACATGT
This sequence comes from Pedionomus torquatus, assembly GCA_013398155.1. Taxonomy (NCBI): domain Eukaryota; kingdom Metazoa; phylum Chordata; class Aves; order Charadriiformes; family Pedionomidae; genus Pedionomus; species Pedionomus torquatus. Next base: position 713,697 of record VZRU01009763.1, on the reverse strand, counting down.
ACACAAGCTGACAGAGCTTGAAGATTATAAAAAACATTTTTTTAGAAGTGTATTATGCAGTCTCACTGTTGTGACTGAGGACTACGTTATGACCGGACATGTTCTGGTTAATACAGAGGTCCTAATTTATTTTATTGATTTGGAAATACAATAGAAATTAAAGACATTGGAAACTTTTTCCAGTTTTTGATTTTTAATCACGTGAAAGATTATAAATCCAAGTCAGAGTGCAAGGTTTCTTGAGAGCTGTAAAGTAAAATTATAACCTGCTCTGTGTACGATTTTCCCAAATAGCTAATGCATGCATGATTGCCTAATGATCGGAATAAATTCAGATTTAATGCTTTGACCTTTTACCTGTGGCAGAATTTAAAACTCTTCATGAATTCGTATGGAAGGGAGCACCATTACTTTGGAAATCCTATCTTTGGGATATTTTTATTCATTTGACTTTCTACCAGCATTTCTTTCCATATTTGTATTTTCTGCATGAAATTTAAGCTCTCTGTATTAGAGGTGTCCATCTGGAAAAGCATGCAGCAGTACCTTGGGTAAACAACAAGAAGGGACTATAGGGGGAACTGAGTGCAGCTACAGCTGATGGCAGAGTATGGAAAAGCCATTTCTGACTCTCCCACTGTGACTTATGCTCGCCACACAGTGTTAAAAATTCTTCCTGCCTGTCTCATATCATGGCTTTTTCAAGTGAATTTTACAGAGAAGACCACATTATGGTAAGAAACTATGCAATTAATTGTGTTTTCCCATGTCTGCTGAGATGTTTTTGTCTAACTGTGGATGTCAGTTAGTGCAGGGCACCAGCTGTTTCAGAAAGCTGGAAACTCTTATGCCTGTGACCCTGAGCTCTCCAACTGGCAGCTCTTTCCAGAGCAGAGGTTTCTGAAAGCATCAGGTCTCTGTCCCCAAGGCAGCATACATACAGGGCCAAGCTCAGAGCAGCAGACCTTGGGATGCCAGGTACTGTGTAAACTGGCACAAAAACTGGTGTCAGCCCATCTGAGCTTTTCCTGTTTATCAACAAAGATGGCAGAGATGACACAGCCAAATTCTGCTGATCCAAAGTTTCCCGGTGAATACCTGCTTGGTTCGAAAGTTACCAACTAACTTACCTTAGTTAATTAACAACACAGTAAGACACAAGAAATCCAGCAAGTTTGTAGAATATGTTGATGACAACTTTCTTCTTCAAATAGTAGAGGAGCCAAAAAGGAAAAGAGCTGTGCTGACTTCGTCTCTACCAATAAAGAGGGGGTGGTGGGGAATGTCAAACTGAAGGGTAGCCTTGGTTACAGTGATTATGAAATGGTAGAAGAATTCTTAGGCAGCAAGAGGGTGTGCAGCAAGCTAATTAGCCTGGACTTCGGGAGGGCAGACTTTGGACTCTTGAGGGAGCTGATTGGCAGGGTACCACAGGAAAAAGTACTGGAGGGGAGAGGGGCCCAAGAAAGCTGGGTACTACTATTCAAGGATCACCACTTCCAAGCTCAGGAGAGGTGCATCCCAACAAAGAGAAAGGCAGGGAAAAATGCCAGGAGGTTTGTATAGATAAACGAGGAGCTCCTGAATTAGCTCAAAACCAAAAAGGAGCCATATAGAGGGTGGGAGCAAGGATGAGTAGAATAGCCTTAGACAGAATAAAGGAATCAATTAAAGTGAAACATTTTTAGGAAGGTGGTGCAGAAGTGAGCAGTAATAGGACACGAACTACAGTGGGAATATTAAGTTTCTGATGGCATAGATGAGGAGAAAGATGACTCGATAATGAAGAAGTACGTAGGTAGGAGAAGGGTGATTTGTCAACTGATTTCTTAAAGTGTTCAAATAGTGATTTGAAAATCTGTGGCCTTATTTTGTAAGATATTCATACAGAAGAAAGGAATCTCCAAAAGTTCCAAATATAAACCCAAATCACTATTTGTAGTGTTAATATGTCACAGTCCCTCTTTGTTAGTGCAAGGTCCAGCAGCACACTTCTCTTCATTGGCTCCTCCACCATTTCTGTTAAAAAGTTATCAGTGCTCTGCAGAAAATCCTGGACTGACTGTGCCCGGCTGTGTCGCCTTCCCAGCAAATGTAAGGGTGGCTGAAGTCCATCATGAGAACCAGGGCCTGTGATCATGTTGCCGTCTGTAGAAGGTATCATAGACTTCTTCCTGATCAGGTGGCCTGTAGTAAACACCCACAACAGTGTCACCCATATAACCCTGCCCCTTAAATATTTTTTATGCTGCATTTTGTTATTTTGGTTTATGTTAGAAATACATCCATATTGATCTATTTTTGACAAAGTATCTGTCTTGCAGAAAATGAATTGCCTAAAATTCAACTTCTAATAAAATCAGTTAGTTTAAAATGATCCAACACTATTTTAAGTGGCAGAATATGTTCAGTTACCCTAGTACAAAAGTACCTCTCTAAATCAACCTCAGGGAAGAAGTTATCTTTGCAAAAATGTGGTAGAAACCTCAAGCAAAAAGCCTTCAGACACAACAGTGTATAGCTTTAGAGAACATTTACTACAAAGTCATATTCTTACTAATTTACTATAAATATACATAAATATATAATAACTCCACTCATTTGAAATGAAACCAAGAATAGAATCTGGCATGTAAAGTTAATATTGTCTCACTGTAAATGAAATATTTAGACATAAAACAACCATTGCACAAACTAAAAGGCTGATCTGGACCTAAGCCTAAAAAAGCAGCTTAATTTAATATATCACTAAGAATTTCACAATGATTAGCCTGAATATTGAACCTTATTATCAGCTTAATCTTCTTGTCTTTAAAAAAGGGAATATTGCAAACACAATTTAAAAAGCTTTATCCTTATACAGATAAAGGTTAATATTGAGCCATAGACTTTAAATATCTATTTCTCATGCAGAGGCTTTTCCTATCATGTGGAGTCACAAACTCATCTCTTTACTATCACAATGTGAATGCATATTTGTATAAATCTGATTTTCATGCTAGATACTCAGCACTTCTAGAGTTAAAGCAATAGTGATTTTACTCATTTTCAGCTTTTGAAAATTAATGCAAGATCCTTAAACATTCTGATTGTATAATTTCTCATGTTTAGTATGTGCCCTAGAGCAGGTTGTACAGATGCAGCCAGGATGAATGTTAAGTGCGCCCTCAGGCTGACTAGTTAATCTAGTTAAGAACCTGTTTCAAAAGATGTGTCTGAATTGTGATGTATACAGCAGGAAAATACTTCTTTTTTATTGTGCTGCTCTTGGGTATATTGTATTGGGAAAACTCTGGGTGATATGTTGAGACCAGTGTTTGATCAATCATAGAAACTGGGCTGAAATGCTTTAGAAAAATGGTGCATTCAACATATTTTATCTCTTTTTATAACTCACACACTATCTGCAGGCATATTTCTACATTAAAGTAACATTTAATGACCCTGGAAGCAGAAGTCCTGATTTGTTTCAGTAAATAACTGGTTTAATGTACCTGACAGCTAATCTCTACATTCTTTTCTTCTCTCCCTCACCTTTCTGCTGCAGTGGACCTTCAAAGCAGTAAGGCCTTTGTTCAATAGCTTTGATAATTTACCCAATATCCCATGCTCAGTGCAAATCAGCGCAGGACACTTTCACAAAATAATTTATTACTTCATGGATAGAGGCAGCTCTACACCCATTAATTTAAACACAGTCCTTAGATTCCACTTTTTGATTTTAAAAAGATTAAGTTTGGGTTTTATCTGTTTTGGCATACAGTGGATAATTTAATACTGTCTACCAGTTAATGTGTCTGAACAGTGTTCAATGGATTAAGAAGCAATGAGCTGAATTTCTGAGTACTGTTCATGTTTAAATGAGCTTTCTGCCCCTGGTTTCAATTTAAATTATTACCAGTAAGATTAGGTGGCATGGTCCCATGTGGGTTTTATCTGAATGAGCTTTAGAGATGTTCAGCTAAATATATTTCTGATAATTAAAATAGAACTCATCAACGTAGTTCCATGGTAGACTGTTAAAATGATTACAGAATCACTAATATCTGAAACCCTTTTTCCCCTTCCAGGTCCTAGCAATTCACACCAAGGCTGTGCAAAGTAGCACACTCTTAACAAAAATACTAAATAAATTTAAAAAAGAAAAAGAAAAAGAAAAAGAAAAAGAAAAAGAAAAAGAAAAAGAAAAAGAAAAAGAAAAAGAAAAAGAAAAAGAAAAAGAAAAAGAAAAAGAAAAAGAAAAAGAAAAAGAAAAAGAAAAAGAAAAAGAAAAAGAAAAAGAAAAAGAAAAGGGTTGTTAAATGTGAGTCTGGGTGGTCAAATATTAGTTTTGGGGGATTTCATATCAATGGCATTTTATGTTTCCAGCCTGAACAAGAAGCTTAACAGTTTTCAAAAGATAAATGCTGCCATCTTTCAAAAATAGTTTCCGATCACTTGTTTTAGATCACTTACATTCTATATGAATATGTGGATATAGGAACATGAGTGTTCTCTCTATATTAGAAGATGAAAATTAAAGAAACAATACCCAATAGCCCTAACTTTGTAGAATTAAAAAAAAATAAAAATCAATAATTTACTTGGTATTGTCATATGAAGTAATATGAAAATTTTATTCCATACAGAGTTATAGCTAAATGTAAAGTACTTTAACTTTATTCTCCACATAAGTATTGAAGGTAAAGAATCCTGAGTGTTATTTTTATTAACATATACAAGTGATTCGGTAACATGCTCTGTTTTTTAGAAAAATCTAAGTTATGTTAATTTGCAATAGGTTATCCTCATCCTTCTTAAAATGTTTCTTATATCTGAAATGCAAGCCATATGTCATAAATAAATACATAAATAAATCCCAAACCAAAAACAATAACAACAAAAGAACTAAACAAATCCAACATAGAAAACTCAAAACAGCTCTTGCAAACCAGATTTAACTCCTAGACCAGTTGGCAGTATACATATATCTTATATAAATATATCTTGCAGGTATATAAAGTGTCTTCTGAAATTGTACCACTTCAAAATCAAATTCATGGCAGCAAGAAGTTCAAACTCTATTGATTAGAAACAGCTGCAAATTAAAATTATTAAAAAATAGAAGAGTACGCTCATAGAATCATAGAAAAGTTTGGGTTGGAAGGGACCTTTAAAAGTCATCTAGTTTAACTTTCCCTGCAATGAGCATCTACCTCCTCTCTGGGCAACCTGTTCCAGTGTTTCACCACTCATTGTAAAAAATTTCTTCCTTATATCTAGTCTCTTTTAGTTTAAAGCCATTACCCCTTGTCCTATTACAACAGGTCCTGCTAAAAAGTTTGTCCTCATTTTTCCTGTAGGCCTCCTTTAAATACTAAAAGGCTGAAATAACGTCTCCCCAGAGCCTTTTCCTCCACGGTGACGAACCCCAACTCTCTCAGCCTTTCTTGATAGGAGAAATGTTCCAACCCCCTAATAATTTTTGTTCTTAGAAATTCTTCCTTGAGACATTAAGATTAAATTTGATTCAGTAATCTGAAATTTAAGTAATTTGATCAAATTTTTTTAAGATTTTTTGGCAGATGGATGGAAAAAATTTCCTGTCAAATTTCAGTGATTCACCACTTTTACAGGACAAGATAACTATAATGATCGTCTAGACTGAGATTTTAATGGGACAGCAAAACTAGTATATCTTTCAAATACAGTAATTCACGTTTGAACTGGAATATGGTTTTATAAGAACAATCTTGATTTAAATTTTTATTACATATAGGTTATATTTGGCTTAGATATTTTTCATGATCTTTTCATGTATTTATCCCTGTCAAAACAAACATAATCACAATGATCAAACAAAAACTTCATAGCACTTAATAATAGCAATTTTTTTGAAGAAACTGTAATTTCACATGCTCTTATGTTAAGGCATTGCTTAATCCATGACTGAAGAAATATTACATAGTAAAGTTTAAATACAAAAATTTTGCCAATTAAATGCTTCAGCAATTAATGATATTATTTTTTCTTAATATTGTGTTACTTCATGGAATAACATTTTAGTCTTTAACAGAGAAGGTTAGACAAGATGAAACTTTTGATAATTTTTTGTCACAGTCAGTAGGCTATTCAAGAAGCTACGGTTTCCTGTCTGTGCAGCAAAGACTGTTACAACAATACTTCTGCTGGTTTTGTCTGTGATAAAGTTAATTTTCTTCATAGTAGCAAGCATGAGACTGTGCTTTGGATTTGTGCTGAAAACAGTGTTGATAATACAGGGATGTTTTTGTTGTTGCTGAGAAGTGGTTACACATAGTCAAGGCCTTTTCTGTTCCTCACACCACCCCGCCAGTGAGCAGGCTGAGGATGCACAGGAGGCTGAGAGAGGACACAGCTGCGACAGCTGGACCCAGTTGACCAAAGGAATATTCTGCACCGTATGAGATCGTGCTCAGCATAAAAACCTAGAGTAAGAAGAAGGAAGGGGGCTGACATTCAGAGTGATGGTGTTTTCTTCCCAAGTACCTATTATGGAGATATGTTTTTCTGGAGATGGCTGAACAACTGCCTGCCGATGGGAAGCAGTGAATGAATATTTTGCTTTTCTTTGCTTGTGTGCCCAGCTTTTGCTTTACCTATTAAACTGCCTTATCTCTACCCATTAGTTTTCTCACATTTAATCTTCTGATTCTCCCTCACACCAGGGAAAAGCGAGAGAGCTGCTGTGTGGTGCCCATTTGCTGTCTGGGTTTAAACCACGACAATACTTCCATTAATGTTGGTGGAATTTGGATAAGAGTTACATTCTTAATAGTAATACTGGTATTGGATATGCAGCTCTTTTACTCAGAAGATTATCTCTCTCTTACATGATCTTTTTAAGAAAGGCCTTTAGGAATCATTAATTTATAGCATTTACCTGTTAGACTTAGTTATGATTTAGTCTCTGGCAGTAATCCACATATTACTGATAAATGGCTTAGTGCATAAGAAATTTTCATGAGTAAAGAAAGATACTTGGACATGCATTAATTTTTCTATATAGGCAATGCTTGTAACTGTACTACATCTTTTTCATTATTATACTTTTATTGAAGTCACTTGAGAAAGCCTTAGTATTTAAAATATAGTAAGATATTTTATACCTATATATATATATATATGAAATAAAATTGTCCTTAATCATATATCAAATACTTTTATATGCCAGAATTAAGGTAACTCATGCATCTTTAATTCAGACATCTTATTGTGTATGTTATTACAGTACTTTACAGGTTTTGATACTAGTCTTTCTGCTTTGAGCTAGGAGGGAATATAGCTCAGTAAATTAATTAGGACAGGTCCTTCTACCTTTGCTCCTCAATGTAGCAAAATTGCACAGCAGATTGTAAAATTATTAATATTTGCAAACCCTTTTTGGGGTATTTGCCACCATGTTGGTTGGCTTTAAACACGGGTATTATAAAACACATGCATAAAATAATATTCCCGCCACAGCTATAAGAAGGGTACAGTTTGTAAAAACTCAGCTGTTTCTGAAAAAATGTACATCTTGATTTTCTAAATATTTATTCTTTTATATGCAACTTTTTATGCTGAAATGTAAAAATATCTTTTAAAAATATGTGCCCTATTGTTTTTTTTGTATGTAAACTTCCTTACACTCATTTTCAGCTAAGGAAAAAAATGGAATCCAGAGGACTTAGAGAAGTCCCAATTAAACAGAATTTGGCTATAATCAGACTACACCAACAAGACTATTTGCTGTTACAGATATTTTTCACTGAGTTGTATAGCTAAAATCTTGTAATACTGCATTCAAATGCATTTACTTAGAAAAGGATTATTAGAAAAGTTAATATAAAGTGAGAAGAATAAGGACAATTTGTAACTCCTCTTTGCCTAAAGTTTTTGGTAAAATCTTGATTGATTAATAAAACCTGATTGAAAACCTTTTATGATTAAGATGGTTTGAAACCTTTTTTATTTAAAAAAGCATATATAGTGAATATACCATAATTTTTAAATGGCATCTATATATCATATATTAAAACAATTTCTTGAGAAGCTGGTTCTCACATGAAATAGAAGTAGACAGAAATGGTTCAAGGAAGTGTAGATTTGTTTTTTTTTTCTCATTTGTTGTTTTTGTTTCTGATATTTTTGTTATCTTATATAACAGTCCTGGCTTTTAAAAATGTGAATATGTTGCACAGTCCTCAAAATTTCTCAAAACTATTTTTTTCTTATATTGTATACTTTTATATATTAAACATGTCTCTGTAATCCTAGTTGCACTTTGAATATATCCAGTTATTGAAAAAAAGGGTACTTTATTTTCTGCTCAGATCCCTTTTGGTATTGCAATATTTGGACATGTGAAAAAATATTTTGTTTTACACATTGGCAGCCAATTCATGTCACAAATGATAAAACAAAAGTGAACACAGCACAACATCACGAAACAATTGTTAGTTCCCAGACTGAGAAATTATGTTAAGATTATCTAATATGCCAAACCAAACATCTTAAAAGAAAAAAAAATAGAGAAAATAACAAGAGTAGAATGAAAAATATTCAATGTATCAGCTACAATTTAATTTCTTTTCTTCATATAAATATTTTTAGCAAGGGGTTTTGGTAAAAAGTTCATTTTAATTCACTCAAAAAATACCATCTTTAGTTAAATTTAATTAAAAATTATTAAGTAATAAAAACAAAAGTTAGGAGAACTTAAATACCTTCCTTGGTATTCATACGAATGTAACTACGCTGTGCATTACATGCTGCAGGAAAAAAGACACAATGAGTGCTAAGCACAGACCTTAACTTCACATGAACATTAATAATGCATGAAGGAGAGTGCTTAGCCAGACATTCAAAGAGAATTGCAGTCATGGCCTTGCTGCTGTTCTTACAGACTAATGTGTCAGAATGACAGCTGCTACCTATTCCCTGCAGCACAGTCTTTATTCATGTTGTAACCATGCAACGAGGGTAGGATTCCTGCTTTCCTAGTCTACCCTAGGGAGGAAAATTCATTCTTGGAGAACATTTTTTTAGTTCAGATTTTTATTTTAAAAGCACAGATTTTCATGTCAAAAAACCCCATAACTATGGAGAAATTTCATTATAATAACCACTATTGTGCTTTATTTTATGAAGTGTTTATATATTTTCTTTTTGAAGTGATGCAAAACAAAGTAACTACAGTTATGCATTATGAAATTTCTGTGGAAAATAAAGTTATTTTAAAAAACATCAACTTTAAAGGATTTATAGGATAAAATTGACTGTCTGAGCTTCTGGAAATCATTATTTATAATGAAACAACTACCATGAATCTAGTTTTCAAAAATTAGTATGAACATGGGAATCTGTTTGTATGAATTCAGGGTGTTCCTGGATATATCTGTGGGTACTTAAGGCAGGCAGAATGCACATGGTAAATTATTCAGCTCTGATTGCCCAAGATATCTAAACACTGCAAACTTCTATTGAACTAGTGACACTGGTTGTTTCAAGACCTAAATGCACCGAAATCCTTTTTTTTTTCAAGATGGATATGTTATGCAGAAGGAGACATTACTCCCAGCTTTCATGATGTTTTCTAATTGGAGCATTGCACATAAAAAATAAGGTGGTAGCTTTTTAAAATACTCATTATCTACTATTTCCAGTTGTCCTTATTTTTCTGTGTTTGTTTTTAAAAGACCACAGTAAACAGTAATGCATAAAATTGAGAAACATAAAAAAGTATAATGAACATGAATGGAATAACATAACACAGTCTAGTAGGACAAGCTTGGTATAATCGTTGAAGAGTAAGCTGCATTTTATGTTAATACTTCAGTGATTTGGCACTAGACTTTACAGAAAGTATAAAAACTCCATGTGACTAATGAAAATGTTTATTGAATACACAAACACTAGTGGATTTTGTTTAAAAGCATTGATACATACTTGTTGCTCCATTACATGTGAGGATCAGAGCTCTCTTCTGGGGGAATAAAATATTTCTAACCCTTATTAATGTAACAGATTCAAAAATGTACCTTGGAAGCTCAGTAGTGTGCAAAGAGCCTGTGAGATATAAACTGCCTCAGACAATTTCATTCATAGAAATTGATTGCCACATTGCTAGGGAATTTGATACTTCTCAGTATCTCAAAGGATGTAAAAAGAAATGTTGCAAGAGACATTCATTCCATCTTATTTATACCCATGATGAGAACTGGACAGTTCATTCAGATAAAATGAAATCTGTACTGTCACCCTTCATCATCTGCTGACAAGATTTTCAAACAAATACTTGGATCTGTTCTTTGACTCTATTGCTCATGTCATGGAAGAGGACACAGTAGATGTGCACAAAGCTATAGCTTCATCCTCTTCAAAATCTGTCATTAAAACATTCTTTTGCCATCAGAAGAAGTGAACAACAGGAATAAGTTAGTAACTGTAGAGAGCCTTTCCATGGGTACTTTCTGTTACATAGCCTTAAGATGTTTGGGTTCATGAGTGTAAGCACCTATTGCCCCATTTTCACAGAGTTTACTTGAACCTGACCATTGCTTTCTGTTTTCCTTTATGGAAGGGATCTTCTTGAACTACTTTGCAGGTGCCTTCGGTATTCATGGGAAAAATCATGAGTTAAAGAGCAAAAATGCATATCACAGCCAGAAAGTTCAGGAAAATAAAGACTACATCTGAAGAGAACTGCAGCAGAGGGTTTGAGAAGGTGGTCTGCTGACTGTACATAAGTGCTTCAGTACTTAAATGCTCTTGAAAAGAAGTAAGGACATTTAACTCTATTGTAACAGCTTAACTCCAGATACAATACACAAGAAGGAGTAATTATGCTAAAACTGTACAGTAATGTGTATATTCAACCACAATACACAATAATACAGGTATGAGAATGAGGTACAGAAAAGATTCTTGGTGACTGAGTAAATATTGCCACAGAATTTAGGAATGTTTCCTTCAGATTTTGTGTTATGGAAGGTATGAAATCATTATCATACTAATCTGTGAATTCTGTCAGAAGAAAATGCTTAAACAGAAGTTCATTTCATTGGTATTGAGATAGGGACTGTAATTACATATTTTACTATTTTCAAACATTGTATACTCTACTTTTTTCTCAGTAATTCAGGTATTATAAACATATTTTTAACATACAAGTTAATTCTTCGGAGGCTTGTGGCTTTTAGTATGTAAAATACGTAAAATTAAATAATGAAAATATAGCGGTTGTTCACAAGGTTAGCCTTGCTTCCCTGCTGTGTGTCGTTCAGGTAACTGCCACCTTGTTTCCCAGCAGCAGTAGCTGTGTTGTGTTCCATTTGTTTCTTCATTGTACAGACAAATTGCATACTCTATATTCTGAACAATATTCTTTTGAAGGCTGAAGTCTTTGCTCATTTGCAGCAGCTGTGTCCCCTCAATAATTCCTCAGATGGCTTTTTGACTATTCCCTGCCTATCACATTTTCATGTGCCAGGCCAATTTGCTGATTATATTATCTTTTCTTTCCTTTTGCTTTTATGCACACTTAGTTTTACATGTTTTTTTTTTTGTTTTTTTTTGGTTTTTTTTTTTGTTTGTTTTGTTTGTTTTGATTTTTTTTTTTTTTCCCAATGTTTCTTTTCCACATGACACAAATCCATTGCAATGTCTGTGCCATTCCAGATGAACCCTTTAGATGATGATATCAAGAAAAATATTCTGGTTTAATACCCTCTCATATTACAACTTGCACTGATTAGCCTTCAGACATAAGTCACAAGTTACTTAATCTTATACCATGCTAGTGGTTTTAACAACTAAGTGCTCCTGAAAAATTAAGTGTTCAGTTTCTGGATAATTAATACCTGGGGACCAATCCTTTCTGCATCATTTGAAATCAAGTTGTAGTGGTGCATATCTGATTTGGCAATCAGACATAAATCAAAATGTCAAGATTTTTGTTCAATATATGTTCTTTTGAAAAAAAAAAAAAACAAAAAAAGAAGATACATGTTCAATTTGGCTTCTGGAGCTGAAAACAAAGTTCTGCTTCTAGAATAATTCATAATTCTTAGTAGCCCCAAAATATAAAAGAGTATATTGCTATGGAACTAATGATACTAATTAGTGGACTTGCCCTATGGGGCCACCTTTTTGGCCCATTTTAATACAACCTTTAAGATGTTCTTTAATACAGCCTTTTGTGATATTTTTAAATATGTTTAAAAAAAAAAAAGACTAATCTTCTTTTAATTCAAGAAGGGTAAATGGTAAATAGAAAGGTGTGGAGGTCTTTATTTTCTGTTTTTGAAACAAAAGCAGTGTATGTTTGAAATTTATTAATGTGGCAGTCAGTGTACTGAAGGCAGTAGAGGAGCCTTCACTGAATGGAAGTGCAGTAATTACTGCAGGCAGAAACTGAAGAAAAGCAGAAAGAATGTATAAAGAATAGAACTGAAAAAAGTGGGATGTAGAAGCTAGCTTTCCTTTGCACATGTCTTATGATATAAAGGTGTTGCTTTGAAATTAAAGCAGAGATTGCAACTTCAGTAAATGATCACCACCAGAAGAGTTTCTTTGGTCAACATATGTTAATCATATGGTTGTTGGAAGACAGGCTGCAGGATGCATGCTCTAAAATGAGAAATGAAATGGCTTTGAGGAGGCTTTAAAAGAAGTATTTTAGCTAAAACAACAACATAGGGAAAACTAATCACTTAGGCAGAATTTTAACAAGGAATTTTAAAACTAAGAATTTCAAAATAAGAGATTCTGAGAGGATGGATTGCTAATTTATTTTGCAGGTTTTGTAAACTATTTATTTCATTTACCCACCTCTGTGGAAGGCATTTGCTAAACAATTAATTTTGACTTTGAGGAACAATACCATAAATTAATGGCTTATAAATGAGAAGTCTCACCATGGCAACCTAGAAAAGAACCAGTTCTTTAGAACTGTCAGAGCTCCCAAAGCTGCTGTGGTTGCACAAGAGAAACCTGCTGTCTCAACTTACTGTGCTTTTGGACCGATTTCTGAAGGTCAGAGCAGAATTTTGAGGGTCACAGTCAAGGTTCTTTCCTCTTAAGAAGAAGGAAATTAATTGCTACCCCTGGGAGTAGGTTAAAAAAATACCCAATATTTCTTGCTCCTATTTGGAGGTTGGTATTATAACATGAAAAATAATTAGACTATAGAATTTAATACCTTGGGACACAGCAAAGATCTTGTAAAATTTCAACAAGTACTTGGAATAATTATAACTTTTGGTCATATGTTGCTTCTTTTCAATGGAAGCAATTTAACAACTGTGGTCTAGCAGAGAGCTAACATTGATAGGAACCTGGGTTCATTGATAAACTGCACAGGTATGTGATGCATGACCATGCATACTGGATGGTGGCTGAAGCTTGAAGAACTCAAACTGAACATGTTGTTACATGGAAAGAAAAGCATAAGAAGAGATATTTAATTTTCTCCTTTTTTTTTTTTTATTTTTTTTTTTTTCCAAAGCTGTTGGTACTGGTCATCAAACTTAAGAAGAAAATGGACTACAGAAATGTCACCATAAATCTGTCCTCTGAAAAGAACCTAAAATAGTCACTGTCAAACAAAAATAATTGCATTTCCCCAAAGGAAGCAGTACAGCACAGAGATTGCTCATGCACAGGAGGTGAAGGTTTCAAATGAGATAACTACATATCTTAGTCCTATCAGTCAAGTGAGTGGAAGCCAGTTTGAAAAAAATGCACACACATTTGGAAAAAAAAAACAACAAATGCTTTGATAGCTTATCACTGATGAATGTGGAGATGCCAGGTGATAGTCAATAAGTAAATATGTAAAGAAAAAAAACGAAGAGTAAACAGAAAATTATGTTTCTAATTTTATTTATAGGTATCTGAAATAGCTACCTGTGTAAAAAATGCCTTGTTCAATGTCAGAAATGAAATCTGTAACATCTCCAGAGATGGAATCTTGATTTAATGTGTTATAACAGTTTTACACATATAAAGTTCTGCAAGTATGGGGTCTCTCCAAGACCCAAAGGACTTTCAGGATTTAATATTTTTAGACTGTTGGGCTTATAAAGAGGAAAAATAACCCCATGGTTAACAATGGTAGTTGCTAAAATTAGCTGATTTACATGTTTCTTCAGGAATGGCAAAAAGTGTACACTGTAAAAGAAGTGCAAGTCACAGCAGTCTATGGACATTTTTCTCCATATCACTGAAATTCCACTTTCCCCATCTTCTTTTTATATTGCTTTACATCCTACAATAGCAGCGAGGAAGGGAAATGGACTTCCAAATTTACCTGACTCTGTAGTTGCACTGTATTCAAGTGACTGCAGTGATTTGATGTGGCACATTGATTATAATCACGTCAAAAAGAGACTGAGACTCAGAGGGAGAAATGTTTCTTTCATGGACTCTTTGTAACTAAAACTGTTTATAAATCAGAAATAGACATACATAAGTTGGTTTCAGGGTTAGCTATTGCTTATGTAATTATACTGCATTGCTATTGAGTCTCTTTGACAAAGACTGGAAACAGACTGGGATCATAATAGTTTCAGTGAAATAACAATAGTAACTACAGCCTTATTTCACCTTTTCTGAAATAAAATAAACTCTGAGGGTAGTACAGCTGCAATCCATGATTCTTTGGGATTTTCAGAATCACTTGCCCAGCAGACCAGAAATCCATCTTCTCTTACATATTTCCTTTTGCAACATTGTAGAGAAGAAAGAAATGTATTTATTGCATGCAATGTTTGTAATAGGCATCTTGGAACATACCAGTAGCTCACCAAGCAAGTAAAACAACAACAGTTTTGATATGGTAAGAAATTTTTCTTAGCTATTTAGCACTGTCCAATTGTATGACACCTTTGAGAATGACAGCATGGCACATGCAAAATGTTGTGACAGTTCTAGATTTTGGGAAGCTTCTATTAAGGACAGATAAAAAAAAATATCTATACTTAAACCTCACTACAACAGTGCCAAAAGAGTATCTGGCAATGACTGAAATCACCATAATTAAATTAATATTTTGTTCAGTATTTTTCGATTTCCAGGACTAAAATCTCTACTCATCATCAGGAATTAACCTACTCTGTAAGGCTTTATAACTGAAGAAGTAAAGGAAAGTCTTTGTGAAAAGTCTTGCCAGGGACATCTTGAAATTTACAGGTTGCAACATATTTCTTTGTTTCGAGTTTTGAATTACAAAGTGTTGCAAATCAAGATTTATGAGTTATTCTCAAAAAGTGCATGAAGAAGTGTATGACTGGAATATCTCTGTGAACATGCTTGACTTCATCAAGATAATTTACATTTTTATAATTATCAAAGAGCTCAATTAGTGCAATTATTGCATATTTCATTGAAAATCGGGTCTTTAACTGCCTCTTTAAATCCTTAGTGAACTGAAAACATAAGAAGATCTGCCCTGTCCAAATATCATGGCATAATATGCTATGCTTGCTATATTATATGTTCTAGGTTTTTACATCTCCTATTATATCATCTTCAGAATGACTATAGAAGAGAAGATGTGCAACTGCACTTTTTTCACTTATGATGAGAAAATTTGTACCTATAATTGTGGAGATGCAAGTCTTCCATAGTATTTGTTTATGTCTTTTCCAACTTTTCAGCTATATTCTTCTCTTTCTCTGTATATAAACACATGTATATATATGTACATGTGTATATATATGAAGAAATAATTATAGCTCCCTTCTCCCCTCCAAAAGGGTGGAAGCCAGGCTGGATGGGGCTTTGAGCAGCCTGCTGTAGTAGGAGATGTCCCTGCCCATGGCAGAGGTTTGGAACTCAATGCTTTTTAAGGTCCCTTCCAACTCTAACTATTCTATGATTATATGGAAATGTCTAGGATTTATTTTAATTTGGACTCATACTAGCCTTGCTTGATTCAATCAACTTTTAGCTTTGTATTCCAGATGGGTACACTTTGTGACTTGGGGTAATTTCTATAAAGCATTTATATCTTTACCTCTTGAAAATTATCTACCTTCAAGACTGATCATGTCACCACAAATAGATTTGATATGAATGCTTAGATAGTAAATCTTAATATATATGTATATATATATAACATTATATCACATAATTCTGGTGTAAAGAAACTCCACAGTCCTTACTGAGTTATGAATTATACACGATACTTCAGCATGCAAATCATATTCCATGGCCTTACTGCAACACTTTTAATGCATACGTTTAAGGACTTCTGTGGCAGGGTACTTCAGGCAGGAATGTTAACTCATTCTACCACAAGTGAGTTGTCAATATCGTCACAGGGCTAGATCCTCTCCTGGTCTTATCACATTATGGCATAGCTTGCTTGAAGTACCTTTGAATGACAGAGATCACCTTCGAGTGAACACCAAAGGAGCAGAAGCCCTGGATGGCACGGGATCCATGCTATTCTGCTGGCCATAAAGAGTTAGAAAAATATATAATAAAAAAAAAATAATTTTAGACCATTTCAGCCTGTGTCACCTGATGTGTGTTTCTCATTCCCTTGTTCTGGCTTGGCTACAGGTTTGCTTGGTATCTTTAAAGCTTGCTTGTGGGAAATCTGGATGGAGGTGGCTGGTATTCCCTTCCTCTCCTCATATGTGTCAGAGGGTGCAATCACAGAGCAGTTGCAGGGTTAGAGACTGTTGACTGAATTAACTCTAGTGAGCCTCAGTTTTTAACAGCATTGTACAAGAGGAATAAGCTTTGGTAAGTTTTCTGCCAGAGTTTTCTATGTGGGAAAGTGCTGCACTGTGAAGAAGCAGTATGTACTGACTTGCCATGTTATCGTGGTTTAACAAGTTATGGTCCAGTGCCTTATCCAGAAAATGATAGCTGAAAAGGGTTACAACACTCGCTCCCAGGCTTTTGGTTCAGAGAACGTATAAACCTTCATTCCACCATATATTCTCCTCAGTGTCATTCTAGTCCTCATCTTAGTCTTCCTCTTTTCATTTTCCTCCTCCTTTTTCCTGGTCTGAGCATTTTTTGTTCTGTTTATCAAACATAAACATTTGTGCTAGTAAAACTGATTCTAACAACAGTATTTTGTTAAAATCTGCCAGTGTCAATGTCAGCTCCTGAAAACACACAATCTGAGGCTGCCACTCCATCTGATCCAGTCCCAGCTGTGAAGTTGAAAACCTGTGTGCCTATGTATCTTTGCATAAGTACACTGCATATGCAGACAGATAGATAGGTAGATACAAAAATATATTTTTTTCATAGCTGTGAACTTACTGACTCATGATGAAAATGCTGCATAGTGAGAAATGCTATTTCAAATATTTACATTTCACTGAGAAAGGGAAAAAATAATTCCATATTTTTAAATCTCCTCTACTTGTTTTGTTCTAACCTTCTTGGGTTTCACACAGCTTATTTACAGAAGAGATTTTTTTTTCCTCAAGTGTTTTAAATAATTTTATCAAAAAGCTAGCCTTAACTTTTAAGAATTTAGGAATCAGCAGTTTTGCTAAATTGCTTTAAGTTCTCTAGAGATCCTCCAGCTTTACCTTTTCCCCCTCTTTCTTATCGCTGTCTTTGCTATCTCCCATTTAACTGAGTGATAGCTTTAATAAACAGTGAACTCAGTCACAGGTTTAAATTGCACGTGGAAAGGAAAAGGCATTAGAGAACTTCATTCTAAATGCCAGCCTTCAAATTGTGGGTCACACATATTCCTTTAATATTTCAATGCCTTGCTATATCTAAATATCTATCAGTCTGCACTTTGCTGCCAGCGACCTTCTGTCAAACAGTGATTTGTCAAGTAAGCTTTCTACAGAATCCTGTAAAAGCTCTTCCAGAAGTATGTATAATGGTCTCTAAAATGCAGACCAATCAATGTCTTCATGACAGAAGGAGTGGCTTTAGACTGAAAAAAAGCAAGAAATTATTTAAGAGGACAAAAATTGATTCTGTGGTACATAGTCAAAATGGCAACAGTATTTAGACAAAGAGAATAGTGCTATTGAACTTTATTATTCCTGGACTGGACATCTGCTTTGACTGAAGAGTGTAACCAAGGGCATAATATACCCCTTTCCACCTAATAAAGTAAGAAATATGTTTTATCTCCAGCTTATTAATTTGAGAATCCATTGAATTTTTCATAAGATAAATACCAGCACAATAAATTCTATCAGTGAGCACTTAAGAAGAGCTCTGGAAGCATATGGATCCTTTTGCCTGTTTAATATATGTCTCCTCAGACCTCACAGACCTTTATTTTTCTTAAGCACACATAATAGTCAAGCACTTCCTGAACTCTTTGACCACACTTAAAATTGAAAAGACTACTAAAGAATAACTACCTTGATTTAACATTTTGGTGTGAAAGGAAGAGGCAGCTTTCTAAAAGTAAAATGGTTAGAGTTTTCCTCCATTTTTGTTAGTAATATATTTCAAGGAATGTCTGAAGATGCACATAAAGAAATATTTTACCAAGGAAAGCTTCTTTCCTTGAAGCTTTTCTTTTTCTCAATTACCATACAAATGATGTGTATGGAATAAGGCATATAAACACTATCAGTAAGATCCCATGGAGCAGACTGCAATCAAATGTAGCATATTTTCTCTGTTAGTTCTGTTACCTAAGATATCCGCAAGATCAGAAAAAAATTAGATTTTTACTTTCAAATTTTTGTAAAGACATTTCAGAAATTTTCTCTAAAAGAGACCACTAGTTTCTTTGAACAAAATAAGTCAGATGTGCATAAATACTGCTTTACTAAGACATTTAAAGACACAGTGTTTGTGTTGTGATTGTGGTACTTCTGAGCACTTTTTGACTTTCATCATTCTTTAACTTCCCATTAGAAAGAAACTGAAATGTGGACGGTGTCTCCCCCATCACTGTAGTTTTTACCATAAAAAGGACCTTTATATATTTGTTTCACTAAAAAGGAAACTTTGTTCTATGGGAAGGAATGGGAAAATAATGTGCTGTGTTGGGTTCTCAATCTAGATAATTGGTAAACCAGGACTGAGGACTGTGTGGTTCAGAACACTTGTCCCTCCACTTTAGTATAGCAAGTATATTTAGCCTTTGCAAATCATCCTTTTCAAATTCAACATCTAATCTAATATTAAAAAATAGTACTTATGTATGTAATGCAAATACAAAAAGTATACTTTGGTATTCAACACACTAAGGACTCACAACTGTTTACATCTGTTTTTCGTTAGCAATTCAGATCAATGAAATTTTTTTTAGTTGTTTTTCTAGATTTTTCCACATGGATCTATGACAGTTTTCTTGTGAAATTCGTTGCACATATACATACAACATTTTTTTTCTAAACTTGCAAACTGTCTTCAATGAATTAGTGTTACTTCTCTCATGTCTACTGAGAGTTTTCCTGCATTATTAGTTATCTTTTATGTATAACTGATGGATTAAGGAGATGATATAACTATACAAATTCTATTCCCTGTCACATGAGTTTCATCTTTCTGATCGCACATATAATTGCACAGGAAGTAAAATGACAAAACTGTGAAAAGCTTGTATATTGTAATAGAAAATGTTGATATCTCATTCTCAATATAATCATCATATGAAAGTCCTCAAATTTACAGTTTCCCTCACTTTAGCACAGAAAGTAAAAAGTGAAGAGAAAGTGACATTTAAAGGTGAAATTTTCCCAAGTGTCATTTTTTTCCTAGGGCACCACATAAATGCTTCTTAAACACATGATCTATTTCAAAAATGATTTGCCCCTCACCAAGTGGTTGTTGGATTTCAGTGAGTTAAAAACCAACACAATCTCCCCACATGGTCTTTAAATAAATTTAACTAGTCAGCACTCTTGCTAGACCACTAGGTGTTTGGCAGTCAAGAGCATGAAACAGGTCCCATTAATGCAGTGCATAGTTTATCTTATTTGAGTGCAGAATGGTTTTCATTTGCATGTGGGATTCTTACAACCTTTACAAGCAATCTAATTATTATAGTTCCATTTTGTTTTCTTAACAGGTAAAAATAATATATGTGTTGGGTTTTTTTTTTTTATCAATGTTCCATATTTGTTTCATGTTACATATTTACAAAATCCTCAGAACACTTGCTTCTTGTTGGCTTAAAAATAGTTTTTCTCAATGGAATGTTTCTGTTTTGACAATATTCTCAATTATCAAATACTCTGAACTGTTTTTCTAATTAAAACCTAAAATTTTAGTATAAAAATCTTCCTCCCCCGATGTTAACTTTTTATCAAAAATAATTTCATGATTCTTCTTATTCATTCTATGAGTAAGAGAATTCTATGAATAAGAGAAAATTTTCATTGTCAATTTTGCAGAGAATGTAGATTTGGTATTATCTGAACAGGGAAGTTTCTTCAATACCACCTAAGATTAAGGTACATACAGATATAAAAATATTGGCATTTGATTATCTACTGTGCAAGCTGTATTTGAATGAAGGAGATCTGGGGATTAGTGGTTGGTTCAAGATGCTCTTGGAAGTTTTATACAATGCTAGATAACTGTAACTAAACTAGCACATCTAGAAAATCTTCTCTATGTAAACATATTCTCCTCCAAAACCCCTGATGAATACATATTCTGAAAGCCTTACGTACTGTAGAAATTGTTTCAGATGTCTTTTATTGACCTCATTTATTGTGGCAGAAAACCAGCTCATGTCTTCTGTGTTATTTGTGTCTGTCTCACATGGGAGGAAACCATGGTTCTTTTATTTTATATGCTTTTGCCCTTATAATGACCTTGTATTGTCCAGTGGCAATGGTTAGTTTTGAAGAATTTTGCAGCATTATAGTTAAATTTAAGTTACAACTACTCACAGATCAAGTGGGGCAACAACTCCTCCATATTCTTCAACATCCCCAGTTGACTTTTCAGGTTGCCCTTTGCAAACGGTTAAAATTCTCCTTTAGCTTCACAAAATCTAAAGCTTTCCTAAAGCCTGGAAATTTCATTTATTTGAAATTTTGTGGTAGGCCGAGGAAATCCAACTGCTATTTGTACTTTTTCATCGTAGCTCCTCTCCTGGTAAATATATTGAGCCTGAAAGTAATTGTGAAACACTACTTCCTAGGAACAGTAAACAGTTTATATTCTAGGTATCTTTACTGTTATTATATCCAGTCACATCTGCCTCTAGTTTTTTTCAGTCCTCCTCTCTACCAGTAAAATATCTTTTGAAAATAGCATTTGTTTTATCTGCAGTGATCTACTATGTTTGCTTCCCCCATTTCCCGTTTTGTGGACACGCCCAAACCTCAAAGACAGATGGCTGATTCCCCACTGTATCAGACACATTAATACAACAGAACAGGGTGGATCTCATGATTGCAGCAGATAAAGACATGGGATCCAGGTTTTTTGCTGCCCAGTTCTTTCAATAAATCATAAAAATAACTCAGGGAGCTTCAAACAGCTTATGAGCTGGACATTTCAGTTCTCCAGGGCCTTAAGTCAGGGTCAGTGAGGATACATTTGAGAATGATTTTACAATCTGTCCCCTTTTCATTAGAAAAAATGGAATAATCTGACTATGCTCTTTCTGCTACTGTGTTCCCTCCATTTTCCAGAATGTGCAAACAACATGAGATCCTATTAGAGACCTTGGTTCCTAAGAGTCAATTTCAGTTTTGTACTGACAGAGCAACACAAGGATGTACCCTGCTTTCTTTGTTGTCAAGCTAACATGTTTTACAAGGAATGCTTAATTAAACACATAGTTTCTCTTTTTTCTTCATCTTAAACCCAAATTCATTTGGTATATCATACTTTTAACATAGACTGATCAATTTAAATGACCATTCTTTTTCTAGAGCTATCCAATCTTTTGAGTTGCTGCTGACAACCTTAGATTCTCCCTCCTTTCCCCATAGTTGCTCCTCCCTTTTCCTGTTGTTTAATGTTACCCTTCTAGGCAATTTATGTCATGCTTAGGAAGTGTGAATATTTTGCTGTGTGAACATCTGGTAATTTGTGAATCTATCTGGAAGTCAGGATTAATTAATTGTACACTAGAAATAAGCTGAATATAAAGTACAATATTATAAAATTTATACTGGCTAAAAGATTCTATGTTTGTCCATCAGTCTCCCTGGCATCTCAGGAATGGTCACTCTCAATAGTATATGTACATATCTGTAGCTTTAACTTTGATATTTTGTTGCAGGAAAGGAATATGTTTTATATGGAAACTTACAATTTTGGAGGCAGCCAAGTATGCAAGAAATCCATCTTTTTCTATTACTACTAGAGAAGAAATTTCACTCATGAATATATTTTCTTACTTAATGCTAAAGTGAATCGGAAATATCCCAATGTGGAGCAGATGTGGAACTAATTATTCCCTTTGAAAGCTGTAGGGAGAGAATTCTTTGGTTGGGCTCAGTCTTATTGTAACCTGGTGCAAATTAGTTATTATAAAAATATAGGGTTTTTTTTACTGTAAATAGATAATAATAGATTTCTCTCTTAGGTGTGATCTGGCTGGTCTGGTATTAAAACATCGTTATGTTCATTCTGTCTGAACAGCAAAAACAAAAAATACGAAATAAAATATTAATCACTCTAAGCATGTATTTCCATATGCCTCTTGTTCCTTCTCTCTTTCTTCATGGTTTGGAGAAATTACTTGTTTCAACTGTTATGTATTTGAAAAAAAAATATTTGAAGAAAATTAAATCATTAGTTATGCAATATATTTGATTTGAATTAGAAGTTCTGTTTCTTATTGAGGTTAACTTGCTTTTTGAGTTTGTATTGTGCTTCCGTGTAATTAAATTCTTGTATTAAAGAAATACAGTGAGTATGCCTAAAGGGCAGCTAAAAATTTCTTAAACCATAGTAGCATTTTTTCTAAACCAAGTTCAATTTGGACCATATGAAAACTGAATGCAAATTTTTACCTATATTCCCTTATAAGAGAAAGGAATACCTGGGATTTTCTTTTGTGCATCTTAATAAACTTCAAAAGGAAGACCCAGGGGACAGTCTCACCTCTGTGCCTAGCAAGATTATAAAGCAGATCCTTCTGGAATCTCTGTTAAGGCACGTGGAAAATGAGATGATTGGTGAGAGCCAACATGGCTTCACCAAGGGCAAATCATACCGGACAGATTTGGTGGCCTCCTACGATATTTCCACAGCCTCGGTAGACAAGGACAGGGCAAGACACATCATCTACCTGGGCTTATGCAAAATGTTTGACACTGTCCCACACGACATCCTTGTCTCAAAATTGGAAAGTCATGGATTTTATAGCTGGAAAAATTGGTTGATCAGGAACTGCCTTGATGACAACACTCAAAGAGTTGTCATCAATAGCCAATGTCTAAGTGGCAGCCAGTGATGAGTGGTGTTCCTTAGGGACACAAGTATAGGGACCAGTGTTGTTTAATATCATTGTTGGAAACATGGAGGGTGTGATAGAATGCACCCTCAGCAAGTTTGCTGACAATACCAAGCTGTGTGGTGCGGTTGACACACTGGAGTGAAGGAATGCCATCCAGAGGGACCTGGACAAACTTGAGCGGTGGGTTCATGCAATTCTCATGAAGTTCAGCCAAGTGCAGGGTCCTGCACATGGGACATGGCAATCCCAGGCACAAATACAGGTTGAGCAGAGAATGGATTGAGGAGAAACAGTCCCAAGGAANACCCTCAGCAAGTTTGCTGACAATACCAAGCTGTGTGGTGCGGTTGACACACTGGAGTGAAGGAATGCCATCCAGAGGGACCTGGACAAACTTGAGCGGTGGGTTCATGCAATTCTCATGAAGTTCAGCCAAGTGCAGGGTCCTGCACATGGGACATGGCAATCCCAGGCACAAATACAGGTTGAGCAGAGAATGGATTGAGGAGAAACAGTCCCAAGGAAAAGGACTTGGGAGTGATGATGGATGAGAAGCTCAACACGAGCCAGCAGTGTGCATTGGCAGCCCAGAAAGCTAAACACATCCTGGGCTGCATGAAAAGAAGCACTATCAGCAGGTTGCAGGATATGATTCTCCCCCTCTACTCTGCTCTCATGAGATGCCACCTGGAGTACTGTGTCCACTTCTGGAGTCCTCAGCACAGGAAGGACATTGACCTGTTGGAATGGGTCCAGCAGAGGGCTACAAAGATGATCAGAGGGTTGGATCACATCTCCTATGAGGACAGGCTGAGAGAGCTGGGGTTGTTCAACCTGGAGAAGGCTCAGCTGGGGAGACATTATATCAGCCTTCCTGGAGCCTACAGCAGAACTGGAGAGGGACTCTTTGTCAGGAAGTGTAGTTGTAGGGCAAGGGGTAATG
>VZRU01009763.1:562314-687877 GCA_013398155.1 Pedionomus torquatus | reverse complement strand
GCAGCCAGTGATGAGTGGTGTTCCTTAGGGACACAAGTATAGGGACCAGTGTTGTTTAATATCATTGTTGGAAACATGGAGGGTGTGATAGAATGCACCCTCAGCAAGTTTGCTGACAATACCAAGCTGTGTGGTGCGGTTGACACACTGGAGTGAAGGAATGCCATCCAGAGGGACCTGGACAAACTTGAGCGGTGGGTTCATGCAATTCTCATGAAGTTCAGCCAAGTGCAGGGTCCTGCACATGGGACATGGCAATCCCAGGCACAAATACAGGTTGAGCAGAGAATGGATTGAGGAGAAACAGTCCCAAGGAAAAGGACTTGGGAGTGATGATGGATGAGAAGCTCAACACGAGCCAGCAGTGTGCATTGGCAGCCCAGAAAGCTAAACACATCCTGGGCTGCATGAAAAGAAGCACTATCAGCAGGTTGCAGGATATGATTCTCCCCCTCTACTCTGCTCTCATGAGATGCCACCTGGAGTACTGTGTCCACTTCTGGAGTCCTCAGCACAGGAAGGACATTGACCTGTTGGAATGGGTCCAGCAGAGGGCTACAAAGATGATCAGAGGGTTGGATCACATCTCCTATGAGGACAGGCTGAGAGAGCTGGGGTTGTTCAACCTGGAGAAGGCTCAGCTGGGGAGACATTATATCAGCCTTCCTGGAGCCTACAGCAGAACTGGAGAGGGACTCTTTGTCAGGAAGTGTAGTTGTAGGGCAAGGGGTAATGGTTTTAAGTTGAAAGAGCGGAGACTTTAAGCGGAGATTAGACACTAGAAAGAGATTCCTTACCGTGAGGGTGTTGAGGCACTGGAAGAGTTTGCCCACAGATGTTGTGGGTGTCCCATCCCTGGGGTGTTCAAGGCCAAGTTGGATAGCACTTTGAGCAACTTGGTCTAGTGGAAGTTGTCTCTGCCTATGGAAGGGGGTTGGAACTCAATGATCTTTAAGTCCTTCTAACTATAACCATTCTATAATTCTGTTATTCTAAATCTCTTCACCAAAACAAATCTGTGGTTTTCCTTTCCTTGGAGAAATTCATATTACACTGACATTTTTATTTCTTTGCATGAAATTTCTAAAAATTGCTTATTCAAAGTTATTCATTTTCAGGTAAGCATGTAGCAGACATTCTGGACTGATATCTTGGGAACAAAGCTAACATTGTGGTCACACACTTATTCATGTATTGTCAACCTGGTTTTTGAATGTTGTTTGGCATAAACTTCAAGTCTTATTTGTCCAAGAAGTGTTTTCAAACCACCTTCTTTTATTCACTTGTATTAACATACTACGCAGGAACAGGTAACCGACATAAACTCTTAAAACAATGTTGACAAGGCTATTGCAGACTGCTGGGACTAATCCTTCCATTTGGTTAAAGCCTGCTTTCCAGAAAGGCAAGTAATTTGGAATCATCAGCAGAATCCCACATGTACTTCACAATGGTGATTATCTCAGTGTCCAAAATTATCAACTTCTGGCTCAAATGTATCAAGTTATTTGATCAAGCTACTCTGCCAGATCTGATGTTAGGACCCACAGGCTTATCCTTTGAGATGTGATTGTACACATGGCATATTTCAGTTTTAACTTTTTTGATCCACTGAACTCTAGGAACCCACGTTAATATATTTTCTTCTCTAAAATCATGTGATTACTAAAGGACTGGAACTTAAAATGGCTCTAGCAATAGCTTCACATATTGTAGAAAAAGTTCTCTAAGCAAATTGAATGCTACATTTTCTGTTGTCATTAGATCTGACAGAATAATTTTACCAATTTATGTTATGGCCCTTGCTATATAGTAATGTTGTTGAATGTGGTGTTAGTTACAAATCAATATCAATTAACCTGAGTATAGATTTTGATCTTTGAATTCAGTAAATTCTTCTTTGCATCTGTTTTAATATTAGACCTAAACAAATATATCTGATACATACAGAATGAAAGCGTAAGGTTTTAATAGTAATACAGACTGACACATTTAGCTGAGTCATATATATTCCCTGCATTATTCAATTTTAGCAATTTAGAATCTCATATATACTCCTATTTCTTAGATAAGGTAAATAGCTACCAAGATCCTTTGAGATACATAGAAATATAATTATCATTGCAGAAGTCTAAACTTGCCCAGAAGCAACTCTGCGTCACATAGAATCAATATTGTAGAGGTAGGGCACTTAGTAAACTTGCAGATAGTGTTAAATTAAGACAGAAACCCGAATGTTCAAAATTATATTTCCCATCATGCAGTGTGAAGTAAACAGACCTTTCCCTTCCAGTTATTCTGATTTTCTGTTTCCTAAATGGAAAGTTCCATTTAAGAAGCTTGCATTACTTCCCAAATACCTTTAAGCTATTCTTTCTTGACTGATATGTCTAGGACATTGCAACACAGTAATTGTGAAATACTGTAATATGCATTGTCTATGAGCACTGCTCATAGGAACAGGGAAGCTTTGTTTAAGCCAACTTCAGGTTCTGTTACAGACTGTGTCCTTTATTTTTTTTTCCTCATTCATTACGAATATTTACCTGTGCCATAAGTTGAGAAAAAAATCCCTAAATTTATAGGTGGTAGGCAATGGAGGATATAGGAGAAGATCAATGGCTCTGCATACTAACCGGAAAGATTCAATATTCCTGCTTATCATGCACTTGTGTGAACAAATTATTGTGCTGTCCTTGTGTAGGAATGAGAATGTATTTAAGGTTCAGTAATGGATGTCAATATAGGAATTTATTTTCTGTCAGCAGTACTATTAGCTTAGTTTATTTACATTCTGTTCTGTTCCTTTTCTTATTTTTATTTTTTCCCTTTTAGAAGCCTAGAAACCTGATGGCTAGGGCCCATAAATTCTTGCTACTGCAGATTGATAGCTGATCAATATTGAAGAGGTATAGGAAGCATATTGGAGGACAGACTTCCTGCAAGAAAGTCAGAAATCCTCACTTCTGGTATGGCTGGGAAACAAGTTTTTCCAGTTTGCAGGTACAAGAGATGGACAAGACTAATGGAAATGAACAATGTCAAGGGAAGTTTTCGAGCTGATGGTACAGGATACATGTGGAACAACAAACTATATTAGATGAGCTGCCTTATATTGAGACCACATATTTTAACTTCATCCATACAAGGCCTGTTGGGTCTATGTTTTAATCCTTTTAGGTTTCCTTCTGGGAAGTAAAAACAAATATTTCTCCAAACAATTTTTAATTTTCTGTCTGTGTACACATTCATCATTAAGCAAAAACTCCAAATTATCTTATGGCTATGCTAAAATAAGGATCTATCTATACAGGACATTTCCAAGATAACAAGATCTATTTTAGTTATTGTTGTATTCAGAATGTGTAAATTAGGAGTTCCTCTGACTGTTTACCCTGATAAATTTAAATGAGTACTGTTCCTTCAGGCTTGAATCTTCCCCCAGCTGCAGATGTGGCTGAATCCAAATCTCCCCTTTCCTTGTTAAATCCGAGAATGACCTGCTGCTTCATTTTAAGAATGCCATGTCCTTAGTCCTTATGAGGAATATCTGGATTGTGACCTGCCATGAGTCTGCATGGAAGTGCATGGTCTGAAGACCCAGGGTGGGAAGGAGTTAAAATACAACCTCTCTTCATCAATTCCTTCTGACCTGGGGAATTATCACTGAGCTGGTGGGTGTACTGGTGTTCATGACTGTTATCATCAGACGCTTAATTCTTTCCATGTAACCTATATGGAGTTTTGGTGCCTGACTCAGGGCTGCTAAAGGAACTGGGGATTTAAAAACTGCTTTCAGCTATGATGAATGGGTTAACTTGAGCCCTTCCTGAGTTGTTCCTAACTTGTTAAATACACTGTCCGCCTTTTCTCCTCTGAGATTTTATTTCGTATTAGCCTACTCAAGATACAACCCTTTCTTTCAAAGGGACACAGAAACACAAGATAATAGACCTATGCAACGAAAACTTTTTAGAATACCAGATTGTGTGTTGTTTAGGACTTGTCACTTTTTAATATAGGAATAAACTAGAAAGGAGAACTGGAAAGGACAGACCTATTGACTGTCAATTAGGTTTAGGGTTCAATGACAGGATATAATAGGACTCACTTTGTGTACAAATGTTGCCATTGATTTTCTGTTTAACAGTATTGTCTTCATCCTCCAGCAATTGCCATGCCTTCTGCTAAGATTTTCCCCTTTAAAGCTATCTATTGATAGAGCTTTTTTGCAAAGTTCTTCCTTTCTATGCTTAGGTCCCATTTTCATACAGAAGTATTAAGATCTATAACCTTAATTTAAATTAACTTTCCAAATTCCTCATATTTCAATAAAGGACTAACATCATAAAACAAGAATGTCACTGGACCACATCCTTGTATTTTAGAAAAGTAGCTAACTTGCAGTACGATGAAAGAGAGTATTCAAGTTTCTGAAAAAAAAAAAAAAAAAAGTTACACTTCATTCCATTGTTTACATAAACAGTGATTAAAACAATCAACAAGACGTTTTTTATTTAGACTTTTTAATGAACTTTGCCAGGAAATTTCTCACTTTCTCTTTCCCACACAAATGCAATCTGTTTGTTTTAGCACAAATACTTTGAAGCATATGGGAAGTTTAACACACCTAAAAAGTATTTGGAATTAATGTGGTTTTGCTGTTTTCTATCATATGTACTTCATTATTTAAAAGGTCTTTGTACATACAGCTGTACAAATTTCACCTTGTAATGGGGAAATATGCATGCATCAGATACTGTGTGCTGAAGAACATTTGTGTAAAAACTTGGAGAGACAGATGACTGTAGGACTGATGGAGGTACACAACCTTTTAACCAAGAAAGGTTGGGCCAGATGATCCTTGAGGTACCTTCCAAATTGGTATTCTATGATTCTACTCTATGACTCTATGATTCTAGAGACTGAATTAACCATTCTTGTGAACTTTATAAGCTCAAGAATCCTTGCCATGAAAAAATATTCAAGCTTTGGAGCCCTTGCACTCTATAGATTTCAGTCATAATGTAGCATTTTAATGCCCTACTTCTCATTCTAAAATATCTATTCTTCCTACTTTAAAACATATCTTTCTATCTTATCTTATCTTATCTTATCTTATCTTATCTTATCTTATCTTATCCTCCTACTCTAAACTATAATTCAATGACACAACTGTGAGTGGCTCCTCTTTCTTCTCTTTTCTCTTATCCTTTTTATATATACGATTGTTAAACTCCAAACTGTTTTCTACAGGTTTTATATTTTGAAGCTCTATAAGGTTCAAGATATCCACAGTGTGCTCAGTGGTCTTCTGATGCTTCCTGGAAATATTTTAATTATGCACAGTTTTCTTCACAACATGTAGGCAGGACAGTAACCAATAACACCCTGTGTCCCTGTTGAGCTTTAAAATTGAAATCACGCTTCAGAACATTGCCCTAAATTAACTTTCGCACTAGTCAAATTGCACCACACAGGCCATCTCAGATCTGCTGCCTGAGCTATGTCTAATACTGCATACATCATAAACCTCCCATAATTGTCTACAATCTGCTTGTCAGCTAACTCTTTTCTATGTGAAAAATCAGTAACCTTCACAAAACTCATATATTATTTGTGTCTGAGTTTTGTAGTATACTAAGCTCAATAAAAATGTCATTATTTTCTCGAGATTAACGTATATAATAATTTAAAAATTTCTGACCACCAGTATGTAGTTCTGAGATGAAATTAGAATTGTACATATGTACAATGTGACTGTTGCAGTGGAACTGGAGCTTAAAAGCTGTGAAGAAGGAATTTCCTAACAGTTCCTACAGATGTATTCACATCTCAAAACTGCACTTGTTTTAAAATCACTGTGATTAAGAAGCTTTAAAACATTATTTCTTCTGTGAGTGTATTTCCAGCCTTGAACCATTTTCCATTACATTTTTTGTGTGTATAGGATTATGTTGAGTCGTGGAGTCACAAGCCTCAACGTTCCTACTCACACTCTGCCCCTCTCTTCCCTGCCCCCATTCTGTAGTTTTTTGGGGTTTTTTTTACAGCCACTTGTTTTCAGAGAAATTTGAAGGAGTTGTAATGAATGACAATGGAATATATTAGTCTGCCCTCACAAACTACTCTGTCTCTAAGAGAAGGAGCCATGAGTACCTTCCAGAATATTTCCAAATATTGCGACTCTTTTATCAGTGTCACATCCTCATTTTCTCACCTTGTTTTCTTCACCAGTCCATGTGAAATCCACTGTTATCTGAAATTTCCTATATGATTCATGTCTTCTGCTTCTTTGAAACTTCACTTTTATCTCATTTCATAATCCACACCCCCTCTGCCTGCAATGTAGATGTCCAAGCAACTGCCTCAGCAGTGTTCTGCATTGTCATGTCCTCTTCAAGAGAAGCCAGAGGAACTCCTCCAGAGCCCAGTTCTGCCTTTCCAGACAGAGCCAACCTATCCCTATTCCTGGCTTCTTTGATGTCCGTCAGTTTTGTGAAAGGAAGAAAAATGTCCTGGTTTCAGGAAAGAAAAATATGCTCCTTAACAAATTATTTAAATAAAAAATTGGAAAATATCCAAATACTTTTTTAATTTTTTATTTTTTAAATTTGCTTTTTGTTTCTCTGTCAGTGAGGTAAGATACATTTTTAAGTCTCTGAGCCACAGGAATGCTTTTGAAAATGAGACAGTTCTGTGCTCTTAAATGATTATTACCTTTGAGAATTTCATCTGTTGGGAGGATCTATGCTCAGTGCCATTAATAAAAAAAATCATTTAAGAGTATTTATCATCTCCTATGGAATAAAAATATTGATTTTTTTTTTTTTTGTTCACAGATATTATTTCTCAGTCTTCAATGTCATCTTGAAAACAAAATGGAGAGAAGATTTATTTGCTACTATATTCCATATTTGAAAAAGCTGCTTAAAGTAAATTGATACATTCTTGTCATTATTTCTTTAATGTATTCTTGGAATTAATTGTGGAAGCCCACTTTCCTTTGATAACCCATGATTAAAGTTTCCATAGATGGTCTTTTATTTTCTTTGTTTATTTGATGCTATATTACATACTCCCCACTCCATGAAATCACAACATGAAAACAATTGATGAACTTGTATTCCCTGTATGTTGCATTTGTTATCCAGACAGGAAAAACATAAGTCACACTGTCAGCAGGTGATGACTGACTGAATTTCTTTCTGAAGATTCCACAGCAGTACTTTAGCTTTTTTCTTATATTCTGTACCCTAACAATTCTTTACACGAGACACCTTCCTTCCACAGCTCCCCTCTCTCCCATACCTTGCTACCTAAGATGGCTACTGCAATTTTAAATTAATAAGAAAATAGAGCTAAAACTCATCCACTCAGAAGGACAATAATGGCTGTAAATGACAAACCTTGCTTTGATGTATTATTTAAAAATGTAGTGTTGCTGCCATGCAGCTATTCTCTTGAGAGATGACAATCTATGACAGAGTATGGCAATGAAGGGGGGAGGAGGAGGAGGGGCTCTTTAACCATACAGACTGCTGAGAAGCTTTTGTGTGTTTTTAAATGCTGAAACAAAAGATCACCAGCATGACTTATAATCATTAGCTCTGCTCCTGCTAATTATCACTAGTTGGAGAGAGACAGTTAATTATTGCTTTGTCTATTTGTCAGAGAGTTTTCACTTTGTGTTTGTTAGCCCTTTTTGTGTTTTTGTCTGAACCAGTGTTTCACCATAGCTCAGTTATATCGGTCTACTGCCATTTCACTCAGATTACAAACACAAAATAAATTTATTTGCTAGCAAGAAGAATTCATGATCAAGAGTTGTAGATGGACAAAAATACAGCAAAGCAACCACCTCACTAGAACTCATGTATGAAATGAGAGCCTACAGGAGGAATACATGTTATTTACTGTCAGGTAGATCAGTAACTAAGGGGTAGATCTTCCTTTGTCATTGAAGTTGAAATTCTATATCATGAAAAAGGGCTCAGTTGAACATGCAGCTGAAACGGAGTGTAATTTGAATGAAAACACCACCAAGTGAGTCTTCAATCCACAGACTTTGCCAAGCCAGGCTGAACTCCTGAAGAGATTAGGCTAAATTTAGATAAGGCTGGTTTCTGATAAGAAAAGGAAGGATGGTGTTGCAAGACTTGGGATGTTATCCAGAAATCTTTTTTATGATTTTAAGAAGATCATTTAATCTTGGTTAAATCACAGAAGTCAATGAGGTGGAGACATACCCTTTAGAAGGGAAAGGCAAAAACTGCTATTATCTGAAGACAAATTAATTATTCTCTTCAGTCTTTGTGTTGGATAATTGTGAAGAAGATATTGAAGGCTTTTTGCCATCTAATAATGCTGTTCAACATGCACATTAATATATTAGATTAGTAGGTAATTTAGATTATTGCATTTATCAGTACATTAGATTAAGACAAAAATGTCTTGGGCCTGTATCCTCTAATTCATCTTAGAGCAAGAAAATAATTCAGTTCTTGAGTCTACTGATCTGAACTTTCAGGAAAGAATTATGACATAGCTTCTAGAGCTTCTAACAAGGGTCAGTGCTGGGGCCAGTACTATTTAACATCTTTGTTGGAGACATGGACAGTGGGATTGAATGCACCCTCAGCAAGTTTGCTGATGACACCAGAATTGGTGGCGCAGTAGACATGCTGGAGGGAAGGGATGCCATCCAGAGAGACCTGGACAGGCTTGAGAGGTGGGCTAATGCAAATGGCGTGAAGTTCAAACAAGCCAGGTTCAAGGTCCTGCTCCTGGGCCATGGCAATTCCGGGCACAAATACTGGTTGGGCAGAGAATGGCTGGAGAGCNAGCTTTGCCCATCCACCTTACATATGGCCAGATACTGCAAACAGATAGGCACTTCATATTAACAAGCAGTGGGGTGTAAGGATTCACTGATTTACTGAGAAGCCATAAAAAAAAAAGCAGTAGAGAAGAAAATATACTTCCATTGGAGCAATGCACTCAAAAGTCTCCTTAAACTAATGGATTGTGGATACCAGACATGCAGCAAGTTACTATTCAGAGCAATGCTGTTTGACTTCACATGTTATTGCATGCTGGCACAGAAATCTGATAAAGGTGCAGGATATCTAAGTATCTAATGGCTCAATATCTAAAAGAAGTTGCCCAGAAAAGTTGTGGATGCCCCATCCCTGGAAGCGTTCAAGGCCAGGTTAGATGGGGCTTTGAGCAACCTGGTCTAGTGGGAAGTGTCCCTGCCCGTGGACCTTAAATGATCTTTAAGATCCCTTCCAACTCTAATGATTCTATGATTCTATGAATATTACATGTAATATGTATATTAATAGATCTTATATATTACAGACCCCAACCAAAAAAGTTAGCACTGTAAAACTACCTAATGTAACATATTTTTCTCAGAATATATCCATCAGTGTACACACATATACACAATATATATGTTTGTGTATATATATTATATATATTATATATATGTGATATATATCAATGCATACACACACACACAAAAAAAAGGAAAGTAGAGGTACAATATAATACAAGCAGAGATTTTTTTCTGTTTCAGTCCATCACCTGATTAGTATTACAGACTTGCCAGGAGGAAAGACTACAACTTTCTCGCAATCCCTGGATGGACAGCAAGACTGATGAGAACTCTTTCAATTTCTTGAAGAGAAATTGAAACTTGAAGAAAAAATTGAAAGTTGAAGTTCAGAAAGTTGAAGTCCATATGGAAGTCCACATGGAGTCTATAAGCACTAACACTTCTTATGTAATGAGAAAAAAAGGCAGTTCTTTTCCTCTGATATATATAGTTGGTACAAAATTAAACTGAACCCACAAGTTTATAAATTAAATGTATCTTAACACCCTGAAATATCAAGGGAGGTTTATTCAAAAGTTGGGGGGTTTTATCTGATAGGAGTACTCTAATAGGATATGCCAATGTTTTCTGTGAAGTAGGATGCTATGAACTTAGTAATACTTCATCTTCAAACAGACAGAGTGAAAGAGTTTCTTGTGAAAACGCTTGGGTATATCAGTATCTACAGTGAGAAAGATGGAAAATTTAATTAGAACCAAAAAATTCTGACTGATGAATGAAAAAGTGCATATCTAGCTGATACTAGATGAGAAATCACCACTGAAGTCACTATGTGTTCCTTGAGTTATATCTTTTTTTTTTGTTTGTTTTTCTTCATAAATATTTCAGTAAAGTTCTTTTTTTTTTCAGTAGAAATGTATATGAAAAAAAGATATATTTAGCTATAATCCCAAAATGTTAACAAAAAATCTAAATTCTATATTTGTACATTTCACTAGAGACAATGTCTGTCCTTTATAACCAATGTTAGTTTTAAACTGTATATTCAAGATTTATATCAGTGCACCAGCTGAGTATCACACACCACTTGACATACTGTGTTGTTCAATAATAGGGAGATTGCCGCTCCACTTTTCCTGTACTGAGAGCTAATGTCTTTTTCATGTAATTATAGCTGGACAACAGAAGTGGAAGCTCTCAGCCAAAAAGCTGTGCTAATGCTGCAAAAAATCTATGAGATCCATTTGGAAAATGAATTTATTTTAATTGTGTTTACACTAATTTTGTGTTTGCTTTCTGATGTGAATTAATTCTCTGTGAATGTCTTAATGTAAATCAGTGATGAAGGCAAATTTGGAATCCAGCATGCAATATAAATTACCTTGCTTTGAAAAAGATACTGAAAAATTAGACAAATTTGGGGACAGGCAGCATAAATTTAACATAAACAAAGCTTTTTATAAGAGTTTTAGAAAATTATTTGGATTACATAATTTTAAAAAGACAAAGGCATGAAGATGATAAGCATATTTCTTATATGCATAAAGATGAGAAGAATGGAGTATTAAAAATGTAAAAAATAACAGATAATTTATCAAGGATTTATCATCCAAGCTCAACATAAGAAATTATCCTATGAAATGAAAAGTTTAAGAATTAAGCAATAAATACCTCTTCATAGAGTAAATATAATTATATCAATAGTTGTACAAATGTATCAATCAAATATAACATTTGGGAAAGTTGAGCACTAATTATTTTCAGAGGGATGATACTGTACAAGGTGGATCTGCAGTCTGATTTTTTCAATGCTTAGTCCTCATACTAAAATAAAATTAGTAAATTTCAGTACACAACAATTTAAATAAAAATTAAAATGAATATTAAAAATATAAAATCTTCATATGACACAATACTTGAAAATAGACACCTGTCCAATTGAAAAAAAATATTTCCATGTTGCTGAAGACATATTTCTTGGGGAGCTGAACCTCAAATACTCATATTTATTATGCCTAAGAAAATATAAATAAGTTAGAAAAACAATTGCCACTCCATTCAGAACCAGATTCTTAACCTCTATGAAGATTCTTCACTGGTTTTTAAGAATCATTGCAACAAAGAACCTTATCATATTTATCTAATCACATTATTTTTTTTATGTAAAATTTTGCCACATTTGGTTTTTTTTTTTTTTTTTTCCTGCCTTGCATGGCTATTACATTTTGCTAGATTCTTACAGATCTCAACCAACGGCCTTTTGTCTTCAATAAGAGACCTGCCATCCACATTATAAAAATCTGATGCTTCTAAGGCAGAGGTTGCAGTGTATAAATGGTGATTGCAAGCAAAGGGAGGAAGTGACCTGTAAGAGCATCAACACAAGGAAACAGCCAAATGTCAGAACTCTGACATCTCTTTTCACTCATCCACTAACTTTATCTCCTGTAGCAGGAAAAACTCCGTCCCACTCTCCCTTCCCAGGGCAGCAACATTTCATTTTGCATATCCTGATAGGAATGTTGGAGTTGACTCTGCCAGCTCTTGTAGATTGTGGAGTAATACTGGACACGTTACAGAAATTTTTAGCTTATTGCAAATAACAAACCTTATTTTTTCTGGCTTTTTTTCTGGATATTAAAGTGTCTAATTAGGTGAAATAGCCAGTAAAAGAGACCTCAGATTTTGCTGGTGGGCACAATATTTATATGAAACATAAAGATATAGAAAGTTTTCTATTTTGGTGCTATCTTACCATCTCAGTATTTACTAAGAATGAAGTAAGATTGATCTGATTCTTTGAATAGGCTAAAGAAAATTCCATTTTTTAAATTTTTCCCTCTGCATTATTCCTGAATTTAAAATTGAGTTACATTTCTCTAGATTAAGCAATATATTGAAATTTCCCACTGGGAGGTGGGTTTTTTTTGGGTTTTTTTGTTGTTTTTTTTTTTTGGTCACAGTGAAAGTATTATTTATTCACGGTAATAAAAATCTCCCACAGAAACTTCGTATTCAGATGAGGGTATGCATTCAGCACTGAATTTCTCTGCTTGAAAAACATTGATTATTTTTAATCTTATAAGATGTTTTAAAAGGAAAAAAAATAGCACTAGTTTACTCTCACTTTAAGTTTTTGATGCTTTTTTTGTCCTTTAAGATGTAAACATTCTCGAGTACCGAGGAAAACTTTTAATTGATATTTGGGGATTACTTATTTTAAATAAGATATTAACACTTGTCATGTAATTAATTTACTCACTTTGCTTTGTGAGCAGTACTCACAGTTTGCTGTCTGTAATGAGCTGAAGGTACGCCCATGAGAAAACTATATCCAGTTTTCTGAAGTGTTTGTGAAACGTGAGTGGTACAATGCTGAGGGCAATTTCTTGTTTCTTTTGCAGCTCTCTGGCAGAATTCTGCAAGGAATTTCAAAGGTCAGGTTTCAGTGCTGCTGCACCAGAAAGGAACAATCTATTTTTTTTTTTCCCCTCCTTCCCAGATGAAGCTAAATTAATATATTTGGAGCTTCTGTTAGAAGGAAAAAGTTTATTGATACGTTTCTGAGAGAAGAATTAAATCTCATTTGAGAAGGTACTAGGAACTTAGAAAATTAAATTCTACTGATTTAGTAAGGTCAAAAGCATGAGGCATGTCTGTACTTTGTATTTATTTATTTTCATATATTTTAAACTCTACTAAGACCTCATTATTTCAAAATTAGTTAACATATACAATTCCATTTTATTTTATAGATAGATGCTTAACAGCAGCAGAGAAAATGGTTTTATTTGTCCCGTATCAGTGAATAGTTACTTAAAGGAGTCAAAATCATCTGTAAATAAAAGCATATTCGATTTTACATTTCCCATTACACTGCTGACAATCAGTGTAATTGTATCCCAAACAATCACACTAATTATATTGAACCATAGTTCTGGGGATCACTGTCTAACACCACAATTTTCACGGAAATCTTCACAATGTCTGCCACAAGTAACCTTTCAATTTATTTAATATATACTGCATATATATGCCAATTCCAAACACCCTGTCTTGGTGTGCTGATTTTCTGATAGTTTATGTTAGCATCTCACTTTTCTTTTTTTTTCCCCCTGACATAAGAAGGCTAAATCAGACTATTTCATGGATGGAGTGTGAAGAAAAGGTTCATGGTTTAATGATCTAATCCAGTTGCCTTAAGCATGCTGTTTTCTGTCTTCACAAAATATGTAACTAGGTGCTCTAAACCCAGTGGAATTACAACAGGAGTCTACAGTAACAGCATAAGGAAGCTGTTTCAAACTGTACTTGTTTGATACAATGTAACAAGTTGCTCAATTTCAAATTGTCTTCTGGACTTTACATAAGACCAAATGAAAAGTCTTTGCTGAACGCTTGCTACATATACACATGCATGCATAAGTGCCTGCTGCACAAGTATTTATCAAAACATCTGCTAAGAACTTACAGAATTTACAGAACTGTCATACCATCATTGGCTTGATTTAGCTCTGCGGTACAAGAGTTTATGCTGCTATAACCACTTCCAATGTTTTCCAGCTAGTGAA
Source organism: Pedionomus torquatus (assembly GCA_013398155.1). Lineage (NCBI taxonomy): Eukaryota > Metazoa > Chordata > Aves > Charadriiformes > Pedionomidae > Pedionomus > Pedionomus torquatus. The sequence goes on along the minus strand of VZRU01009763.1, from coordinate 673,963 downwards.
AAACTAGAGATACTAATGGGGACAGCTGGATAATTACAAGACGGCCACCTCTAATTTGGCAAAAGTCAAATCCAATTTTGCAATAAAAGGTCAAGTTGAGTGATCAGTTTGCAGTCATGAATCTGTTGCATATCAACTCTCGTCTTGTTCAGAGAAGCACTCGTGATACTTCCGTGAGCTGTAATGTTATGAAATATTTGTTGAAATTTATTTTCTAAGTAAGTGGAACTCTGTTAAGGAAGCAAGGAGAAACTAACTACCAAATAGGCCCTACAGCTGTTAAAATTTGTGTATTTTAAGGTTTTTTATTCTGACTAGAATACAGCAATCACAATTTATTTTCAAAATAATTCCAACATGAATATGAAGTATTATCACTAGATGACTGGAAAATTATTAATTGGTTGTCTTTTATGCCAACTGTGTGTTCTGTTTGCATGGGCCAAAGAGATTATGCAGGAAATATTTATTTTTCCCCAACCAATTCTGTCTGTAAATGATATAAACTTAGAGTTCTATGCGATTCTCCATTCAGAGTACACAATCACTAACACAACCCCTCTCCCATCCAAGTATCAAACAAATATTGGAGAAACACAAAATTAGTTTTGATATAAGGTCTGGAGTATCTGAAAAAGCAACTTACTGTTATAATTGTTTGCTGAGGTTATTTCCATCGTGAGTTGTTCATGATCAGCACCTTCCTTCCTTCAGCACCTGAAGCTACTTCCCAGAATTACAGAATGAAAAGTTTCGTTACAGACTCCATATTTACCTCTTTGCAACTTTTGACCCTCATATACTTCGTCAGTTTGCAACAACATATGTTAAGAGTGTTGACTAGGGGCTTTTACAGTCCTGAGCAGCCTTGTGGAGTAACTATACATTGTGTAGGTGGAGAAGAGGTTCTCTCTGCACAGTTAAGCCCAGATGCCTTTTTGAGGAGATATAACAAAAGGATTTAGCCCTTCTGGTTCTTTTCACCTGGTATAAATTTGACTAGTGTGAGTGCTTGTGCCACCAGGAGGTAGAGACTATCAAGGAACTGATCCAGCTATAAGTAATTTTCTGGATAACTCTTAAACTGGATTGATTTCTCTTATCTGACAGGCTGTTTGCACTGCTGCATGATGCTTGGTCCAACTGGCAATGAGAGGGCAGAAACAAGTGGCCAGGGTATTTTGGGAGCAGGTGGCCATAAAAGAACTAGATTAAAACCTGCTGATACTGACTAAATCACTATGTGCTTGGCTGTCAGCAAAGCCTTAACATTCACTATCTTTTGCCTGCCCAGGGTAGTTACCCCACTGCTTATTTTCAGATCTCTGCTAAACCACATTTTAAACTGAAGACCTTGGGTTTCTCACTTGTTCAATTTGCCATTTGATTTTCCAAGTAGCAGAAGAGTGAGGGTGAGTTGAGGTGTAGGCATTGAACAAAGGTGATTTTTCCTCTGGTGAGATGCAGGGGAGTCTGCATCAAAAACCACCTTGAGTAACCCAAGAATGGTTACATGAAATAAACTAGTCTTTAAGCTGTCTCTCTGATGAACTGTTAATGTGAGTTACTAGTTCCTGTCCTCTGCCCCTGAGCTTTTACATGCCTCTTTTTCCTCAGTTTTCTCCCTGTCCTCTACTACTCTTGTGTTGGTGATTCTGTTACCTTTTTTGTAGTGCTTGTTAGACCCTAAAGCTCATGAAGCAGAACATCAGTTATCTACTTTTTGCTTTCTGGCTTATTTCTGTAAAATTCCTTCTTGCTTTCATTGATGGCAAGAGGTGCTACAGATAAATTGGGTGAATGAGACTAAAATGCTTCATTTTTTATTGACGTTGATATCATCATTTGCCTGACTTACCATTGTGAGACTTTTCGCTCCAGCTTCTATATCTTCTTCCCAGGTGTATTTTCTTGGTGCACTGCTGTGCTTGAAGCAGATATGTGGTTCTGCTGGCATAAACAGATCAGGTAAATATGGAAAGAGCAGTTTGTCCAAGAAAATCATCTTACCACCTCCAGCTCCTACTACAGTATTCATTCTTTGAAATGTCTGTAATTTATTATTTTCTATGTGTGAATATTTCCAATCACTGAGATTTTCTGCATCAGGTATTTTCTTAGCTTTAATAGTTATAAACGATTTATGACAAATATTCTTTTTATTCTATCTCTCCCCAATGTGGGATAGAAAATGAAGGGACCTGGAAGGATGTCTTTGAATGTCTGGATTCTCTAATGCCATCTGAGTTAGCATCAAATGTCATTTATCATAGATGGAGAAGAATAACACCTTCTGGGTGATTCATATGACCTATTTCAATATCCATTTTCAGATGAGGTGAAGTGGTTCATGGTGCCTCTGATGTGCAACCTTTCTGAGAGCTGTAAGCTGGAAAGGGAAAAAAAATAGAAATAGATTCTTGTGTCACCCAGGTAGAATACAAGTGTGATAAAATATTTTTTCTTGAATGTTACATTTTAATTTATGGCTTTAAGTAAGTACGCACTGTGAGAATCATAGGGAAAGCCTTTACAGTGAAAGAGAAAAGAGCAATAATCAGTTTTAGGCAACTCAGAATCAATTTTAGGTCATGACAGCCTCTGGTAAGTTTTTTTTTTTATTTATGATGATGTTAATAGACATAATGTTAATTTCCCCCCCCGTTTTTAAAATGCTTTTGCCCAGAGTTTTTATCTTACTTGGAACAGATAGATTTTTCTTCAAGTCCATGCATTATGAAACCAGTTGCCTGAAGAGGGAAGAGAGGGCTGAAGGATTTACACTGTTGTCTTCTGAGTTTAACTGTTTCCCTAAATGTCACATCTGTTTTGTTGTTAGGATTTGCTGTCGTTACATTCCACCCAGCAGTATCAATAATTTTGTTTTTAATGTTTAAGCCACATCTGTGAAGAGACTTTACTTGTTACAAAATAATTCACAGCTGTATCAGAGAAACTTGACTGGATTTGTATGAAACATTCAATAGTAGGAAATATTTATTCTCAAATACCAGCTGTAAGAACTACATTTTCTTTCCTGATTATCCAGAGAATTTTATAAACAGTTTATGTGTTAAACTCATACAAGCAAAATACTTGGGAGTATATCTTATTCTGTAAATGAGCACGTGACAATGAGGAAAAGAATGCAAAGTATAATAAAAAGAAATACTAATGGATTAAAATCCATTACATTTAAAATATATTGTTTTACTTGACTATATTAAAAATCTTTTAGCTTATTATAGGAGCAAGGTTTTCCTCATGCAGTGGTAATGTATTGATTGCAATTACTAACATTAGTCTTTCTCAATGCAAAAAAATAATATCAGTTTATGAAAAAGTGGCCTGTCATTAATATTGGATGTAGAATGTTATTTATCACATGAACAGTTAGCATAGTTTGAATCTGGTCTGAAGTTAAAATAAAAAAAAAATATTTAGAATTCATTAATGTTCCATATTTGTGAATTTTCATTCATTGTTCAAGTGATCTCAGAAATGGGATTTCAAAATGTTTACTATACTCTGATTTCCAAAATGGGACTGTTTATTGTACTATATGAGTGAATAGACCAAAGTATCTGAATTGAGTCAGAAATCCAGGGTCTTATAGGGAAACAGAAAGTAAACAAACAGATGTGAAACAGTTTCTGAAAGACTAACTTACCCCAGAGCTTGTTGGAAAACATGATGATACGCAAAGCAGATATAGGCCTGTTTGGAGATATGCAGCATTCATAACCATGTTAGGATATTAGATACCAAAATTCAAATTATTTTAATGTGTAGAGGTAGATAAGAAGAAATAATCCACAATGTGGCAATGTGGAGAGAAGCTATTTTCAATTTACTTCTCTGTTGCATGTCACCAGCAAAATTTTCCCCCCATAGGCTATTTTCAGATATCTTTCGCTTTCTTTGCCTATGAATGACCCAATCATTGAAACTTCAGTCATTTTTTTTGGGATAACATTTAATACTACAATCAGCTTGCTTTTACAGAGGACTTTAAATCCTTTTCTTTCTTTATTTCCATTATCCTTATTTTATTATAATTTCTTCTACTTAAAGTTCAAAAAGTTCAAGATCAATACACAGTCTTTGATGTAGCAGTCATAACACTTCTTAAAGTTGTATGAGCAAATTTTTTTTTTTTTTTAATAGGAAAGAAAAACAGTAATGCAGTAATATTAAATACCTTGTGTTGTGAGACACTGTCACTGAAGGGAATAGTTTGCAATGAAAATTTATTTAGTGATTTTTGATATTTTTTGAGGTATTCCAGAAAACAGATAAATTAGAGTTTTTCAAATGAATTATTTGACTCTGTTTGCTGAATAATCCCTGTGAAGAAATGGGACTTTATGAATAAGTGCATTGTTGTAAATATTTAGTAACCAAAATTTGAATTTCAAGCTTCTTTTGTTAGACTGTTGCACCTGGTGCACTGCCTGCTGAAATCAGTAGAAACCATTTTTACCAGCATTTATGAGCATTGAAGTGTGGGCAGGTTGTATGACTTATTCTTATTTTAGAGAAAGTGGGATTTTAGTGTTAAGTTTCTGATATATATGCCTCATTTTTCAGCTTATGCATACACATACACAAAGTTTGTGTGTTTGCTTTACTGTGGGAATTGTTGCTGTTAATACTGTTAATTCCTCCTAATTCCATATTCTAGACTATTCCTGAAGTTTGAGCACATGATGAAGAAGGTGTGCTTTAAATGAATAATCATAAATACACATTTGGGGTGGTTTTTATATAGTTTTCACTTACATAGCCATACTTGTAAAGATCAGAGTTTCACTTGTGCTATGAGCATACTACTGACAAAATTATTTGAATTGGTTTGCCATCATTGTGTGAAGCCTCTGCTGCTGTTGTAGTTCATCACCACCTAGGGATGTTGCTGTATTTAATGGGATAAATTGACAAAAATGTTAATAAACCTCTGCAGAGAAATTAATCCATCAGCAGAATTTACCTTTCCAAAATGCCCTTTGTCAAAATACCTCAGGGCATACCAGACAATTAATATAAAACATAGGCACCAATAAAATTTTAAAAGGCTTAATCCTGCAAAATAGTTTTTTAAATGAAGTCTTAAACACGGGCTGTCCCCTGTTTCAAAGTGCATAAATAAATTGGGCTCCCATGGCCCAATAAGTCTGAAAAAGCACAGCCTCTAGAAAAAAATTTTGGCACATTTATAAGTATAATTGTAAATAATTTTGATGAATAAATGGAATATGGTCAATTAAAATCCCTTAAACATCATTTGATTTAAGAGGTTAAAATCTTTAATTAGGAGAAACATGTCCTAACTGCAATTTAAACAGAGTTGCAGAACTGTTTGAGGCGTACTATTTTCCTTCGCAGTTGAATTGCACACCAACAAGAACTAGTTTGAGAAACCAAGAACAGAAAATTGCAATGTATAAGTTAAGGCAGGGAGAAATAGACACCCCACCCCCGCCCTGAACAGCATGAGCTAATATCTCTATAGCTGCCCTCAGGAGCCCAGATCTTAAGTGCTACATTTCAGAGGTGGTAACAAGGCACCTTGATTACATGACTGCTCTCAACTTCTAAATAAATCTCAGAACTGCTTCAGCTTCAAGGTTGGAGAGTTACCTGAAGGACAAAGAAAACTTTTTCTGAGATAAGGGGTGGAAATATCTGAGAGTATTTTCTTTGCTTTAGTGACTTTAGTGAGCTTCTGAGGTGGAGACCAGGCCACATAGCTACAACATAAATAAAAAAATAAATAGTAAACATTAGCTAAGAAAAGGGCATTTTATTACTTAGCATATAGTAGAAAAGGATTGCAATGATGGCATTATAAGTAAACCTTCCATAGCTGGTGAATACCCCCCAGTTTCATCACCAGTGGTGTGAGTAAAGCATTCTCTTCTGAGATCCCAGGACAGTACTCAAAATGAAGTGGTGACCCCAGAAGACAGACAGATTGCTTTCCCCAAGCTGCTGTACTTTGGTTTCATTCAAAAATGCAATCTTACTGGGTTGGAAAATTATTTTATAAATATGGCATTTGATTACAAAAAGTGTCCACAAGGATAATAGAAAAGAATAAAGGACCTTTATAAAGGCAGAAAACAAGGCTATTCTGAATGGCAACGAAAGCTGAAAATGTCTAAAGAACAGCTTTTATTTTCACATTTGTCAATGAATAAGAAAATTAAGATTTGACAACACAGCAGTATGTCAGACTTGACACATGCATGCAGAATCAGATGTAATAAACTAAGTAAATCCACAGAGGGAAATATTCACAGTCACTGAGCTTGCTGGGACTGATGTGATCCACCCACTCCCCTGTCAATGCATGCGCAAACATCATGAACTGAGGAGTAACTTACGTGTGTTCAAATGAAACACAAAGCACGAACATATATCTAGCCAATCATTGAGCCAAACACATTCAAAAGATACCAGCTGGGGAGGAGTGCTTTTACATCACCTGAGAAAGTTCATTGTGATTTTATTTTACTATGTCTGTTTTCCGTCTAAGCAAATAGCAAAGTTTTGAGAAATTATTTCAGTAAATGGCTTTAAACAGAAAGGTTCAGCTTGCTAATTGGCAGTCCTAACAGCAGAAACTGACTCTTCTGAAAGGATTTCTGCCCTGGTTACGGGACAGGAGAATGAAGTCCAGGAGCTGATCTAAGCTTTGCCAGCTGGCTGAAGGCATTGTTACCACATGGAGAGGATTTTTGAGCAGGCACATGTGACATGTGGCAGTAACAGCCCATTGTGATCCCCTCCTCATCTCCTGAGTATGATGAACATTTAACAGCACAAAGCAAGTTTCAGATTTTGTATTTTAAAATTGATTTTTTTAATAGAACATCAATAAAATTGGTAAAAATATGGAAAGAAAAATGGAAGAAAACTGATCCAACACACCATTTCTGTATTACTCACATTCTCCCTTCTATCTTAAGTCTTACAGGAGACAACTTTGAGACTGAATTCTTATGTAAGAGTCCCTCAGTCTCAGAGCGGTGAGCTATTTCTGCTTCTAACCTGGCAGAACAACAAATACTTCCACAGCACATTGTGATGCCCACATGCCTTCTGTATCATCTCTGTGTCATTGTCGGTCTCAGGAAGAACATAAGGTCCTTTTATCTTTCTGTCCCGCTTTTCTTTCTCTTGTTCATTACATTTCCCATATTTTTCACATTTTTCCTTACTAACCATTTTCTCCTCTTTTACAGGAACACTCTGAATGTGTTTGCTCTCTGCCTTCCACCTTGTCCTACATAGGGATGATAAAAAAAAAAAAAAGGACAAAATCCAATTGCCAGATTCAAGGTAATGCAATTTCTACTACTGTGAGACATTTTCCTGACAGTATGTTTCTTTTTCTGTATTCAGACATATCAATGTTTCCCATAATGTTTGAAAGAAAAAGTTACACCTGTCCATAAGCTGAGACTTCCAAAGATGGCCATTCAGTCTGTTCTAATGTGCTATAAACTCATTGCAGTATTAGAAGTATACAGAACCCATCTGGAGGGAAAACCCTTCCTCTAACCTCTCTTTCCAGACAAAAAATGTAGAGTATAATTCTCTTCAGCATTTAGATCTCTGGCTACTTTCTAATTTAAATTCATTCTATCTTCAGAAATACTATGTACATGCAGTTTATCGTTAATCAGTCTGTGGGTGGATGTTTGTCCTTCTTAACACTGTTTCACAGGAAATGCTTCAGATTATATTGTAAATTTACCAAATGATGATAATCTGGACTAGAACAGGATGATATATAATGTCAGATACTTTCAGTGGAGCACCTGTGAGATCCAGACTGTGTTTGATGGTCACTTGATATCATAAATATTAAGTGTTGCTATTTATTTCCAATTCCAAAAGGAAAAAAAGACAACATAATTAAACCTCAAAAGATAAAATGCTCAGACAGTTAAAAATAGTATGAAGAAAAGCACTGGAATTTTTTTCTTTTTCATGTATTGCACTTAAACTGTGTTTATTTTTTTCAGGTCTGACTTTCTTTTCTGGCTGTAGATATTTATTTATTTTAATGTGTTTCTCAAACAGCTGGAAAGCTGATTCCCTAAATACTTGGACAACTGAATAGCCTTCCTAGTATGATAAGGTCCACTGAAATCCCCATCCACTATTTTCAGTCAAGAAGGTTATCCATGCACATAAAATTGCTCAGACACATAAATACTTACAGGCCTGAACATCTCATTTTACATTTGACAAATAGCATAAAGTATGAATAATAAACATCTTCATAAAATAATGGTTTCTGGAATCTGAATAGGGGATACTGCAAATTTAGACCTACATTGAAATCAAAATAATTGTTTTAAAATTAGGAAAATATATACTGCTTTCCTGTTGGTTTTTGTTTTTTTTTTTTTTTTTTTTTTTTTTAGGAAATTTGCTTTCTGTGCCTGTTGATGTACCTTTCCAGGAGAAGACATTAGACATTATATTTTTTACTTTGTACTGCTTTTTTGGTAATATTTTTTTGACTCCTAGTATTCAGTTCTGAATAGTTTTCTGGCTTCTTTTCTGGTGATTGGCTTTGACAGAATATGCTTACCTCTGGAGAAAAGAATGAAAAAATCAAATTCATCAGCCCTACCACTGTGGTGGTGGGGGGGGACAGACATAAGGGTTTATCCTTTTTCCCTTCTCCATCCAGATCACCTGTAGTGTTTGTCAATTAGACTGTGGCTATGGTAGCACCTCCCTTACAGCTCTGTGCACTCTTTGAGTGTTTTTTTTTTATAGTTACTATATCAAAGATATGGAAAATTGTTCTATAATTAAGTTTACAGTTTGTGCTAAGCCTGCACAAAAGATGGTTTAATATCTTGAGGAAGGCAAGTGTTTATCATGTAAAGTTATTAACATCTTTGTTTGGAAAGGAAGATTTTTTTTTACCCTTTATGAAACAAAGTTTTTGCTGAGTCTGATAAAAATGTTTAGAGAAAATTGTGCTCCCTCTGTGCTCAACAGCTGATTTCATCTGGTGCCCTGCAAGAGATGGCATCTCCTAGGCTGTATTGCAAGAACTGCACAGCTCAGCCAAAACAGAGCTCAGTTGCTTTGACAACAAACATCTGGCAAGTTGCTTATTTGCTCTATTGCTCTTTTAAATAAAATTATAATATCACAACTCTCAGTAATTTTTTTTTTCAAGCTACCAAAGGCTGGAGCATCCTTAATAATCTTTTCAGTGTATCATGCCATAGTGTGTTATTTTATGTTATAAATGAGGAAAGATATGTCTTGGATAATTTCAAATATCATTTGACATAATTGCCCTTTGACATTTGCCAGGCTCATTTCACAATCAAAACACTTCTCTGCTAATGGGGAGTGGAGTTCTGACATCAGGGTCAAAACACATCCTCCTTCCAATAGAATAGATTTACACAAACTTCTTTTTTTTTTTTAGCCTCTTCTGAAAACAGCCTGTATGGATTTTAATTCCTGTTAGTGTTTATTTAATTTAGTCTTCTAGTGTTTTGTATAAAGCTCACCTATCTTCCTCCTTCTATGGAGAGTGGTTTGGAGCTGTCAAATGCCTTGCTGGTCTTTGCAAAGGAAAAGGAAAAGTTATATGAGACTTGTAATGATCAGAACTGGAGTTCTGTGGTTCTGTGGGCTACACCAGAAGAAAACATTTAAACATTTGCTCAGACTCAGAAAATGACCCTGCAGACCTCAGTGTCTCATACACTGTGGCTGCACATACATTCTGCTCCACTTGAACAGTGTAGAAATAATTTTTTCTCTTAATTTAAGTGAAATGTACATTTTCCTGAAAGGAGCAAAAGAATGTGTGATACTGTGGCTTAAAGGTTGCACTGATATACATTGCATAAAATATTTGACAAAAGATAATTTTTGTCACTGCCTGAAAAAAATAGAGAAATATTTGTACTTCTGCCTTCCCCCCCCCCGCCCCCCCCCGCCTTGATGATAGAGGTAAATTGTTTTTAGGTTTGAGGTATAAGTTATTCCCTATCAAAAGTTACTCTTGTATTTTTCTTTAGGGAAAAATAACTGAAACTATTACACAGAACAGTCTTTTATCCTTCAGGAAGCTTATTTAATAAATGTTTCAGTGAGATAAGAGGAGGGAAAATGAGAAAATGACTCTTCTTTGGAGGTGGGTTAATCCTGAGAAATTGAGTTAGAGGAATAGAATGTGAACTATAATGCAATTAGTGTGATACTAATGTGGTTCATGTCAAGTGCCATGGAGAATATTAGAGGTGTTATGCAAAAGGAACACATATCACCTTCTCTTCTCCAACATACCAGAATAAAACTGATTTGAATCTACTGATTGATCTTCTTGCATCATGGAGTTGTCCTTTGGTAAATGCTGAAATCCAAATTCAGTTCTCTGACCATCAGAGCAGTACTTGCTCAAAGAGCTGTACTGGTCTCTTGTTGGGGCATCAGTTTCTAAGATCAGGTCTATTAAAGTAATGTACATTGACCATAACACCTGGGATTTCATCACAAATTTTATTTCTTATCAGCTGTAGTTTAGAGGAGACGTTGGCCCCAACTGTTCTGGGAGGCTTACTTTTATTTTTCTATGTCCAACCATCCTCAACTGAGACCACATTTCCTTTTCTTTTCTTGTTAAAAAAGAAAACAAAATTTTAGTTCTTAGGAGAAATGTTCATTAAACAAAGGATTGATAACAGTGGGTTATTGTTGATCCTATGGCCTTGTACACATATATCAAATCTAGCCTTCTGTCCATAATGTGGGATATTACTTTTCCGATATAAGGGTTTTTCCTTTGTTTCATGGTATGAATGAAGATTGCTTCAGTTCATTTACCTATACTTGTTTAAAATTAAGACCTATTATGCATCTTGTATAAACAGACTTCACTGTGTGTCAGCCACAGTTGTTCTGTTGGTGTAACTGAATTGTAACAGTATTGCAATACTCTTTTCATCATTGTGAAAGTTGGATACCTTTATAATTCTTACATAAGAATTAAGATGACTTGTGATCTTGGTAGTTTTTTTTTTGTTTGTTTGTCTGGTTTTGGGGTTTTTGATTGTTTTTGTTTTCTTTTTCTTTGGGACTAAAGTTAAATAAAATTAATATTACTTTAATTAAGAAAAAAAATAATCTATTTATAACCTTTGTTACATTTATTTTTGGTTTTGAACAATCTGCAGTTTCTTTCATGATGCTTTCATGAAGGCATCATGTATGCACACAAGATATACCATTGCAAAGAATGATGTGGTAAAGACTAATTATTATTTAAAATTTAACTGTATGCTTTAAAAGCTGTCCATAGTTTACTGGAGCTTGATTAATCTCACTTTTCCAGCTTATAGATCTACTGTGAGGAACATATTATGACTGCTGAAGCCAAGAAAAGTCAAGGATTTTTTTAGTCTTCTTTATGTTTAATTGAGAATTTCTTGTTTTTAAATGTATGAACAAGTAATGACTCTACAACTAGTGTCACCAAATGTGGTGACAGATAACACATAGAGCAAGAATGAGAAATTACCAAGACTGTTAAGGGGAAACCTGTGAATATTTTAGATCGAATCAGTAACAGTGAAGGGAGAAAATGCATGGGATCTGCTAATACATTTATTTGTGTGCATAAATGTACCTTTAATTATAGTAACTGGCAATAAAAGTTTGCTGTTGATAATCCTATAAGGGGTAAAAGTTTTATCTGCATTTCTTTTTTAAGATTGAATTTACTATTAAATATATATCAGAATTCCTTTTATTAATATTACCCCTAATTTATTCCAAAGATGATTTGTCATGTATTACTGGTGAAATTGACAGATTTCATGGCAATCAAAATATACAAAAAGAAACCCTATTTCTTTCTTCACCCTCTTTCAATCGTAATTTTTCAGGTGGCAGTCTCTATTAAACACAATTGCTAAATAAAATGCCTATCAGTCTCCTGAGAAGCTGACAATGCTTTGATTTATCACACTGGAATATTTTATAAATCACTTGGGTACATGGTGACAAGGCATTCTGAAAGCTTCAATTGGCAAAAACAATGTTATTATTACTATATACTTGTTCATGTTGTTAAGCAATAGTGTCATTGATGTATAAAGGAAATCTCAACAAAATTAGTGAAGAGTTTTTCTTAAACTTCAGTGGTGTAAAATAAGTTATTACAGCAATTTAAAAAAAATTACTTAAATTCTAGTTTAAATAACAGAAAAAATAAATTAATTCTGCCTGTAAAGTTAAAGGCTTGAAATAGCTTTTATAATAATAAGTCAACTTTCTCATCACACAGCAAAATATAACAGTTTAGTTATAGTAATTACTTTCAGGAAAGTTTAAAGAAAATCCTCAAATAATTAAGATATTAAAATAGGAAATTTATTAAAAGAAGAGCGTCAGAATTGGAAAATATATCAAATTCTTAATTAGAGATTTCGTCATGATTCTTTTCTTTCACATAATGGTAAGACCATTTTATACAAGTTTTACCATGTCCCACATGAGAGAAACTGAGGCACAGATCAGTGAATTAATTAACTTTGCAGCTGTCGTGCCAAAGGCTAGTAACAACCATACAAGCAGAACCTTCTTCTCCTCCTCAGCCTCAGTGTCTATTCCAATAAGTCTCTTTGCCTTTTTAGCTGTGGCTTATCCAAAAAAATGAAACAATAAGTAAGAGTAGTGTACTGGAAAATCATAGAATTGTTAGAGTTGAAAGGTTCCTTAAAGATCATCAAGTTCCAACTCTCCTACAATGGGCAGGGACACATCCCACTAAACCAGGTTGCTCACAGCCCTATCCAACCTGTTTGTTTAGAGTAAGTATAACATTTATTAAAAAACCTGTCATATGTCCTGGTACATACCAACAATACACCCGAGACATACCAGAGATATACCAGACAATTTTAGTACACTCCATAAAATACAGTCATTAAGTACTTTGCTCTAGTGATCAGATGCATGCAAGCCAGAAGTTGGTGTAAAAAAAAAATTCTGATTTAGATAGCCCACAGATGATATCAGTGGGTGTCATAGATAATTCAATAGCTGCAAATTAAGCTTGTTAAAGAATATAGGTTGTCAGTGAAGGATAAAATCTCAGACAGTTTTAGTTTATAATGATGGAACTTAACTTCACATGAAAATTTGCACTACACTTAGTATGTAGCTACAAAATAAGAATTGTTAATGTTTGTACTAAGGAAGATTCTGGACTAGACTACGGTAATACACTGCCTCATAAAATCTCCAGATATAGGATGTCAGATAAGCACATGAGTCTTGCTCATTTAAGAGTTCTGACCTCACGTTACCTTGATCTAAACTATTATTACAGCACTCTCTAAAATATTTTGCTTATTGCAGAAAACTCAGAAAGAAGTGCATCACTGGTTATTTCTGGATTCTTAGCTGTTTTATAGAGTTTGGTAATGTTAATAGATGATATAGATAGTTAAGGTAGCACAACCTTCCTTATGTGGAATCTGTTTTTACCACTCTAACTCAACGTAAAAGTATTTTTAGCTATTATAAAGGCATAAATTTAATTAAAATAATAGCAAAACTACAAATCCAAACTTTGCTCAGTTGAAAAGTACTCATACAAATTACCTCAGACATAATTCCTACCTAACAAAATCTGTTTACAAATGAAAAAGTGAAACTGGTAACAATATTTCTCCTAAACAGTTTAGATCATCGGGCTGTTTTATTTATGTATGTGTATCAACATATATGCATGTTTATAGTTTGTTCATATCGCTTCTTTATGCAATATTTAACCATATGTTATATGCAATGTGTTTCTTATAGTGTATTAATTAAAGCCAGTGAAGAATTCAAGGAAAACACTATTTAAGCTGCATTTTGGTGACTCAAATGTAACCTTTTAGAAGCCAGTAAAATAGAAAGTAAATGCTAATGTTAAAGAAGGATTTGTTTTCTACAACAGGTAGTTCCTGATTATTAAATTTAACAAACTGTTTTTTTGTAAGGCTCAATGACCTCCCTCAGTTATTTCTTGTATCTCTAGACAGTTTAAGATATTGGTTGTCTATATGTCCTAAGATTCTTGCAGGCCAGGTAAGGGGAGGAATTTAGACCCTTTATGGAAGAGAAACAAGAGAACCCACTGGCTCTGGTCCTGAACCACTTGCCTGGGACTGTTCAACAGCAAACCAATCTGAAATCATCTGAGTCTCATGTAGTGGATTTTCTGGAGGCTTGCTCCTGCTGTGCCCACTCATCCTTATTTTCCTACTGTAATTTAACTTGATTGACTTAAATGAGGCTTTACCATTTTGTCCACTAGTACTCTACCCCATTTTTGATAATGAACTGATGCAGCCAAACCTAATATCTTCTTAAAAAAACTAACTAAATAAATGTTGCGATGACCACACATTTCTGATCTGAAAACCAGTTCTGTACTTTCAGAATCAAAAAAGCAAGTGCTTATGATAGTTGAGTAAGATTTGCCATATGATTTTTGTCAGCCCCTCTGACAACTTTCTACTGTAAATGCTCTCATCAAACATATTCAAAGTTAAAATCAACTGTAATAGATTCTAAATAGTGGACATAACACATTATAACAAAAGCAAAGAATTAAATCCTGAGGTCCTGAAGACTAATGATGGTTCTTCCACTGACTTCAAGGGAATTAGTTTTTTGCTCAAAAATTTTCTGTCCCACAATATAGGAACTTTGGAAGTAGTCTGCATCCAAGGTTCTGGATAAATGCATTTAAGTGAAAATTAAACAATAATTTTTTAAACTAGAGTCTGAATGGGGATACAAATGTATTCAATGAAGTAAATGAGTATGTACACATTCAAAAAAGAAATTTCCTTAAAAATTTTAGGAGTTTACTATGAATACTTTATTTAAATTATAGTCTACACGAGTCTCTCAAAAGCTATATCCATCTCTTTGCTTGAAGAACTACATCACGATTTTCCAGTTCAAAATGCTACAGATGAAATACCAGTTAGGAAGCTAGTAGAGCAAGGTCTTTCTCAGTAATTCGGCAGGAAAACGTATGAGTCACAGCACGTCTCATTCTGAAAGGGAAAACAAGGATGACCTCATTTTAATGATCTGTACTCAAAACAACAACAACAAAAAAATGTTTGCAAACTTTGCTGCATTTTCAAAAGGAGGAGGACAAAATATTCTCTTTGCACAGTAGGAAGTTCCTCTGCCTTTCATATTTCTAATTCCAG
This sequence comes from Pedionomus torquatus, assembly GCA_013398155.1. Taxonomy (NCBI): domain Eukaryota; kingdom Metazoa; phylum Chordata; class Aves; order Charadriiformes; family Pedionomidae; genus Pedionomus; species Pedionomus torquatus. Next base: position 658,691 of record VZRU01009763.1, on the reverse strand, counting down.
GCAGCATGCTGTCTGCTCCAAAGAGCAAGAAAACAAATGCCAAGCTTTAATCAGAATTATATTGGCTGTGTAGGGACTTTCAGATCATTTGCCCATTCCTAACAATGTCATGCAGATTCCCTTCAGAATATCAATGCAGAGACCTTTGCCCTTGCTGTGAAGGAAAGGTTGCAAAATACTGAAGATGAGCAGCAGGTCTGTTTGAGGTTAACATTCCTTTTTGTGATGGGGGGAGGAGGAAAGGGTAAAAGTTTCACCCTAATTTAATTCCTTAATGAAACTAAGAATTAGAATCCCTGCAGTGTAGTGCTAACCTTTTCTCTAGTGTCAAGCAATTTTTTTCTTCAAATACATCTCAGATAATGCTGTAGGCTTATGGCTATCTGAGGGCTGCCTTACAGGCCATCAATAAGACACACTGTACTGAATTTGACAGACCTTACACAGCTGCCTTAAACAAAAATCTTTGTCCCTGAAAGTGTAGAACTGTTTTTCAAATAATAATGTTTGATCATTACAGCATTTGCTTATTTAGAGAAAATTATAGTTTATGGTTACAACAGTTCATTTTCAAAAAATGGTGTAGAGTAACAGTGGGTAAAATGGCAAACTTTCACTGATATCAATGAAGTTAAATTGATTTACCTCTGTTTAGCAGCTAATTCTGCTCAGGGGAAGTACTGAAACCAATTATGTTTATTTTAAGAGAGAAGAAGTTATCTCAATGTCTGCTCTGTCTTTTCAAATGACTGATTGATTCATCTATTAAAGTTTCTTTAATATTGGATAATATTTTTCTATTAGCTATCTATGGGTTTTACCGCAAAATAGAAACCAGTACTCAGACTTACAATTATAGATTTGGCATAAAAACCTCATAATTGTCCATTCTTCCTTTTCTGAGTTGTCCTGCATTTCTGTGTTCAAACTGGTATCCCTAGCAACTCCTAAAGTAATAGGAGATTAATATGCACTGTGTATCTGTGTAAACTAACTTCTAGATATCACTTTTTCACTATTCCTGTGCATAGGGTATAAAGAGAAGGAAATGAGAGTAAGGCCAGCTGCACACAGGGGCCTTCCAAAAATCCATTTTTATAACAAGCTCTACAAAGTAATCTAAATGAGAAAGTAATGTAGACAGAAGTATGTGAGAGATGGCTCAAAGGACATGAAAGTAATAAAAGTCCTTAAAGACTCTGCAGAAAACTAATCTGCAACTTCAAAGTTCCAAACAATAAATGAATTTTGATGACTGGCAGAATTTTATTTCAGAGGCATTATAGATATTGCTCTTAATTTTCAGAAAAAAAGCCTGAAAAACAAAGCATATTTCCTTTTCAATGTTTGAAATGAAAAAAAATTCTGTACTTGTGGAAATATGTATGTAGACTCATTGTGCAAAATTTTAGGGCACTAAACAGTTATAGTATACATTAGTAAGACAGGAAAAAGTGCAACACAACACTTTTGGAAAAAAAAAAATGACACCACTTCATTCATTCAACATCTGATTTTTCACTTTTCCTCTGAATCACAACTTATACATAGCTGTGATTCTCAAATAACTATTTATGTCTTTGTAATTCATGAAAAAAAAAATGAAAAAAAAACCCCATGTAATTCATAACTATTTATGGCATGCAAAAAATGTAATTCATCACTCTCAATCAGTTATTCAAAGTATTTAATTTATACTTTTTCTGCTTTCTGTTCCTTTTTTAGCTTGTGATATCAGTAACTTCTCTAACAGACAGTATGTAGCACAGAAATATCTAACCTAGCATAGATAACCATAGCCGAAGCTATCTTGGGAAATACAAAGCCATGTCAGAAAAGGGAGTTTTGTGGAAACTAATTGGCTTTAGCTATGCTATACTGAGATGGCTGGTCTTTTCCTAGAAATATTTACATCAGATACCATTGCATTACAGAGAACTTATCATCTATCCATTGGAAAGAAAAGAAGCAAGGCTCATTGTCATGGCAACTGGGTCTGAGTGCTTCCCAGAGGGAATCAGGTATTTAAATAAGAACTTACATGCCTAAATATCTTTGGAGACTTGGACCATGGACACCTAAATTAGTTTTCTAATTACAGTTTTACTGAGGATACTTGGCATAAGATGCAAACAGATTAAGTATTACGTTTTTCAGAGGCCTCCCAGACATGCCTCTGGTTGATCAGGTGAGAAATTACCGGACTTGTAAGAAAATCAGATAACACTTCATAGTAGAATACATAACATTCCTGATAATATATTCCTAAAGTTCATCTATCTGTGTGTTCTTCATACACTTTTTCCTCCAACCCTTTGTTTGTTTGTTGTTTTTTTTTTTTTTCCTTCTACTAGGTGCAGTAAAGTGAAGTTTATAATAAATAAATAAATAAATAAGTGCTTATGGTTGGGTAGATTTTACTGTTTTACAAGAGAGAAGATTTTTTCTGTGTCTCATATCACAAAAAGGTTAAACCTGTAAATATTTGTTACTCACCACAGGTAATTATATTATTTTGAAAGAAAAATAAAAAAGAGTAAAGTTATTTATGTGTAAAAGAACTTACAGGTACAGATGTTTATGTACTGAATTTTGTGAATTTCTTTTTCTTTCACTTAAAATTGAAATTATTACCTTTTCAAATTGATGTACAGTGTACTCTATTTTTAGCATTCGGAACCCCAACTTTTCTGTTGTCCTTACAGATTATAAGCACAGATGAAGAAATTCAATGTTATTTGATATTTTATTGAAGCAGACCATAGCGACCATCATATGTTGTGTTCTGTCTTAGGTTTTGCTTCTGTTTCCTGACAGAGCATTGCTAGTTGTCTGCCACAAATATTTATTATATTGTCTTTCCCCAATCTATACAGTCTGATTTTTATTCTGTAGCTATCTATCAGGCCAAAGAGCATAGTTTCTATCAAAGTAACATAATTCATCTGACACACACTTCCAAACTATTGGAGTTCTTTCTTCTTTCTCACATCAGTGGGAGACTGAGCTTTCTTTTCTTTTGGTGCCTGTATTTCAGAAATTGTTTTATCAATGGATTGCAAGCAGCTGGTATGGTTAAGTGGTGATGACTTAGCCTGAAAGTCTAGCCTTCATTTATTTTTCCAGCTTCATTCTCTGAAGTCACTGGATTCTCATGTCTCACAATTCTGCTGTGGATTTGTGAATATTGTATAGACCAGGCCTATAAGGGCTATTCATCAGAAGTCCCTCCAGTGTTTCCTTGACTTAAGCAGGTCTTTGCTATCCAGCAAAAAACTCCCCTGTGATTCATTGAAAGCCTTTTCTAAGATTGAGAAGATTTTCTCTGTGGGCCATTGGAGATCTCTCCTAGACCTGGAACCACATAGAATTTGTATTAAAGACTATAGTAATTGAATCAAGATTTTCTCATGTAGTAGGGGAAGATCCAAGCACTTTGGAAGGATAAGCTTTGAATTAAAAGTAAATTTTATAAATGGGGATATAGTTTGAAATGAAAATGATGACATTCAATGAGAGTACATTTTTTTAAGTCAGCCTGGCCTCCTGTCCTCAGCTAATATCAAATTTTAAATGGTGAGAGAAATCCTGCTAGAAGGGAGGAATAACTGATGTATTATGGTTCACATAAGGTATTTGACCCAAATTGACATAGCTGCAGAGATACCAACCATCATCCGGGATCTAAACACCGCCATATTTAAGAAAAAAAGAAATAATCATTCTTTTAGTAGCTGTTTGCTTTAAAAGTATCATGTCACAATTTTTAATAGAGATGTTTATAAGGTAATATTCCTAGTACGACAGGAGAGGCAGAAATGGAAAGGGTGAGAGGAAGCACAATATTAATCTTCAAACAGTAAACTGCCATTGTCTTGCAAAGTATTTTTCTTACCATCAAGAAATAATTAACTTGATTTGATGTAGAAATTATCAATTTCAGAAACTGGGGGGAAAAATCTTCTTGCAAGACTTGATAAACAATAAAACAGATTACATCGGTATGTTTCAGAAGACAGACTAAATTACCATCAGACAGAACTAATTTGTATGGACTAAAATAGAGAACTGGCTGTATTGTTTTGTAAGGTCTCAAACCCTACGAAAAATAGTTTCTATAAAGGCCAATGGTAGGTTCATCAACAATTTAAATGATAAATTAATCTAAAAGCAATTAAAAGTCTCTGTTCCATGTCAGTGAGATATATATATACAGCAGCTATGTATTATTATCTTTCTTTTACAGATGGAGAAATCAAAGTAAAGGATTTAAGACAGTACATGTCTGCAAGACAGCAAAATATGGTTTTCCAGAACTCAGAATTTAGTTGCCTTACTTTCTTCTACGTGTGTTAGCTTAACAATGTGATCCAAGGTACTTCTTACCATAACCATAGATTTAATCCAAAACTCAGCTATGTAGATAGTTAAAAGATCTGCAGATAATGAGCTAGTAGTACTGGTTTCATTAAGTGTGGACCTGTGGAGCTGTTCTAACCTGTATGGGGGCTTTTGAAAGTTCCACCTAGTAATAACTGAAGATGACAACAATGCTTTTTAAGAAAATGTAATGAAAAATGACCTCCTGCATTTGTGGCACTAAAAGCTTATTTTTAAAAGCTGTTGTGTATGAGAAAGAACAGCTGGGATGACATATCTTGTCCACATTGGAAAGCACGAAGATAAAATATACTGCTTTGCCAAAGACAGTGTTTAACAGAAAATGTTTTGTTTACTGCTTGGAAAACTGATGATTTGACTGAATCAACAACATGCTCAAACGATGCCTCCACAATTTGCACCTGCTTGTCTTGTTTTAATGAATGTGGAATTATGCATATTAAGCATTACCAGGTGTAGTACAGGAACACATATGCTGAACTACTGTGTTATTCTTCTTTCCTCCTTCCCTTCTTAAATCAGATTTCACAAAAGGATTGCTTTTTGGGTTTTTTTGAAGAAATCTGACAGAAGGGTTCACAGCCCTTCTCCTTCGGGCCGATAATTGTGCATGACTGTAAGTTCTGCAGCCATCTTTCCTTCATTTTACTGCTCTAAATTACTTGTTAAAAATACCACTTTTTCTATGTGACTGCAAAGAATTCGATACTTTCTTTCCTCTCTACTGAAGAGCCAATAATGAGAAAATATTATGTCTGGTTTTGGCAACTAGTAACCCCTGGAGAAATCTGATGAGCTGTTTCCAGAAGCGTCTCATTACCAGTAGGAAACTTTATAATTTTTAACTTACTCTAAGGTTTTCATTTCACTTAGTATGTTTGTGTGTATGTGTATGGCTTTTCTTTTTGAAGTCCAAATCAAGTTTGAAACATTTTTCATTAAATATGGCACTAAAGAAAGTCCCAGAACAAGTACCTCAAAAAGAAACCAACAATCCTTGTCTCCCCAGTTTTAAAAATATTTTTTCTTCTGGAATCAACGCCTTGTGTCTGTGAGAAGTGTTTTCTCTGCAAGATTTCAGTCTTCACCAATAAATTAATTAAGAAAAACTAGTCTTCTCTACATACCGAATATGTATTTCCAGTTCACTGATGTACTGGAGTTGATCTGAAGGCTGAGGAACAAGATTAATCTCTAGATTTGTATTGATTCCTGTTGAGATATGCATATGCATACACATAGATATATATGTGAGAATTGCAGTCTTGAGGAAAAAGAAATATCCAGGAAAGGAGTGCATCCATGCATTTTCATTGAAAATTGATATACTAAACATGCAGTCACAGGGGAAAATGTGGGACAAAATCTTATCACAAAGTAATTCTTATCCATTAATAAATACTTAAATGCACAGATGCTTAATCATTTACAATGGTCTTTGCATAAGCAGATGTTGCTGACCACAGAAATGGAGGGGCAGATTATTTAGTACTTATACCAAGCAAGAATAACGTGCAAATTAAACTTTCTATCAAACTGAGACAAGAAATTCTGTCCTTATAACTTGAGAAACACTGACTATAATATGAAGACTATGTGGATTCTATTGGCTTAAATTGATTCTGTATCTCTTCTCAACAACAGGAGTCTCTCCATTTCAGACAAAAGGAATCAAAAGCACTCAGAGTTGACATTTGCAAGAGATGTCCAAGGCAGCAACAAGAGCTTCTACTTCTACATCAGAAGGGAAAGGTTGAAAAAGGAAAATGAAAATCTCTTTATAGAGGGCGGCTGTTTTAGTGACAGCAGCACAAACAGGCTGAGGTACTCAGTGCCTGCTTTGGCTGAGCTTTTGCTGGCAAGGTCTCCTAGGCATCTGTGATTAAACACACAGCTCAAGGAGGAGAATGACCAGCAATGGATCAGGCATTACTGGAAAGATTTTGACCCACATAAATTAAAAGCTGCACTGAGAGCACTAATGAACTCCCTGAAATCATAACAGTGGTTGAGACCAGGAGAGGTATTCAGCAACTGGAGAAAATCAAGGTTTGCACTCATCTTCAAAAAATGCTGAAAGGATGATTCCAGGAACATGGTCAGCCCTAGTTTGCTTCCTGGTAAAGTCAGGGATTGCTTCCTCTTGGAACAAGTTTATGGACACTTGCAGGAAAAGGAAGTGATTGGGAAGGGTTGGGAAGGATCTACTGAGAGTATATCATGCCTACAATATAATAATTCCATTTGGGGGTGAAAAGAGAGTGATGGATGTCATGGACTTCAACACTAGCAAGGTTTTTGACATTTGATAAAAGGTAGAATTACCTATGCGAAAGGAAAAATCCCAAGGAAAGAATTCTAATATGAATAAAACTTATGAGAATTGACTTCAGATTTAATTGTTATAAATCTTAACAATAAAAAAAAATTCTTTCTTTATACTAAAATAATGTCTTTATTTAGTATCTTTTCTGTTTTGTAGGTTCAAAAACCCCTTGCAATTTTTTTCCAGAGAGACACTTCTCACTGAGGTCTCATCACATTTGTTTATGTGCTTTCTTTTAGAATTTTTATGCCAGAAGACAAAGGAGTATGCCTACAGGTGTAAACACTAATGGTGACCGTCAAGACCCTTTGCTGGTCAGAGAGATGTTGTAGGCTTTTGTTTTGGCAAGTATATTACTGTAACCTAATTCTCTTTTTTCTCAGTTGTTTAGCTAACCACAGAAAAGTCTCTTAGGCGGTATTGTTGAGGCTGATACTGGACAAGTGTCTGTTTTATTTTCTTTTACACTGGCAGACACTGTAGGCAGCCCGTGTCTGACAGAATTGAATGTACAGTGTTCTGACAGCTCTTCTCCATCTTTTCTTCCTTTCCTGAGGGCAACAAGGCTCATTGTGAATCCCCTGTCCTAAACTGCCCACAGAACATTGTCCATCTGCACTGAAATACACGGCAAATAAATACTGTAACTTGGAGATTTCATTTAACGTTTATTTAAAAAATCATTTTACAGCATTATTCTTAAGTTTTTTGGGTTGGTTTTTTTTTTTTTTTTTTTTTTTTTTTTTTTTTCTGAAGTGTGGACAAAGTGCCTGTAAAACCAAGAGCTCCAAATTTCTGTCTTTCGCAGTTTGTATTGACTACGGGAAAAAATGATGTGCTTCTCCTTCACCCACATTCTAACTAATCCCTTACACATTTGCTCCCTTTCTCACTCTGTGTTTTGTTGAAAGTGAGTTAGTCATTTCATGGACCATTTTATATGCAGATCAGAGACTGACATATTCACAGGTTTTGTGCAGGTTGCAATTTTTGACTTATAAGTCAGTTCTTTTGGCAACACACTTGTAAAACAGCTAAGCCAGCAAACAGATTTCTGAAGACAGAAGTTGAAATAATAATGATTTATTAGTACAATCACCTTCTGTAGGATTTGTTTATCTTGCAGAAGTGTATAGAACAAAAAATCCGTTTCAAAAATTTGTAGTGTTATATCTGTATTTAATTTTAAGTATAATCATACCCTGAAAAGTTATTGTGTGTTGATCAAGAAATGATAAAACAAACATGCAATTTTCATCAGCTTAGCTCATTTGAATTCCTTTTTACAGGTGCTAATATCCATGTGAGAAGTTCCAGTAATAATATAGTCATTACAAGCATCTGATATGACTTAGGTGGAAATAGTGATCATGTAGCATAAATAAGGTTTTAATATAATTCCACCAGAAAAGTGTAGGTAAATGAGTAGGTAAAATGGGTACAATAAAACACAAAAAAATTATATTTTGATTTGTTCTGGAGTCATATCTTTTTTCAGCAATCCCATCCTTATTGATCACATGGAAGGTAAACACAACAAATGGCTAGATTTTTGTTTGAAAGCAATTGTTTTGATTCTATCACTATCTCTTTTTATCTTTATTAAGTTTATTTTTGACTTCCTGTAATAATTTTGTAGTAGTTGCTTAGAGATTAACAAAAATAAATTCTAAATGGATATAGCTGGAGGCAATTAGTTTCAATATACTCTGTCAATAGTGGGTTTTGGGTATTATCTTGTCAGTCTTAAACCCAGAGCATTTTTTTTTTTTATTTAACTTATTGAGTCTGCAGGAAGTCTAAACCTTGATATGCTGTTTTGTCCTATAATCACGGTCTGAATACTCTGCTTTTCCATAATTTATCTATTGACAGTCCTTTCTCCCACTGGAACAAGGATAGACTGCATCAGAATACAAATTGCCTTCTGTGTGCCCAAAATGTCTTTTTCCCTGTCTTTCCAAATATGTCCACATGGAGTATAGTATGGTAAAAGTAGTTACTGATGCAAAGTCTCCAGAGCTGGTTTCTCAGTATTGCTGCGGTTAATATATTTATAGGAGTTACATGTACTGTGCTGTAACAGCAAGCTGGAAAAACATGTTTGAGTTAGCTTAAACCAGGTAGTTAAAAACTGAGCCTTTATCCATCTTCTTGGTCAGGCTGTAAAGCCTGCTTTGAACTCCAGGCTTCAGGTACATCTGTTCAATGTAGAGAAGAGATGTGTCCACTGCAGTTTTTGTCAGACAATTTAATGGAGCTTATGAAAATCTCACCTTGGGATTCTGGGGACTTTGGACCATAAACAATGTACTAGTCCTGACACTGGAAAATACATTACACCCTATTTCATTGTTTGTTCTTTACACATATACATAAAGTGTAAAGGTTAAGATGACTTTCAGGCAGCCAGCAGGTACCTTGCTTAATTTACCATCTTAAGTCCTTTGTGTTGAGAAAAATTGACACAAATGACAGTAGTGTAGAGCAGAACATCAGGTTTTATGAAACCTTCATATAAAAGCACTTTGGTTTGATAAAGGAGAAAAAAACACCAACTTACCTGTTTCTCTCAGGACTCAGAGAATTATATATTCCTGTTACTAGTAAATCTTTATTAATTTAAATTATATTCTCTGGAGATTCCAGACTGAAATTTATTTCATCATAATTACTTATAAATTTTCCATGTCCAGTACACAAGATAATGCTTATAAAGTAAATAAAAAAATCTTAATGAGGCAGTAGCCATCTATCCACCCTGCACACTGACATTATTAAGATGCAAAATAGGTAATAAAAAGTTATTCTATTTCAAGTACCATTTTTGCAAGAAAACCATGTAAATGTTGATGCATGGTGAATTAGAATAAATTAATCTGATAATATGAGTGAATTGAACAAGCTGTGCAATATAAATATTCTAAACACTTCTTGATCCAGAAGTACCTCATCTACAAATGAGCAATTACTTTCTACCTCGTGGGAGTTGTCTCTAATTACTAGGCAGTCTAGTTGGCACTATACGAAAAGTACATGTAAATATCAAGCATCAGGCCCTTGAATTTGTCATTTGTAATATGCACAGCATTTTTTATCCTTTTTTGTAACCCTGTTTGTGTTTTACACTATTGATTTTATTTGTTGGTGTTTTAACCTGAGCCGACCGGTTATTATCAGTCTTTCATTTAATCTGTGGACATGGAAACACTTCCCAGTGGAAATTCGAATGAATGACTATTAAATTTAAGCATAGGATAGTTTTTCTCAGTTCCTTATAGACTACTGAAAACGATCCTGCCAAAACCTTAGGCCTAGAGGACTGCAAGTTGAAAACAAAGTCTTAGACATAAAACTGAATTATTTTATGTTATCAGTCATATGCAGTATATGCTGCTGCCATATGACATGACTTCCTTCCCCATAAATAAGGAGTGTCCAGTATAGTACAACATCATCAATATTGCCACTAGTCTTACTAAAAGCTTAATCAGCCTGCTTTGCATTGAGTTCCCATAACTATAGTAAAGGATATTGGAATCTCTGAATAGGATGGTGTATGTTATAGGAGACAAAATGGTTTAGTCTAGCACAAATATTTGTGGTGTTGTACTATGCTGGACATTCCTTATATATGGGGATGGAAGTCATGTCATATGGCAGCAACAGCCTGGGCAGTTTCAGGAGGTGTCACTTATGCATTGCTTTTGCTGTCTTATTGATGAAAATTAAGGAGTTGTGTTAGGCTGCTGTCAATAGTCTCACTTCAGTGAAGTCTGCTTCAGAAACACAAAAATGCATTGAGAAACTTGGAGGCAGAATTATTTGTGTTTGCGTCCCAGTTCCTAATGTCTACTTAAAGAAGGCAATCAGGTTTTCTAGTGTGATGTACGTGAAACACTGACTTTATATAGACTAGGAACGAATCTCATATCTGCTTTTGAGGCAAAACTTTAGTCCACATCCCATTTCAATTTTATGCAAGGTTTACTTGAATAGAATAACTCATATTCAAACAGTGTGTATGCTTTAGGGGGGAAAAAGGAAAATAAAAGCTTCTCTGGGTCATTTCAGAGAAGTGCTATTTATGCTATGGCTCACAGTNAAAAAAAAGAAACAGAAGAAACTGATCTGTTAAAAGATGTGAAGTGCTGTGAAATATGTGTTCTGGGTTTGCTATCTTTCCAGCAAATGTCAATTAAACATAAAAAATCATTGTTTCCAAACATCACCGGAGATGATAATTACCACAAATCTATCTTCTATTCAACTCTAAATTTCCATAATGTACCCTTACTGACAGTGACAGGAGGAAGAGTGCCACTATTTGTATCAATGTATGAAAAACAGTCCTTAGCAGTACTTCACCCGTACTTTGTTGAATTTACTGCTTCTGCTACAAAAAACAATTGTTTCCTGAGCTATTTATTTCCAAGATCTTGACTTTGATTTTACTCTAGTGATATCCTATGAGGAATCTTCTTCATTTTCTTCTTTCAATTTCAATCTAGCCTATTGAAGGAATACTGCTTTTTTTGGTTCTTTTGAGATGCAGATGAGTGACAAATGGTAGTTTCTAAGTTGATCTTTGTATCTTTGGGATTTCTGTTTGGCTGAGGCCCATTCAAAGACTTCCATCATACTGTAATATTGTTTTGTAGAAATGAGACATGAAAACCTCTGAAATATGAATCAAGGCATCAAAGTGCCCTCTGGGAACTATTCTGTGAGTGAAGTACATGTTCGTACAAGGGAATAACCTAAGTGCAAGAGAATGGGCAGCTCTACAAATAGATAGGCATGGACAGGGAGAAATGGAAAACGGAAAAAGGCACAGGCTCACTTTCACATATCCTGCTCACTTGTAAACATGATTTGCTTACAGATACTAATGAAATTTCCAATAAAAATAATCTGAAAAGATTTCAGCTCGTTAATGGGAAAAAGCTGGCATTCAGCAGTGTAAACAAATGAGTTTCCAACTGAACAGTTTGTATTCCTAAATGAATGACTTTGAAAAGCCTGCCTCTATTTCCTGCAGTGAAATAAATATGCTTGGAATATGAAGTTAACAGTCCAAAAGCCAATGTAGTTCATAGATTATGTTTATTAATATTAACAGATTAAAACCAGTATGGCTATCTTTAGTTTAATCTTCTGAAATGAAATCTACTCTTACTACGTATGAAATTATTTTACTTTTCCTATTGCTTGCAATATCATCAATGGGTCTTACTGGTAATATTTATTAAGCTGCAATTTAAAACTTTGAAACCATCTATAATTAGAACTTACCAAACTGATGCCTTGGGAAATTAGTTATAATAATAAAGCAATACCCATGTATCTCCTGTTTACAATGTCATTCACTGATCTGTTAATAACAGACACATTAGAACACAACAAATACTTTATGTTTTGTATGTCAAGTGACAAAAGAGTTTATTTTAAGATATCTTATTGCTCCAAGTTTATTATACCATGATTTTGATCATGAAGAATAAGCATATGACTAACTGAATTCAATGAAGAGATCAAAATAATTATAGTTAAACATATAATCTTTACCATCTCAGTCTGGAGCTTTGATAGCTATAAATTCCAGTCAGTCTACTGGGTTTCTTCCTGTAAGTCTAAAGTCTTAGTTTTAATTTTTATACTGTTACATTCTCTCATATTCTGTCCTTCCACATGATGAATCAGAGAGAATAAATATAACAAGCATCTATCAGTTCAGTCTGTCCTTTGTGCCAGTCTGACAGTAGTCTCTCTAGTTCATTGAAGGAATTAGAGGTCTTCTGTCTCTTTTTCTTGGAGAGGTTATTGGATAATATAGCTGTAAAGACGGCGTGCTTCTTCTATTATTAAATAATCAATGACAATACCTGACTATCTACAATCATATCCATATCTATAGATAGACACATCAAAGATTTAACTTTCTTTCCCCAGCTTGATTGCCACAGACTCTAAATCATGCTGCACTCATGAAATTTCATGTGTTCAGGATTTTGTAAAGCACAAATTGTGTAAATTTACAATTTACTTTAATTGTAAAGCACACTTTTTCCAAAGTCTTCTATGCAGTATGCTACGTCTTGACACTTACAAACTATGACAACTCTGCACTCAAAATACAGGCATTATATGGTGTATCTGTTCATTTTCACTTGACATTAATCATTGTAATGAGTTTAATTTAGTGTAGTTACATACACTTATGTGAAAATCTAAGTAAGGTATTAATGTATAAAAAAGTGGTTCTTGCTGTCAGGCTCCTAAGAACATATTGTTTCCTGAAAATATGAAGGTTACCTGGTTTTCTTTTGTAAGTCACATTTACAGTGTTAGGATTTGGGACTTCTGATTGTAAATGCTCTCTGGGAGCATCTCTTATGCTGCATTATGCATGTTTCTGCCTGGCACAATGGACAGCCAGTCCAGTGTTGCTGATGCTTTCTGCTGTATTCCTGAAGCAACACCCTACCATGAGCTCTATCCTGGATGTGGCCACATTGAAGTTACTTTTCTTCATAGCAGTCCATATGATGCTGTGCTTTGGACTCTGAACTCTTGTTATCATTGTTTTAAACAGGTAACTATTGTTTCTTTGCAGTTTGTGTGGTACAGAAAGGCATTCTTCCATAAATATATCAACTCTGCATGATCAATTCACAGTCAGACACTGGAAGAAATGAGTTTGGTTTTGTCTTTACTACTGGGTGAAAGCTTTATCACGGGATTATTAAATTACTTCAATTTATAATTAGTCTTAAGACTTCATTGATAAGTGTCTCTATACTGGAGCGCATCCGTAACTCAAATAAACAGAAGGAGTAACAAAAATATATTACTTTAAAAAAAAATAAAATTGTTCCCATGAGTTTTTTTCTGAAGGTCTAAAATCGTTGCATTTCTTCTTGCTGGAAAGACAATCATCATATAAACTTAGAGGAAAAAGGAGACAATTCCACCTTTTTTGACAGTGTCACTTTTTGATATCTGTAAATTCTAGGTCATTCATGTTTCTTTTTATGATTTTGTTTCTCTCTTTTGTATCATAGGTATGTATGGGAAAATTCAAGAAAGTTAAAAGTATCTTCATCTATGGAAGAAAGTTACAGCTAATGATTTTTAGTTTGCAAGCAACAAAAGGCAAGATGATAGCAATGCAGAGTAGCATCTTTTCCCTGGGCTCTATGAGCCTGTGGCACTATCCTGTGAATTGCTTGGTACATTTTTTGTCACACTCCAAAATCCAGCTGAGGACTGGTATACTAAGATATTATTATATAGTACCTTCCTCCATACTTTTTAAAGAAAATATGCTATCTGCAGGTTTTTAGGATGGAGATGAATTCGTATTTATTATCCTGTGCCTATAGAAAAATATAGTGTGTAAACAGAGGGTTTATTATTTATTTCTGTATGCATGCCCACCTTCTGATTACATAAAATCCAGCAAACCTCCATAAATAAGAATTACTTTATCTATTTTATAACTAGTTCTTTATTCCATTTATTCCATTGTTTGATTAGTAAACTCTCTAACTCTCTAACTCTCTAAACCTTCTGCCTGAATACCTTGATTTTTTGCTCTTTACTAATGACAGACATCTTTGGGACTAAAGCACTGTGTATGACACATAGGAAAAGAAAATAAGAATTAACAAAGCAAGGTATGTAAGATACCTAATGAGAAGAGAGATGCTGTGATCAAATAGGAGAGCAATGAGGAAGGGAGCCTTTCAATTTGGTCATTTTTATTTGCAAGGGACTCTTGGAAAAACAAGAATACAAAGTTTGCAGAGTCCTTATGCTCCAGAGGTAGAAACACTAAGGTAATTTAAATTTCCTGGTATGATCCAGCTACTCCTTTATACATGGAGTGACATGTGTTCCATTTTAAGAGCTGGTACAGAGATATCTGTAAATCCTAAATATTTAACCTTTAATTAATTTGCTAATTGCTTCTACATTTTAGACCATTGGCTAAAAAAAAAGTGATATCAGACTGTTTCTAACAATTTATTAATTACTTCCTTGAAAAACTGGGGAAGTTGAATATTTGATACTTTTCAGGCACTATAAGCAGCAAAGAGTCTGACAATATTACAGAAACTAAAGTTTCAAAAATAAAGAGAACTTTTGATTTGTCAATATAATGTAAGTTATAAGGAAAGAGGAAATTCTGTAATCCTTATTTATCACAATGAAACTAACTTCCCTAGAAAAGACAGACAGCTAAGCCTTGATATCTCATCATTGAAATAAAGCTACTTATGGTGATAACTGGTTTTCTGTAGATCACTGGAAGGTCAGTGAAACCTAGTGGCAAACAGGAATCCCAGGGGAAAAAATAACATTTTATCTTCTGGGCTGAGAACAAAATTTTCTGTAGTGTTTTCTCCCTAATAAAATGAAAATGCAGAAAGAACATATAAAACTGCTGCATTTTTGTGTACTTAAATGAATGAAGAATAATCACAAATAAACAACCTTTTCAGATGCTTTAAATGCGGGAATTTAGACTGCATTGTACTTTGTACTTTAAGAATAAGTATTTTCCAGCACCACTAGGTGTCATCATATCTATTATTAATTCTGTACAAGAGATCTTCCCCGTATCTAGCAGACAAAGTTGATAACTTTATTAGCTTTATCAAAACTTCAGTCTAAAAAGAAACAAAAGGGGTAAAAACATAAGATGGAATGGAAGAAGTTAATACCTGAAAGCTCTGTTACACAGAAGATCAAGAACTGTATAAAATCAGAGACTTAGAAGTTATAAACTAAAACTCAATTCATTAACTTAAGTACTTTCCTCTTGAATACAGAGACTACTTCTTATAACCTTTGTCTGGTACCTTCCATTAGTACTTATTATCTCAGTCAGATTCGCAAAAGCACATAGGCACATAGCAACAATTAGCTTCACGTTCTTAATTATAAAACTGTGACCTGAAAGGCCAGGACTGTTTATCCCGGAATCTGCTTCTCATGGCAGGCGCATCCCCTTTGCTCTAAACATCTGCATGCATCTACTTGTATAGCTGTTCTTGCCCAAGCATTTACTCCAAGCTGTGCTCTTTAGCACTCCTTTAGTATTCCAGCAATACAACAGAACTGTGCCCAAGTGCATTTTGCACTTAATGTACTAACAGGACTTGGCTCCCCAGCTATATGAAATACTTTTGTCTTGGTTTTCTTTACCCTTAGAGAAATGTGGTGTTGAGGTGTTTCTGCTTTTTGTATGATAGAGAACATATTCAGGTACATGTTCTAAAGGTGATTCAGGACACTGCTGAGCCCTTCTCCAACTACAGGAACTCACAACACAATGATTTCACCCTCTGAAGAGTTTCTTATCCATCTGACTCTATGCTAGGCAAACTGAGAAGGATTTCTGTCTTTTGTATGGGTGACTACATAAGGGAGTGTGGAAATGAGTTAAGCATCTCTAATTCATTAGAGTATCCATTTAATGGTCTCTATGTTCTGTGTTTCAGAACTCTCTAGATATTTTTCCAGCTGCTAGCTGAAAATCCAGATTTTATCTTGGTGATGTTCTCCTCTGGACACCTTCTCACTCAAAAACTCCTCATTACATTTTAACTGGAAATTCTTTCTCTCTGAAGCCTGTTTTCTGTCTTAAGAACCTTAAACCAGAACCTCTTTGCTAATTACATAAGTGTGCTTTACAGGAAAAGCAGAGACCTCAGACACTAAAGAATCTGTGACTATTTACTTAAATTTCAGCAGTTTAAAGGTGGACACTGGGAAAGTGAAACAGTCAAAAGTTAGTTACAGTCATTTAACATAGTTATTTGTCTTTCTTCTGCAATGATTCTACCTTTAAGTGAATTTAACTAAGTGTGCTAATTATGTTATCTTAAGATTTTATTTTCAAAAGCTGAAACTGCCTAAACTCCCAGTGTGAGGAACTTAGAAGGTGACATTTCACTAATGACTGCTCTGAGAAACTGACAGAGATTGATAGAGTGTTTTTTAGAGATGTCCCCATGAGAAGCATCTCATATAAAATGAAAATGACAAAGTAACTTTTAAAACCTAACTCTGCATTGTGTGTTTTGTTTACAACAAAAAACTGGGATAGAGAAGCACTTTAAGGTAGTTTTCCAAACCACCTTAAAGTATTTTTTATTTAGACATGTCTTCAAATAGTGTTTTTTAAACAATAGTTTTGTGCTCACTAATTGAAAACTGCCCTCCATACCAGAAACATGTATATCATGGACCAGACTGTGCCTTGTCAGCTCAGAGAATGAGTACTGAATGAAGAACTCAGAACATTCAAAACTCAGTATGAGCAGGTTCATACAGCACACCCCTCCAGGAGTGTATTGGTAAGTTAGAGCTTTACCTCTTAGTCTGTTTTTCTTGATTGCATTATCACACTATAGGTACTAGTAGCTTCAAGATTTCATTTGCACGAGGATTGCATTTAGTCTTTGCTCTTCTGCAGGAAATATAAAAGCCAGGCATCTTCTTTAGGTTCTTTCCATTGCCCAAGTTCCTCAGCCTGGCAGGCAGTTACCAAAGGTTGCTGTGCTGCACTGTGCATTTTGGAGCCATGAATCTGCATTTCAGGCACCCCAACATAACTGAACAGATGAAGAGACTGGTCCACCTTTTCTTCATGTAGGGAGTAGGAGAAGTTCTGAGGATCTGGGAACAGTCCATCCCTGCCTCTGTTCAGTAGTGTGAATGCACACCCATATGGTACAGCAAAAAAAGTGTCTGCCCTTTGGGATTCAGCATGATTTTTATATGGAAGTGCAAATGCATGCAAATGTATATTCAACAAGAATAGTCTGCACCTCTAGGTAGAGGTAAGTGTGCTTCACTTACCTGTGGCTCTTAGCACTCATGTAAATAGAGGACTTAAGTTTCGTCCAAGTGTAGGTACAGCTTCTTGCTTTTGCACCAGCCTTCTCTCTGCACAGAAATCAATTTGCCACTGAATTCTACTTGACTGCTATCATAGAAAAACATCTTTTATATTAATATTTTATACCATTTGAGAAGTAAACATCCACCCCTCCAGATTTAGTAACAAAAGTAAAATTAAGCAGGATATAAGTACTGATGGGAAAGCTGCTATTCTACAGCACAAAAATCTAACAGCCCCTTCATTATTTCAGAAGAAATTATCTTCAGAATACATAATGAAAAATTAGGTATTTTATTCTTCCTTGACTTATATATGGCTCCAGGTCTCTGTTGGTCTAGTTTCTTTTAGAAACAGAAGTGTGTTTGTATAAGTAGATACACCACCTTCACTGATTCCCCTGCATCCCCTCTGTTAATGAAAAATTAAAACCAGAAATAGAAGAGAGTGCTTGAGACAGGAATTGCCATCTATTGAGCATGTGGTCATTAGATTAATTGTACAGTTTTACACAGTTCATAAAAATATATTTTATTCGCATAATTTCATGTGGATGATACATAGTCAAGAGTGGCTTAGAGAGATGTTAATCATTGCTGCTATCTGTTTCTTAAATTGTCATCCTATCAGGTGCAATGCAGGCTTAAAAAAATACAATATTCTTTTCTTATGAGTATATTGATACATTAAACTCCTCTTGATGAGGAGCATTGCCAGATCAATAATACATTTTATCAACATTTTCATGGTGGTCCCTTGAGCCTCCAGTTTCCATTCTAGCTATTAAATGAGTCAAATGACAGCAGATATTATAAAAAAAGATTTCCAACTCCAAATCCTTTTCCTAGTCCTCTATTGAAATCTTTTTAGCATTCCAGATATTATTCAGATGCTCCTGATGAAGTTTTTTGCTTTATCCCTTTTGGACAATATCATACTCCACTATTTTATTTATTTATTAAAATACTTTATTTATTGTTCTTTTCCCCCTCTGAAGCAGCCATTAAAATGAAGGAACTATTTTTGACCAATGCCAAAACCTGTGATTGAAGGCATTGGAAATCTTTTTTCTTTGGTAACTTCACTGTGGGTTTCTAATGTTGTGATTTACGTGTCAGATTTACCTTTATCTTATTATGAGAGATCAATGTAATGATGTACATCAATGTGACTGTCTATCACTTGAAAGTTCATCTTTTGAATTTCCTTGTCAGCTAAGCTTTGTGATGACATACCCAGGATCTCTGGTTCCCATGCATCACTGATTTCATGTACCTGCCTTCCAGGCTTCCTAGCCCTGGGCATGTAAACTGGTTCTGTGGTCTTGCCATCAGCAGTCCTTTAGTCTCCCTCTAAAGGATACAAATATACTTGAGCACTAGTTTATAAGAAACAATTAAATGCAAAAGCAAAAGCCAGAAGATTTGGTGCATATTACCTGCAAGGAAGGAAATTTCCCAATTCAAGTTTACAGCTTGTTACTCTCAAGTGATTATATATGAGACACTGCTAGGGACAACTTCTTCTTGTGGTTACCAGCAGAACAGTAGAGGGATACACAGTTATAACAAGAACCACTCAGATCATTTGTTTCTGAGTATTGCAAACAGCTACATTTAGAACTTATATGACTCACCTGTATTGCATATGTTTGCCAACCTTATACTCATTCTGCATATTGACATGAGGTGAAAATAAATAAAAAAAGCAAAAAATCCCCAAAACTTAGATGCCTCAGCTTTCCTCAAAATCAGTTAAAGAATAGAAATAACAGAACAGAAGCAGTTCTGGAATGAGAAAAGATACTGATACTGCAGCAAAAACTATCACAGCTCTGTATAATGTAACATCTGGGCAAGGCATAGGTGGACAGATGGCTCGGGAGAAGGGATGCAGGAAAAAAAGGCAGAAATTCCAACTCTGACAGTTCAGTAAAAGATCTATCATCAGTTAGAAAGGATCTGGAAGCAGGTCTGTGTGACACCATACCAGAGCACAGAGCAGGTTGAAGAAAGGCCCTGGTTTATCAGACAAGAATAGGTTAATATGCATTGGTCTTTGCTCAGGCAAAAGAAGTGGTTCAGCCAGTGCTAAACACCAAAGAAATTAAATGTAAGAATCCAAGAGCAACTCTCACTCACACAGCTCTGAGCAGAGCAGGGAGGTCACTACGGTTTGGCCTCCAGCCTTTGAAGTGTACTTGTGAGGTACAAAGACTGCAGGCAGTGGAAGTGGTAGTCAGCTTCAGGTTCTTGGGAGATGTGAGAGCACCATGATATCTCTGAGCCCATATGTCAGTCTTGTCCTTACAGTCCCCCAATAGACAAGTAGCTTTAGATCTAGATCATGGCTACAAAAACTTGAATGTTTCTAGCTATCCAAAAGATGCACTCATTCAACATGTTTTATTGTCAATTTTCTCAGAAATGTTGATGTTTTTCTGTAACTGTCTGTCCACAAGGACTCTATGATAACAATTTAATTTCTCTTCAGTAATAAAGAAATAAGACTGCACAGTCTTTCTGTGTCATGTCAATGTGACAATGATTAAGTAAAACAAAAAAAAAAAAAAAAAGAGAAATGCCAAAATAAATCTAGTTGCCCCATCATTTTAAGTCAGTGTTAGGGCTTGACTTACTTTTTTGGGTTTTGTTTTGTTTCCAGAGCTTAGGTTTGGTCATGTTATTAAACTTTATGTGTTATTTTTCATAATGTCAAACTGGAAAAGATAACAATCCCTAGCTGCTGACAAAAGGGAACACAGTGGTATGAACTATTTAAAAGACTGCTATCTTCACTTTTTAAAATTTAGGTATTTTACCAACATTTGAAGACTGAAAGATGTTAAAAATTGGTTTTGGTTTTGAATCTCAATTGTGAAAATATTTAGAAATCATTATACCATTATTATTACTACTACCATCATTGGTATCACTACTAAAAATGTTAATATCCTAATTGAAATAGTCACAAATCTAGAGAATTTAAAGTTTAGAGGAAACATAACTAAATTTAGAGCAAAGATGAAATTTCAAAGAAAAATTTTAAGCAATATCAAGGAAAGATTAATTGTGTAAAAGCACAGTCAAAAAACCCTATTTATTTTACATGATATATTACTAACAGAGTGTTGATTTCGTTCTTTCTCACTCCTGTTTTTTATACTTCTTAGTTCACAAAGAAGAAAATTCAGTTCGTTTTGAACTCTACATGCTGTTAATCTATAGCATGGTAAATCCTTTATATTTAACAAGGAGGTTGATTTCTTGAGTGAAGTGTAAAATGGGATTCAGCTTCACCTGTAAATGCATAATTGGTGCTTTCATAACTCAGAAGCCCTAAAAGGTCTCACCATAAGCTTCAAGACAGTACAAAGGAGTTTCTGAAAGAATCATACTGCACTTTATGCTCTGTTATAGCAATATACCACACTACTTTTTCCTCTAAATCTTCATTTCTGGTTGTGTGCTTCCCCTCACTCTCACCCCTTGCCCAATCCTTTTTCATTTGTCTCTAGGCTTAGCCTTTCCACGCTTCCTTAACTTCAGGTTTTTACTTTTGCTTCTCTTTGATTTATTCTTTGTGACTTTCCCCTTAACTATCCATATTCTCTAGGGGTCCTCTGAGGGCATAATTCAGAACTTCATGATCAGAATGACTAGAATGACCTTCTATACCATTAGGTTCATTATAAACTTTGTCAATAGCAGCTCTTAAGTTTTCTGCTGCAGATTTAGCCACGTAAATAATAATATTATTCCAGGATTAGTGGAACCTAACCCCATTTCAGCAACATCAAAAATACCTACATATTAACACAGGAAATTTACTTTGAAACATAGAATTAGCCTTATAACCTGACTAGGTACAATACTGCTAAATTTAGCTAGACATTTAAATGTTTTAAAATGTCTTACTGAAAATCATGAAATCAACCTAAAATCAGTAGGGTTTTTTTAAAAAAAAAAAAAAAAGTTTAACTTCTGTATGATGTTCTTGGGGAAACAGGAGTTTCAATAATTACTATTTCAAGANAAAAAAAAAAAAAAAAAAGAGTTTAACTTCTGTATGATGTTCTTGGGGAAACAGGAGTTTCAATAATTACTATTTCAAGAAGTGAAAACTGACATTATCATGAAAGTATCCAACTCCAGGACTGGGGAATAGAAAGAAAAGCACCAAACAACAGCAACAAGCTTGGAAAAAACTACAAAATGGGGTTTACATTAAATTTTTGTGTGACTGATGGGCAAGTTTGTGCACGTGACATATGGAATGCAGTAAATATAGTTGGAAAAAGCCCAACTCCACTGCTGGAGCAGTAGACAAATGTTAACATGGCACTCTTCCCAGGCTGATATTTGCTACCTCTCACAATTGTGCATGTGCTGGTTATTAGTTCTGTTCAGCAATGACTGCATAAAAAGACAGACCCACGAAGCTCTAACTCTAACTCATGAATGACTGCCTTCACACTGCCAAACTGGACTGTAAAACAAGTGAAAATCTGTCTCTTTGTGGAGCTTTCAGTGCTACTGTTTCTACTAGTGTTGGTTAGTCTAAAAATAACTTTAGGGTAACCAGGTATTTCAGTTCCACCTGGCAGAGAAGACAACAGTATGAAAAATAATTATTATAAAATAAAATTTTGCTTAGATTTTAGATAAATGAAAATCTGGGTCATTTGCGCGTAGATGTTTTCTTGTTTCCATTTATAACTTCCTCTTCTTCATTATAAGAAAGTTGGTACACATCTCTGTAACAAATTTGTTTCTTGTTTTCCACCCTAAAGGATTCACTTAACTTTTTTTTGTATCAGGAGCAGCAGCTCTTTCCTTGTAGTATGACTCTGGATACCCACAGTTGATCTATTCTTTTGTCCTAAGAAATAGTGCATAGATTTAATTGAGCTGAAAAATTTAAGAGATGACCATTTTCCCCACTTGTGATATTCATGGAAAAAGCTGGAATGCAGGAATTTTCTGCTGAAATGTGTCTCCAGTGCTGGAAGTCAAGGCTAGGTTAAGGATTTTTCCAAAGTGTAAACAGCAGTTATTTCACTGAGGTCAAGCAAGCTCAGCTACTCATAAACTGTCTATAGCATGTGGGTTAAAAGAAAGACTGGCTACACTGCTCCGGGTCCCAGGGTATTATTTGTTTTCCTTCACTTCACAGACATTCAAGTTTGGAAAAAGAAATCTTATGGGACATATTTCTGTACCCTTTAATCTGTTTCCTGTTCTTATGAAAATCCTTGGGCAAGAATTGCTGACAAGAGTAAGAGAAACTACTGTGTGCCTATAATAAAAGTTACTACGAAGGCTGAACTTCAGTTAGGCAACACCAGATTCAAGGTTATCAACATAATCTTAAATGAATTCCTGTGTAAGTACTCTCTCACATTCTTTCCTTGGAAGGTCACATATTCATTGTTTCACAGGATCAGACTTCTATCAGAGTACCTGTTGGAAACCCTGAGACTGGATTTGTGGAGTCTCTAATGAACATCACCCTATGATGCTCTTTGACTGTCTGCAGATTAAGCTTTAGCTCATATCCAGGTCTCCCTGTTTTCCTCCATCTTCCAGCTGTGTAAGAACCTGGGTACTTAGGTATCCTATGTGGCTTTGCTAGAGGCCACAGCAGGTCCTCTTAGTTCACTAAAAATGTTCTGAATGATTCTAATTTACATTGTGTATCACCTAGTCTTACTGCCAGGATATGCTGTCCAGGAAGCAAGACTCAGATTTCTGCGAAAGGACTGTTTAGGTAAACTTTCCTCAAAGCTAAAGCAGTTGAGCACCACGATGCCTTTCTTTGCACTATGCCCATACTCTGCAGCCTACAGGAGCTGTTCCTCTGAGATAGTGTCTCACAGAATTCAGCCAATGGCACTTGTTGGCATACAGATCCAAATTCGCTGCTTCAGGCTTATATACTGCCATGTCTACCTGTCTCTATCACTGCTCCATTGGACAGACTATCCCACCTTCAGCTTTCTCTGCTCAGCTTCCTTCACCACTTCATTCTCCTTATAGACAAAACATTCAGGCACATGTTATCTCCTGAAAGCAGCTTGATAGTCTGTTGGTTTTTTTTGTTTCCTTTTACTCAAACCACTGCAAGAAGTTATTTTGTTGCAGACCATAGTCCTAAAACTCAAGTACCTTTCCATTATGGGAGTAGATTATAAGAACGTGATAGAGATGCTATTAAACTCTGCCCAACCTATATTGTAATTTCTTACTTGTGTGTTTTCTTCTCACTTTTGATTACAAGCTATTTTCCTATGGGCTCAGTTCATCCTGATATCAGCCTTTGCTCTGCTCTACAAGTGATCTCCATACTCGTTCCACGGTGTTCCAGGGGCACACTATGCACAGGCTTCCCTGCATCCCTCCCCCCTCGACTGCAGAATCCTTTTCACTTCGCAACCTCTTCAATGCTTCTGTGCTTCCAGGGCTCTCTGAACTATAAGCATGGTTGCTGCCTGCTTCAGTGGGCTCACCTTAGCCTAATCAAGCCTGGGGAAGTTGTAGAAATCAAGGGATCATATAAGAAACAAGTTACAGCAGACAAGTTAGACAGAGTGCATTTTAATGACATTTCTTAAATAACAGACCACCTGCTGTTGCTAGACTTATCTATCTGAATTTTTTTCTGATGAGTTCTACCTTTTCAGAACATCCTTTTAGCTAAAAAATCATATTAACTGTAAATTCAGGTCTGAGATAGGCATGGACATCTGATAAACTGAGTCTTCCACACATTGAAGTGAAGACACATTATAAGGTTGATTTAGGTCAATGATGAACACTTATCAGAAATTTAATAACACAATATCACTTAAAATTAAAATCACAATTAAAAATAATTGCTGGTATGTAATGAAATAAAATTTGAGGAACAAACAGTAGGAAATGCTAATCACATTTATATCTCATTTCCATTTATATTAGTAGCAAGCTTCTAGACTCAGTGTTGGATTGAACATTTTCTGCTATTTAATAAACAGATTGCTTGTGTTCAAGGATCTTGTCCATGGGATTATTTTTGTTTAATTTATTTTTTTTTCTTATGCTATTCCCTTATCTGTGTATGTGTAATAGCAAGTAGCATAGGAAAATATTCAAATAAGATGCTTTTTTTAAAAAAAAACAAACCACAAACCTTGCTCTCTGATGTAAATTATGTTTGATATGACCCTTAAGTTAAAGTTTGTACTGCTTCAGTTGCTCTTCTTTTAAGTATGAAGTGAAGTTAGAAAGTGATTCATACAGGGAGATTTAATATTTCTTTACCTCATAGGATATGGACAAAAAGTAGTGAAGAGTCCACTTGTTTCTGCTATGACTATTCACATGTACTTATCAATTACATATTACTGCATATCATGCGGCATCTATCCACTTTAGAAACAAGAACAGCACCAAAAAAATGAGCAGGATATAACATATTTCAAAATAATAGTCCTATTTCAGCACTATATGTTGTCCTTAGGCTTTGCCAGGGAGTTTCTGTTTGGTAAGGAAACTGTCCTTGAGAAATTTAAGTAAAGGATTCTATGATTCTATGATTGTAATTCTCCAGAAGTTTCTTGTGTCATAAAGGAACCTGCCCCTTCTTCAACATAATAAACATTCTGCTTCCTTTTCCTGATAGCTGGGACAAAGGAATGGAAACTTTGGTGTTCTCAATGTCTTGCTTTCTTGATGCCTTTAGAATAGCTAGATGGTCCTTGGAATTACATGTGTAGACATGGGAACTAGCTGCTTGGCCAGGCTCACTCCATTTTGTAAGCATAAGTGGAAGGTGAGAGCATCTTATCCACTCAAGAAACTGTTCAGTGCTAAAGGGGATCAAAAGTAAAGAAGGAAGTGTTGAACAAGAACACAGGAGACAAAATCCTGCTAGACATAAGATAGCAGAGACAATGCCAAGGACCAGAAGCCTAAGCTGCTAATTGTTGTGCCATCAAGAAACTGCAGGTACAGCTTTGTAGGGCCAGCCAGGAACTTGTACTGAAAAAAAGAGAACTATGAAGATTTGGGTTGTTCAAGAGCAGCCTGTGGGACCATGTAAAACTTCTAAATTAAGAATTAGGAAGCGGGAATGGTGAGGAAAAAGAAGGAAATTAAACAAAAAAGCACATAAAAGGGGCTGGTCATATGTAAATTGGGGCCAGTCAGTACAGTTGTCTGATCATCCCTGCATATAATGACTGTACCCTGTCCTATCTTCTCATGAAATCCTTTCTTAACTCTCTCTGTGTAATCTCATGCTCTGTCTCATCTGTGAGTCCTGTAAAGACTAAGTGCCAGTTGCTGGTGAGACTTGTGTGAGTGGATTTGGTACCAGCAACTGCAGTCAGATCAAGGGTATAAGCCTGTGGTGTCAGTTACTGGAGTAAATGGAGATCTCAGCTCTAGCCACTGGGAAGGGACTGGTGAGCATCCCAGGTGCAGCTGCTGGGGAAACTGGGATGAGCAAAGCAAGCCAGAAAATACTCTTATCCAAGCCATGGGCTTTCACCAGAAAGAATACTGTGGGAGACCATATGAAAGGCCTTACTAAACTCCAGGTAAAAAACACCCACAGCCTTTCCCTCATCCACCAAGTGTCATAGAAAGAGATCAGGTTTGTCCAGCCGGACCTGCCCCTCATGAACCCATGCTGGCTGGGTCTGATCACCTGAGTGTCCTTAACGGACGTGCATAACAGCATTCAGGATGACCTGTTCCATGACCTTCCCAAACATCATGATCAGACTGATGGGCCTGTACTTCCCTGGATCATCCGGCTGGCCTTTCTTGTGAAAAGGCCTCACATTTGTTAGATATTGGCTGGGACCTCTCCACTTTGCCAGGACTGATGGTAAATGATGGAAAATAGCTCAGTGAGCACTTCCGCCAGCTCCTTTAGTATGCTCTGGTGGATCCCATCTGGTCCCATAGACTTGTTTATATCTGGGTGTTGGAGCAGGTCCCTTACCACCTCCCTTTGGATTACAGGGGCTTCCTTCTGTTTCCTGCCTGTATCTGCTAGTTCAGGGGTCTGAGTACTTTGGGAACAACAGACTAACTACTAAAGATCAAGGCAAAGAAGGCATTAAGTACCTCAGCCTTTTCCTCATCCTTTGTCACTATGTTACCACCCACATACAATAAAGGATGGAGATTCTCCTGAGTCCTCCGTCCTATTACTGTCTGTACACAACCCCACACTTCGACTCAGTTTTCACTGATCCATACATGAAATTTACAGAGAGCTCTGTCTAGTATGCAACCTGTTATATAAGCAACCTATCTTGTAAACAGCATTCTGAAATGATGGATTTGATGACAAATAAATAAGAATTTAAATTAAGTGTGGTCTTCTTTTTTTTTTTTTTTAAGAGAGAAAAGTAATCTTTAATTCCTAAGAATTATTCAAAGAATAACTGGTTTGTTTC
Source organism: Pedionomus torquatus (assembly GCA_013398155.1). NCBI lineage: Eukaryota > Metazoa > Chordata > Aves > Charadriiformes > Pedionomidae > Pedionomus > Pedionomus torquatus. Next base: position 631,601 of record VZRU01009763.1, on the reverse strand, counting down.
TTTTTTTTTTTTTGGTTTTGTTTGTTTTGTTGTTTTTTTTTTTGTTTGTTTTGGTTTGGTTTTATTTTCTGTTTTTGAGAGAGAAAGAGATGGAATGTACAGGTTTCATTTAATTCCAAGCACATTAAGCAGTAGATTTTAGGTAACTGTTTAATGGTAACCAGGGGTGAACTGCTAGGAAGGAATATACTAGATGGAAAGAAAAATGAAAGGAGAGACAATACCGAAAGGGCTTTCGGAAGACAAAGAATAATCACTTGAAATTAAGGCTAAAAGACTGAAAGAATATGACAAAAATATACTACTAAAAATGTACTACTATATTCTGTAATGAACTGCTAAAACGAACAGATACAACTACTTGCTTAGACTGGTCTGTCCAATCTGGAATACACTCTTTTGAAGCAAAGAGTTGGGAAACTTAGTCACATAAAAAAAAAAAAAAAAAAGAAACTTTATCCTATTTTTCAGCTTTTGCTGTTATACTGTTGTAGTTATTATATTGCCTTGAGGATGTAATTTAGGAATATATTAATCTCATTTTATTTTCAATTTTTTTATTTATCTTATCTGGGTGTACAAAAAATAGGTTTTTGTCAGATGTTTAACTCCACATTGTGTTTTCTGTCTGATGGCTAAGGTGTTTTCAGTAATGAGTAATGCTTTATTATGTACTAATTATCCTAATTTTTTTCTTTTTTTGTCAAAATCACTACCAGTAACTATCATTATGGTGAAATGATAAACCTAGATTCTACCTTCAACTTGATTTACATATTTCTTCCTGAAATCATCAGGAATTGCTTTGTACAAATCAGCATCAATTGCTTTGAGCAGTTCTCAGTGTGAAGAGTCCGTTTTGCTGTCTGGGTTCCTATTTTCCATTTCCATTGAAGTCATACCCTTCAAATCATTGTAATTTTCTAACTATAAAAAAACCCCAAACTGACAACAACAACAAAAAAACCAACCCCAAAGCAAACTACAAAAAAACCCAAAGCCAGCAAGTTTATCTGCAATAAAACAGGTTTTTTTTTCAGTGGTTCCCAGTGAGAGGACAAGAGGAAATGGGCACAAACTTGAACACAAGAAGTCCCATCTAACTTGTCCAGAGGAGAGACAGCAAGCTGGTGGGTCTAGAGACAGGTCATATGAGGAGACTGAAAGAACTGGGCATGCTTAATTTGGAGAAGAGTAGGCTGAGGGAAGACTTTATTGCCCTCTACAACTACCTGAAAGGATGTTGGACTAGATTATCTCCAACCATAACACCATCCTGTTATGTGATTCTGTGATCAAAGTGTCTCAGTTTGAAGTAAAACAGAAACAATGTTCTGTTCAGTAATTTTAAATCTTGGCTAGGCCTCTTCTGACTTTCTGAAATTAACAGCATATTGTGGAGAAAACTGCTTATTCTCACAGTGATGAGATCAATTCCTTCATGCTAAGGAATGGTATGCAGAGAGACTCTTGCTTATACCTATTGCTATAACAACCAAGGTCAGCCAATTTCATTATTTGCCCTGTGGGAGGGTCAGAAACACAAAAAGAGCAGAAGGGTCCCACCTGCATGGAGGAGTGGACAAGACAGGTGACCCAAATGTTACCAACAGCAGTATTCCCTCCCATCTGCCCCATGCTCAGTATAAAAGCTTAGGGATCAAAGGGTCAGCTCTCTTTTCTTCAATGGCTGATGTCCAAAGAAGACTCTGTCTGTTCATCTGCCTTTGATCCCAATCCATGTGCTCCTAACTCTAGAGCTGGAATCTGGTTCCCATCTATTGTTGAGTCCAGTCTGGGACTTAGCCAGTGCTTGCCAATGACATCATCCTGGGAGCTTGATATAATTTGGTATACATTGTATCTATTTAAATATTTCCTGGAAGTTTTTTTTTTTAATTTTAATTTTATTTTAGTATTAAAACATCATTAGTTTAGTTCATTTTAAATTTATAAATCTCCTTAGCTTTTACTGGGGGGAGAAGGGCCACCTGTCATTCAGATTGACCAGTTTAGCCCAAACCATGACATGTAAAACAGCCTCATCCCTGCATCTTCTTTACAGAGCACTATTAAAGAGAAAAAACAGGTATCTCATCATTTTGTCTGCTTATTTGTCATAGTTCCATCTTCAAATTAAGTCTCTCTCGAAATATTTTTGGAGAGGGATTAGGTGCTCCTCAATGTCTGTGTACTGCAACTAATCCTGAGGGTTAATCCCATAATAAATATCACAGATAATAAAAATTATCTGCAATAAGACCAGACAACAGTATTTGGACCTGAACTTGAAGTTCAGAAGTGCTTGAAGGTCTGGATTTAGTGTTGTTCTGAATTTGATTAAATAAAGCTGTTATCAACTCCTAAGAAGGTATCGAAACAAACAAATTTGTACTTGTGAGTAAATGAATCCTGAACTCCTAGGGCAACTCAAATTGTTTAGAAATGGACCTTTCTGCTGCATGTATTTTTTAATACCTCCAGACTCTAGTCTAATTTCTTCAGCTCTCTTACCTTTTCTGTTTTGTTTCATAAGTCCAGCTCTGTTCATAGCAGGAAAAACTATTTTTGCCCATAATACCACCAATTATTTTTTTGCGTGTTCTGAATATTTTTCTTCATTTAATTCCATCTCAAATAAGAAAGAATTAGACATTTCTTTTGAGTTTACACAGTTTTAAGCTCTCTTGGACTTCTCTTGCTGTTTGTACTTTTCCCCCCTTGATATAATTTTGAGGGATTTATCCTCTTTGTATGTTGCTTCAATCTTAATTTTCAGGATGACAAACACTTCACATTTGCACAACAATGCACAGGCACTGCTTTAGCAGAGGATATAATGCAATTCCCATCAGAATAACTTCTGCAGTAGAAGCAAGTTAAATACTTTATACTGTATTGTAGTCAGTAAAACAGAAACAGGAAAAAAATTATTCTATATTGTGTTCTTGGTCTGTGAGGATAATATCCTCTATTCAGCGCAAAGTTATTGGGAATTCAGGGTTCTTAGGTCAATATTCTATTTCTTAAACCATAAAGCCATTAATCATAGAAAATTATGGGAAAAAAAACCCCACTTTTAAAAATAAGAACATTTTTCCTTTTGCTTTTCTTCTTTCATTATGAAGCAGATTGATGCTTGATGGAAGTAGATTTCACTACATGGAATACACAATATGTTAACTTTAGGAAAAATAAATCAGAGATTCAAGGGAAATTCTATGTCCAGTTCAGTCTGATTATTTCAGTTTTTAAAGCCTTTCTTAATAAATAGTTAAATTAAACTCTCTATGTGCTCTTAACTAAGCTAAGGTTAATAAAAATCATTCCTCTTGGATCTCTCTGGTGCATCTGAATGCTGTTACTGATAGTAAGTATGATAGACCAAACCTTGACTGCACTATGAAAGTACTACTCCTAAACAGAAGCTGGAAAATGCAGTTAGATGTGCAAGAAAGCAGCTCCAAACACAGAATTCACCCCTCTTAACTGGTGCAGTTAAGATACCTAATTACAATTTCTATTAAGTATAAAACCATCTGAAATAAAAGATATATCTGTCCAAGAGACAGATTATCATATCCAATGGAGACACCATTATTATTTTCCTCTTATGACTACAGACAGTTATCTAGCCTGGATGAGCTGAGGAAACCTTAAATGCTGAAGTTAAGGACCATCCCAAGTCATTCATAGGTCAGTAGCAGAATATTTTTTTCTTCAAATCTTGCAACTGAAAAACAGCTATGATGTCATTTTGTTAAAAATAGCAATTTGTGCTAGGCTTGTGGCACAATAGTCTTTTCATTTGAATTCACACGTTAGCAAAAATACTCCTGGAAATAAAGGTGTTTAAGTTAGTTTGTTGTATACACCTTTGAATAGATACAGCTTTATGAAATCCCGAAATCAAAAACTAGACAAAATGGTCTGTATCTCAGATAAAAATGTGTCATTTCTGAAAAATAATGCAGAATTATGTAAGGAGAGAGTCTGTCATGGAATGAATACACAAATTAAATAGATTTAAGAGTGCAGATTTTCTTCATTTTTTTCTTCATTTTCACTTTTCCTGGAACTGGAACACTTAACTTCTGAAACCTTAAGATTTACTTAGCAAAGATCCTTTGCATATCACAAAACTTTCTACATTCCTGTTCTTTCTATTCTTGTCCCACTTTTCCCACTGTACAGGCTACTCTCTCTCCTGATTCTCTTTCCCTGTTGGCATACTACTTATGCAACATAAAAATGAAAGATAGGAAAAGTTGAAATAACCTTTTTTTTTTATTATTATTATTTCTCTCTAGAATTCAGCTGAGATTCACCCTTGCTTTATTGGCAAGGTACAGAAAAATGGTTTCTATGCTTAATATTGCTTTCCACATCCTCCTTTACTAGCTTTTCCTACAGTGATGGGACTAGTGAAGAAAAAACCTAAACCCATACACTATTTGCAGCTCTGAACAGCATCTAGAACTGGAGGAATTTTTGTCGTCTTACTGAAGTAAGTAAAATGACCTGACTATGGAGGGTGATTACTTAAGAAACTCGAAATAAACAGAGAAATTATCACACTTACTGTAACAGCACTTCAGCAATATGCAGGTCTGATTGGCCTCCAAAGTTGTCATGTAACAATTTGCATTGGCTTCTTATTCCATGTTTCTGAGTAAGAAATGTTGCATAGATATAATAGCCCTGTCCTCTGTATCATTAGACAATGTTCGTTAACACTAATTTAACTGCTAAGACAGTTCCTTTTTATACTATGATACGCACAGATTAAGCAATCCTTAACTGTCCTGAGATACAATCTGTTTTACGTACTTATAAGCCCCATTAATTTGGTATCTTTTCTCCTCACATGCACAAGAATATAGGGTGCATGTGCATAGGTGTGTCTACTTCATTGTGTTCCTAAATCCCCCTAAGTATTTTTGCATCCTTTAGCAGCCTTGCTTGAGCTGAGGTTTAGGTTTTCGAACCAGGAACCTCAAGAGAGTTGTGCTCCCCTTATAGGCCCCAGATGATCTTTCTCTTGTATCATTTATGTCAATGAAAAGCTTTGATCCAGATCTGTTTGTTCCTGACTCCAGAGCTGGAATGCAGTTCCCATCCATCAGGAAGTCCAGTCTGGGACTTCCCCAATGGCTATTGGTGACATCATCCTGGTACCTTGATACTGCTTTTTGTATATCGTATCTATTTTGTTATTTTTTTATTAGTAGTAGTATTTATGGAAATGGTTTAGTTCCTTCTGAACTCATAAATATTTATGCCACCATCTCCTCCTCCTCTCTTTGGAGCAAGAGGTAGGGTAAAGCATCTGTCATCTTGTTCATTGGCCAGTTCAGCCAAAACCATGATAAATATATAAACAAAATCATACCAAGCTCCCAAGGAGACATCACTTGCAGGCACTGGGAAAGTTCAAGACTGGTTTCAGTGAGAAATGGCAACTGGATTCTGGAACACAATAATGCAGATCAAAGACAGATGAAGTGACAGTGTCTTCCTTGAGAACAGCCATCAGAGAGAGCCACCGAAGAAATAGCCATTCAAGAAGAGCCAATCTAACTCAGTTGTTCCTTCAGCTTTTATAATGAGCATAGGAAACAGGACGAAATACGCTATTGGTCAGTTTTGGATCACCTGATCTGCCCTTGCCTCCCTACAGGTGCAACCAACCCCTCCATGGGGTAAACAACTAAAGGGGGGGACCCAGGTTGCCACAGCAAGTATAAGAAAGAGCCTGTGTCAGTGAACTGAAAGTTGGCTCTGCTGCACCCCATACTGGGACATTAGTAGAAAGACACACTACAAATTGAACAGTACTCTTAACTTTAATTTTCATCCCAGTGAAGTTTTAATTAGGACTATCACTTATTTTGTGAGGCATTTTGAGAAGTGCCCTGAAACACATGACCTGATTTATTCATCAAGTTAATCAGTCCTAACAAATCTATATGTGTACATAAATTCTTTACTGTGAGGGTGGTGAGGCACTGGAACAGGTTGCCCAGAGAAGCTGTGGATGGGCCATCCCTGGGCATCCACAAGGCCAGGCTGGATGGGGCTTTGAGCAACCTGGCCCTGTGGGAGGTGTCCCTGCCCATGGCAGGAGTGTTGGAACTTGATTATCTTCAAGGTCCCTTCCAACTCTGATGATTCTATGATTCTATAAATGCACTGAAAATTCCATAAAAAACATGAGTGTCAATGCTGAAACTTGATTTAAAAACTAAAATAAAGGTGAACTCTTCAGAATTTGCCTGCTACAGTAGTCTAAATGACAGGGTATAAAGATATATCAGATGATTTCTTAGGCCATGAATCTGATAGCCATCTGCAATGAAACATGGCCAAAATTTTAAACAGAAATTGATGATTTTTTGTGTCCTTCACTTCATAAATAGGAAATGACTAGTCATGAGAATTTCAGAAAAAGCTAGGGATTGTCCTTTGAATATTATTCCTGTTGAAGCTGACTCTTCTCAATCATCTAGAAAACAGAGAGACTAATTGCTACTAGCCCCAATTAGAAAGCCCAGTCTGAATGATTCTGTCTTCCATTCATTTCACAGAACATTATCAGTCTTCTGCATCCAACCATTGGATATCTAATCCCAATTCCTTAAATTAACAGCCTTCTTTTTTCTGTTGTTTGCATTTTATTACATTTGGTTTTCTTAATTAATTAAATTAATTCATTTTGCATTTTAGCATAATTCAAAGAAGTTGGTAAATTATGACTTAGTTGTCTTTAATTGTTCAGAGCAGTCACTTCAACTTCAATGGAAAAGGGAAAGCAATGTAATGAGAAAATTAATAAATTATTTGTAAGGGTATAATTTAATTTTCTTTTCTGGGATGACTGGTTGCAATTCCTCTTCATATATAAGGAAAGCTCACTAGCAATTAGTAATGCTTTCTTGCAAATGGTATCCTGAAATTTAATATTGTAATATGTAATCCCTACAGCTGTACATGTACATCAGCTAATACTTTAAGGTAATGCCCATTAAGATCAATGTCAATTAACCAGAATTCATTGTTTGAATATCGATCAAGCATATTTAATTTGCCATTAGTGTTAACAGAATGATGTATTAGTCAATTAAGATAGCATTGACTAAGAATCTTAATTAGATGTTTAATTCTTTAGCTAGATTTAAGACAAATCTAACAATTGGTTTCAGTACTTTCCCTTTGTCTGGAATATCCCATTTTAATTCAAGTAAAGATATCCATCAATATGAACTGCCTTTTTTTGACCCACAATGATTTCTCTGTGTTTCCATTTATCTCCTGGAATTTAGTGTTTCCATCAAAGTTTTTCTAAACCTTGCATACAAATTTTTTCAGGCTCAATTAGCCCATTGCAATGAGCTATTGCCCAAATGCAGAAGTCTTTTCCAAAGCAGTCAGGAAGTCATTCCAGAGTAGCCAGGCATTGGCTGCTGCCAAGAGAAAAAAGACCATAAAACCAACTTATAGTCCCCAGGTATTGATGCAGGTATTTATGCTCTATCTGCACAAAATTCATTCACAAAATGGGTCAAAACTCTTCTCTGTGCCTTATTTCCTAAATGAACTTGTTCATTTATTCTGCATTCTTTGTTCCTTACTCTATAATCCCTTAACACCATTGCTCAAATACCCATGCCTGTTTACCCTCCATATCCATGTTCTCACACATTTGTCACTGACTGAAGTAGTGCTTTCTCCAGCTTTGAAGTATTTAGATAGGAATGAAAAAAGAGAAAAAAAAACAAAGAGAAGAGAGATCACCAGAAGCTGAACTCTAAATACACTGTTTTCTGTTAGACAATGAGAAACTGAAAAACTGAAAATACCCTTTTTCAACTTAATTGAAGCACAGAAATTTGTTGCTTTGATTTTCTGTAATTTAACAACCCCCTCAAAAATGAAATAAAATATTTCGACACTGTTTATATTCAATGTCTAATCAATATGAAATATAACTTGTTTTCAACATTTGCCTCTGAGAGCATTAATATTTGGAGTTTTCATTGCAAAATGGACCAAAATATTTCTGTCATCTCACGAAATCAGAATTTTATACTGCTCAATCTATGGGAACAGCAATGCATTTGAATGTAAGTCTGTTTTATATAAGAGTTTATTTATGTGCCAGTTAATAAAAAGTGGATCAGATTATGCAGTGAGAAATAGGTATTGCATATATTTGAAATGGGTAAATTCTTTTATTTAATTCAGCTAACCACTGCTGGAATAGCTACAGATTTATAGAGTTCTGATCAGTTAAATCAGTTAAATCCTGATTCAGAATCAGGATTTAAGCAGCTAATTTAACTGTATCTCACTTAACAGTTTTTCTACAGTGAAATTTCACGGGTAACTGCTTTATCTTTGTATGATTGATTGTTAAATAAACTGATACTTGAATAGAGGTTTTCTGAATAATGAAATATGAAAGAGGAAAATTAAAGATTATTTATGACAGATAAGCTTCTTGGAAATAATTTATATGAAGTTTTTAATGAGGCGATGGTTTTACTTTAAAAGTTTCTGATTTTTTGTACTGAATAAGAAAGCTCTTGTGTATCTTCTAGGGGATATGGACTGGAAGTACAAGTGTCACAGTATTGTTACTGATCTCCTTGTACTAAAAATAATCTTACTGTAAAGGTTTGGCAGGGGAAAATCATACTTGCTTCCTGTACTTTTCCCTAAGTATACGCTATTTGACACTGTCAGACATGGGATACTGACTGGGATGAAACTTTGATTTAATACAGTATGGCAGTTTATTCATTCTTATGAAAGTAAGTTGTGTTATGAAGTATCAAGAGTAAGAAATGGCAAGACATTGAAGAGCACACAGAAAGTATAAGAAAAAAGTTGAAGTTTCTTAGAAGATCACAAACTTAGGTAATGAAAATTAAAAACTATAACCAGTTCAGTTCTCTGCCATCCAGAAAAGGTTAACAGGAGATTTTTGGTTCCAAATATTGCTTTAGAAGTAGTGTGCTGGAAGCTGATTTCATGACCTTTTTGGAGTACTCAGTAGTACATAGCTTTGAAGACAATCAATGGACTTCTCTAAGCACCTGTTGAATACCTTCATGAAAGCCTTAAAATTCTTCATGGCCTTTTTGGCATACTTTAAGAACTGCACACATGCAAGTAGAAACACTGTTTTAAGCTTGCTCTTCTTTCTTCATGTGCCTTTTATTTCTATCTGTAATAAATAAAACTTATTAGAAAGAAATTATGAGAAATAAAAACATTCTACGTAAAGAACTTTTTTTTTTTTTTTCCTGAAAATTTCTATGGAGTGAATCTTAATCTGACTGTTCCCAGTTCTTCAGTTTACAAATTTCTGCCTTTGTTCATTGGGCAGCAGTGCTAGCTGAAAAATGTATGTTTGTTCATTGTCCTTGAAAAAAAAAAATTTGTTAATGGACTGAGTTTTAACAGAGCATTTCTATATATGGATAGAATAATACGCAGATGTATTTCTGTTGGGTTGATAAAATATCACTTTAATTGAATAAAAGAAATTTATCAGAGAATTGCAATGTAAATGATGCTTTACTTTTTTCAGCTTACAGTGAAATAATGAAGTCTTCTTTTGCATGTGGCACACTACACAGAAATTAAGAGAAAAAAAAAGAAATCGAAACAATACAAAAGCCAAGCACTGTAGACACAGGACTGTGAAGCTAAATTGCTTTCCATTACTTCTTGAGCTTTTTCTCATTGCTATTCCTTACTGCAGAGCAGTTCTTACACTTCAAAAATCAGATTATTAAAAAGGCAGCATGACTACTTAATGTATGTCATTCATGTGTATTGCTTCTTTCGAAATTCATTGTTTTCTTAAGTTCAACTTAATTGAAATAAGACAAAGAGGTAAAAAGAAAAATTACAGCTTCAATTAAATATATGCTTAAAAATTAATATTTTTAACTATTTCAAAATTAACTTTGATTATGAGGTACTTGAGTTAAAGAAACTCATTAAGTTCCCTTTTCTGTTTTTTCATTTAGAAGCTTGTTCAAAAGAGGTGAATGAAACTTCATCTATTCAGACCTAAGAACTCTGAAAATGATCACTGACGTTTAGAGGCTGATTATGATTTGTGGATACTGCTGAATAAACTATACTTGAACTCTAAGTGATCATAAACACATTGTGAACAAAGGATCCAAATGGCTCAAACTACAGTTACTGGCATAATTGAAATATCAATGAATTTATTCCTGTCTTCTAAGTTCAAGAAGAGAAAACAACTTCAAAATTAATAATATAATACCTAGAAAGAAAAAGGAAGATCTTTTGTTCAATTTGGCATGAGCTGGAAAGAACCTAAAATTCACTTCATTTGAGATAGATTTGCTCTATTGCTAGATGGTGTATGAATTGTTCCTGTTAGCTAAAGGTGTCCCTCTTAGTCTGTGTCATTGACTTATTTTTTTTAATGAAACAATATTTAGAGGTTTGGGTGTTTTTTTTTTTCTTTCCCCAACATAGACTGTATTGTTTTAAAATGGCTTACAGTTTAAATCCAAGCACAAATACATGTTGGATGGAGAATGGATTGAAGAAATTCTGTTCTCCAGAAAGATGCATGGGATGAAACTCCCACACACTGTATATTGGAAACAATGAAATCATAGGTCTGTGTGGAAAAAACATATTTTTTGCCCTAAGACTGTAATAAAATTGTCACTGATTATTTTGTGTTGGAAGAAGCTACACAGTGAAAAACTCTATTCTGGTACCTATGGCTCTGCAATTGAACCTACGTGACCAGGACCATAGACAGGGCAGTCAGAAATGAGCTTACTGTGCTTCAGAGGAAAAACAAATTCTGATGCTCATGCTGGCACACGAGGACATTTGGTTGTAGGGCTCATTAATCACATGTAAATTGTGCAGCTGAGGAGCATCAATGCCACTGCAGCACGTATGTGGTATCTGTTTGTTCAGATAGGGGGTAGTGGGAGCACTAAGGTATCCTTAAAGCTGGTGTTTCTGATAGAGTAACAGCTGTGACAAATGGCTGTTCCTTGAGAATTCGTCTTTTGACTGAACACATCAGAGGACAAAGAAATCTAAGTATCCAGCTAAATCAGAGGCCTGGGTATGGTGCTCTCTGCAATATACCAAAAGACAATCTGTAAAATAGGAAGAAAAGATCTTCAAATATCAGCCCCTAAGACTGAATTTAGAACCCATTAAAGAAACTAGTACCTATAGCTACAAATCCTTTAGAGATTCTGATCAAGGTTTTGAAAAACACCTCAGTGATTTAAGTGTTTTCCTCAGTATGCAATCTGTAAAATAAAATACTGTGATTTTGGACATCCATACTACAGCACTCCTGGAGCCCTGATGTTTTGTTCTGAAGCTCTGATGATTCTGATCTGAAGATGAAACTTCGCAGCAGTAGCTGTCTATGAGATTCTTCAGTTATTATTCATATTCTTACAACACAAAAAAAGAATACTACTGTACCAGTACTTTGTCTTAGGTGTGATTTATATGTGTGATTTGTATGGTTGATATAGTTGTACTGATGAGTTTTAGAGTCTAGTGTGGCTATTAAATGTTAAACAGTTGCCTTTCCTTGCCTTTAATTGGAATCACAGAATGTTTTTGGTGTATAAAAATATTTTAAGTACATCCAAATTACAATTTAATCTGTTTAATTTCATCTCTTGACCATATTTTGATAAGGGTAGATTTATAAAAAGTGCCTGCTCATGCCAAAAACTCTTCAGCAGCAGGTATTCCAACAAAAAAACCCATGTAGTAAAGCTGAAAGAAAAGAAAAATTTACATTGTTTGATGTGTGTATAAAATGTAGTTGTACACTCATTATTTGAAGAATAATGTAATAAATGGTGAGAAACAGGACCTTTAAGCAGTCTGAGTGAATTTCTGGGTAAAAACATAATTTCAGTTTAAACAAGATATATTTTTATAAAACTTATTGTGTCTAATATTCATTAATATTGCATTTTCTTATCTTTTCTTTCTCTCTCTTTCTTTCTTTCTTTCTTTCTTTCTTTCTTTCTTTCTTTCTTTCTTTCTTTCTTTCTTTCTTTCTTTCTTTCTTTCTTTCTTTCTTCCTTTCTTTCTTCCTTTCTTTCTTCCTTTCTTTCTTCCTTTCTTTCTTCCTTTCTTTCTTTCTTTCTTCCTTTCTTTCTTTCTTTCTTCCTTTCTTTCTTTATTTTTTTTTATGATGATAATAATGGTGATGCAAAGATCTTTACTTTTTGTCCAGAGAAGTAATTTGGTAAGCCAACCATCTTCTGCAAGTATTTCCAAGGACCACTTTTTATCTTGTTTGTAGGTGGAATCAAGAAGATGGTAAATATGAACTGGGATCAGTGCTGTTTAATGGACACATGGACATTCTATTCCACATGGACAGTGGAATAGAATGCACCCTCAGCAAGTTTGCTGACAACACCAAGCTGTGTTGTGTGGCCGACATGTTGGAGGGAAGGGATGTATCCAGAGAGACCTGGATGGGGTTGAGACATGGGCTTGTGCAAACCTCACAAAGTTCAACCAAGCCAAGTGCAGGGTCCTGCACCTGGGACATGGCAATCCCAGGCACAAATACAGGTTGGGTGGAGAATGGATTGACGTGAATCAGCACTGAGGAGAAGGTCATGGGGATGTTGGTTGATGAGAAATTCAACATGGGCCAGGTTCAACCCAGAAAGCCAACCGCATCCTGGGCTGCATCAAAAGAAGCACAGCCGTCAGGTCAAGGAAGGTGATCCTACCCCTCTACTCTGCTCTCGTGAGGCCCCGCTTGGAGTACTGAGTACTGTGTCCAGCTCTGGAGTCCTCAGCACTGGAAGGACATGAACCTGTTGGAACGGGGCCGGCGGAGGGCCACAAAGATGATTAGAAGGATGGAGCACTTCTCCTATGAGGACAGGCTGAGAGAGTTGGGGTTGTTCAGCCTGGAGAAGAGAATGCTGTGGGGAGACCTTATAACAGCCTTCCAGTATCTGAAGGGAGCCTACAGGAGAGATGGAGAAGGACCCTTTATGAGGGAATTTATTAATAGGACAAGAGGTAACAGTTTTAAACTGAAAGAGGGGAGATTTAAATTAGATATGAAGAAAAAATTCTTTCCTGTGAGGGTGGTGAGGCACTGGAACAGGTTGCCCAGAGAAGTTGTGGATGCCCCATCCCTGGAAGTGTTCAAGGCCAGGCTGGATGGGGTTTTGAGCAACCTAGTCTAGTGGAAGGTGTCCCTGTCCATGGCAGGGGGGTTGGAACTCGATGATACTTAAGGTCCCTTCCAACTCTAACCTTGTTATGATTCTATGAACTTACTCAGTTTTGAATAAAAATAAGCTTTTTACAAACATATTTTTCTCTAGAAAACTGATGTTTCTGAATATTGCTCAGACTACTGTAGTAAAAAACCTTTATGCTTCTGATAAATCAGTAGATTGTATTTTTAGCACCCTTATTATATTTGTGTCCACATGAATATGCAGTCATTACAAATACCTTCTTACCTTAACAAGCTCATTTAAATAACCCTTAAAGACTACCCGACTGGACATATGGCACTTACATTTCAATATGTTTCATTTCATTATGAAATGAAAATCATTGCTGTCAAGCACTGGCCTGCCAGCGCTGTCAAGCTGCCAGGAATCCTTTCAAACAAAGATGTCAGGACTAACGATAAGATGAAAATTGAGCTCTTCCTTACTATAGATCCTTGTGAAAATGGAAGCACAGAAGGCCTCAACTGTTTGCATGCATTTATTGGAAAAGCTCTGTAATGTTCTGCACCTAGAGAGGCCATAGTTTTTAGCTGGCTATATGAAAGCAAATAAATTGCAGAAAAGGGACATGAGAAAAAGAGTCTTGTTAGAAACACTGTTTAGGCCATTGAGTCCCTTTTTGAAAACTGGGATCTCAGTTGCAAAGTCAGGTTGTATCCTACTAAATTTCTATTGTCACCTAAATGTGCAACCACATGTTATAGCTTTCCATGAACCTTAAGCAATTGCCTTGTCTGTTGTACTGTAGGTTTAGGAAAAAAATAATGAAATAACTTCAGAAAATTCTAGACTTTCTTCCAGAAAAACATCCATGGAATGGCAGCCAACTCATAAGTACTTTGAGAAAGGACTTAAGCAGATTGATGTGCCTCTCTGGTCATTTGGGGAATCCTAATAATTAAATCTTACAACTTTTTTTCTACATTTGTAAATTCCAGAGGGTTTTGTACAGAACTGATTACCACCCAGTGTTCAAAGGAAAACTGACAATGCTAAAAGTCTAAGCTATAGAAGAATTTTTCCCATTTTCTCACTCTTGTGCATGGCTTACTATCTCAGAGTGACTGTTGTGTCTTTTTTTTTGTCTGGGAATAGCATCTTTCACAAAGTGATCTTCAGCGGTAGTATGTGCTGCAAAGTGTCTGTCCCTGCTTTTTCTGGTTCCAGTGACATTTACATATCTTTATTGGGAATATGTTTTTAAAATAAATCCCCAGAGAAACAATTAAATACATTATGCATTCTGAAAAAAAATGTTTTTAATCATTCGTACAATGACATGTAACATTTAGAAGGTAATGGAGCCCTCCTCTTATGACTAAAACATTGTTTGCTGTCATATTATTTTCTGCTGCCGTTACTCTCATGGCAAATAATTTTAATGAAAAGCCTGCCGTAGGTTCCATTTTATCATAATAACCATTTATTGTTAAAATTTGTTCTATAATTCTGTGGGAACAACAGAAAAGTGGAATAGCAGCAGTCAATAATCTGCAAGTGCCTGAACAAGCTTCTATAATTTAAGAATTAAAAAATAATCATATATATAAACCGTATATCTATAATACATGTTTTAGTGCCTGTTATGTTAAAAATACAAGCCTTCAAAGACATAATTAACTGACAGGCATGAGCCATTTTAGACTACATTTCCAGAATAACTGTTGCACTAATTCTTCCTAAACTAATATCAATGTAAATCAGAAATAACTCCTCTAGCATCTAGGAAATTATGCCAATCTAATAACACTGTAATTGAAATCGGAATCTGACAAATTCATGAAGTGCAGCTACCCCAGAAATGTTTGCAAAGGCTGTAGAAGCCAGAATTAAACTCATAAAACCAAAATAATTCAGACACGAATCCAAATTTTATTCCTAAATCATCTTGCTGTGTCTTGCTATTGCTGTGTGTTTTGTTCTATATACTGTTGAAAGAGTCAGGTGGCACAGCAGAAAGACATAAATTAAGGAGGAATCCAGATTATGATTTTTATATCTTTGTAAATGTGAAAAGTCATTTAATTTTCTGATTAAGTTACAACTAAGAGGGAAAAAAAAGCCTATTTAAAGTACTAGTTGAACATTCAACATGAGTGAAATCAGATTCAAGGGTACAGAATTGAATTTTACATTTTAATGCCATCTCTAGTAATTCTAGTCCCTGACTAATGTTGTACAAAATATAAGAAAATCCAGGCAATATTCTGCAGAGGGTGAGCATATAGCACTATCAGCCTTTCTGTATATCTCCTGAGCCTTGCCTAGCAAACCCACTGGATAAAATATGCATTTACTCTAGGTTATTGCATTTTGTCTCACAGAATTAAGAACAAAATTCAAATTTTTAGGGTTAGCCACTTACTCTTTTCCTGACTTTACTTTTAAGTAGTTCCTCTAATGAAAAAGTATAACTGGATTCAGAATCAAACAGTTTGCAAATGGACTTACTCATACGTATAAATGAAATAAGTGTATAATTGCTTTTAGAGCCAAGCTGTTTCCAAGTGAAAATTACAGCACGTTATCATGTGTTTGAGCATGTTCTGAATGGCTCTTATATATGTGTGAAGAAGTCATATCAGCTTGTAGTTAGGAATATTTATTAGGATAAATATTCTAATAGAATTGGGAAAAAGCTTTTGCTATTATATTGAAACTGGCATAACAAAAATATCTTATTATTTACTTTAAATAAAAGAATTGTAACTAAAATAATTGTAGATAGGATTTGGGTGGAGGGAAATAAACTGTATTTCATTAAGCTGGTTTCTCTTATTACAATTTCTCGAGCTGACTGTTGCAAAAATGATTTCATTATCATGTTAAAAATATTGGAAGTATTTGCAGCTGCAAAATGCACATTTGAGATCTTTTTTTTAAAGGAAATAGAAGAGAGAGAATACAAATTTTAAGTGCAATATATTTTGTCTTTAATACTAACTCCAGAAGTAAAGTTCTTTAATGCTCAACAAGAATAGAATTACTTGAATAAACCAACCTGTTGGACATTTTTTAATAAATTCCAGAAAGACTGTTAATCGAAAACACAAAATATTTCTTGACAAGCTTTTATTTTTAAAAAATAAATGAATAAATGAATAGCCATGCTTCATATCTTCTTCAAAAATGTTCCCTGATATTCTGAATTCATTTATTAAATCATAAAAAAGTCCCAAGGAGTTTATTAGTATGTCATTATGTATAGCACCAATATTTAACTTTGCATAACCACAAGATGCCCTGGGTTCTCGTCAGGAATGGCTTAATTGACTTTTTGACTGGTTGAATTTGTGCTATTCTGCCAGTGGTGAGGGGATCAGGAATGTTCTGTGGATACCACTTCAGACTTGTGTTGCCAAAATTCCTAGATTCATCTGCTTCCTTTTGAATTCTTGCCTTGCTAAGGGCAATTTTCCATGGAAACTAACATTAGTTAGAAAAAGCTTACTGATGAAAGTAGTAGCGACAGGTGTACCAGTCAGTTAATCTCTTGCTAACTCTTTTTTTTTTTTTCCCCTGGATGCCAAACTGATGCTGTATTGTCTTGCAGTGCCTTAAAAACATTTAGAATTTTGGAATACGATCCAAAATAATTTCTTGTCATGTATGAAATCATGACAAGATATGTGAGTTTAAAGTGATGCTATTCTGCTTCAATCTTTACACAGTTTAAACATTAAATGTATTTAATATATATATTTTAGAATCAGTAAAATATCACAGGATAAATAATAGTTAATTGTCCTTTTTCATGGGGCATTTGAATACATTTATTTCTTCTCTTATCCTGGAGTATGACTCTAACATGCTGTTGTAGGCCAAAGACAGGCCTAGAATGATAGCCGAGGCCTTGAGATGTGAAGACACAGGCTGCAACATAGAGTAGTAGGAAGAAAGCTGTATTCCCAAACTTTATTGATAAACAGCAGACAAATATTTAACCAGTACCCCAGCCCAGACTCTAAGAAGGATTCCTTCATTGTATTAAAAAATAATCATTGTTAAGACAACAGCAAAATTAATCACTGTCATGACATCTTGTTTTTAAACAGATCTGTTAATTTATTAGCCTTTTTACAGCAAGCATGGAATTGATATATACATTGCATTTATTCAAGACAAGAAAACAATAAATATTTTAATAAGAATAGCCACATCAAATTAGATTTGAGGCTTTAATCTATTATAGGATTCCTTGAAAAAATGTAGCAGATTCTCCCTCTAATTTTTATTATTTAGAAAACATTTTAAATCTTAGAGTAGAAAATTGTATATATTTCCAATAACTGCTCTAGTTTTGCATATTCTTGTTATCTACACAGAAATCCATTTTGACTCTGGCTAAACTCTTGAATTCATTTGTGTTTCTGTGTCCAATTTGACCTAAATTCTAAACACGGAATGGCAAGAATATTGACAAATTTTATACAGTCATTTCTTTGTTCATGGGTCATGAAATGACAATAGAAAAAGAAAAACGGTTACTTTATATATTCTGCCAGATGAAAACATCCAGGTAACAGAGGTACCTATACAATGCAGCAGCTAAGATCTATTCAATAAAAAAAAATTGTTATGAAATGTTATGCCATCTGCCTGGAAAATCAAAACATAAATGAGGCTTCAGGGAGACAAAAACTGAAGCATAGAGAACAGACTCAAATATGAACATATTTTTTATTACTGCTGAAGTACTTCAGCTGATGGTGGGAATATTTTCTATAAGGTATATGAAAGATGATGTTAAGCAAAACATATCCTTCAAAATTATGTTTGATCTGAATTCTGAAGAAAGGGACTTGGGAGTACTGATAGACAAGAGGCTAGACATAAGCAGGCAGTGTACACTTGCAGCCCAGAAGGCCAATTGCATCCTGGGCTCCATCAAAAGATGTGCTGCCAGCAGATCCAGAGAGGTGATTCTACCACTTTGCTCTGCTCTGGTGAGACCCCACCTGGAGTACTGTGTGCAGGGCTGGAGCCCTCAATATAGGAAGGATATGGACCTGATGGAGTGGGTCCAGAGGAAGGCCATGAAGATGATCAAAGGGCTGGAGCACCTCTGCTACAAAGATAGGCTGAGGGAACTGGGGCTGTTCAGCCTGGAGAAGAGGAGGCTCAGGGGAGACCTAATCGCAGCCTTTCAGTACCTAAAGGGAGCCTGCAGGAAGGCTGGGGAGCGTCTGTTCACAAAGGCCTGCAGTGATAGGACAAGTGGAAATGGACTTAAGCTGGAGAAGGGTAGACTTAAGTTGAATATTAGAAAAAATTTCTTTACTCTGAGGGTGGTAGAACACTGGAACAGGTTGCACAGGGAGGTGGTTGAGGCCTCTTCCCTGGAGATTTTCAAGGCGAAGCTCGACGAGGCCCTGGGCAACTTGCTCTATTTGGGGGTGTCCCTGCGAGTGCAGGGAGGTTGGACTAGATGACCTTTTGGAGGTCCCTTCCTGTCTGGATGATTCTATGATTCTTATAAAAACATAGGTTTGCTAACATGATTAGCACACATGATTAGGCATACTGATTCCTCTAAACATATGAGCTTGTTACAAAAGTTAAAAAAAAATAATATGTTTTAAACATTTAATTATACTTAATTTCTCCTCATGTGGTTCATTTTCTTCATGAAAGCTCTTAATTTCTCTTCCTAGTTTTACTGTTACCAGGTCTATTTCTGCAGAAGGCTCTGTGCTCCTTAAGCATAAATACTGGCATCGACATCAGTTTGACTTTTCTTGCTCATAACTCACGACTTAGGTACTTTGCTAGTGACCAGTGCAGGATTCTAAACAAATATCTACTTTTACTTACTTAGATTGGGATTTTCTCCCAGCATTTTCAATAACTGCTTCCTTACCTGAAATTTTTTTCCATATATTTTTTAATATAATAAAAAATGTTTAAATTTGGAAAGCCTACAGAGAACACAAAAGTGGTTTCCTCTTCCCATGACATTTCTCTCACCATTTAATTGACTGGTTTGTTTTCATTTTATTTTGAAACAGGATTTGCAACTTTATACTAGTTAAGGCTGCACATGAGAAACACACAGTACTGCATTTTGAATTCTCACAACACATGTAAAATAATAATTAGGTACTTTGGCATCTTTTTTTCATTTTGTCAGACAGGGTTAAACTGTGTGTATGCATACAATCTCTTAACTTTTTCTCATGTCAAAATTGTATGTTGAGCTTATATACGCTCTAAAAGGAACAGTGTAATAAAACTAAGCAATAGAATTAATGCAATGATCAACCTTAAAGACTGCAGGAGAGAAATAATACCTTATTTCCAAAATATGAACATACCATTTTATTGTCACAGCTATTTCAAATGGGAACAAAAATACCTTTCTTTAACAAGAATTATACATACTGAGCTTCAGTGACAGATACACTAGGAGATAATTACATAGCAGTTGAAAATGCAAAGCTGAAATTGTAACAGTTTACAATATTTCATTGCATATATTTCCACTACTCTATCATTTATAGCTAAAAGTAAATAGATCATGGCAGAGATGTACAGCTAAAATGATTTTACTGCTACTAGAAGCACAGTCAATAAATATTTTTTTCTTTCTTTTTCTCTCTTTTCCTTCTTTCTTCCTTTTATTTTTTAAAGGATATAGTGCCCATAAAAGTTTTTAGATTGACAGCCCAGAAGATTGAAATTCTCAATTTATCCACTGAACAAGTACCATGCAGCTGAGGTAATAATCCTTCCATATACCTCAGCCCTGACCAGGAGTGACCAGACAAAGGTTGGAGCTTCATTTCCATTCAATCCTTGGCCTTTGTGCTGACTTTGCCAGTGAGGGGAGTGATTAGCGCCAGCTGAGGGGTGGTTTTTGTGAAGGAGATGCTTTCCTGCTATGATCAGTATTGACACCAGCCAGAGAATAAATCACATTTCTGGGCCTCCAAAGAGACAGAGCAATAGCAAGAACTACAGTCAGCATAAACATAACTATAAATTTCTTTTATTGCACCTACTACCTGAAAGCTCACAAGCTTGCTTGTAGTCTATGCAAAGACAACAAACTGAGCTAAATGCACATTGCAATTAACTGACTTTGCCTGTGACCTTTATCTGTTTTTAATCCTCTGAGATATTTTGTCTGTGTTAATTGATGTTCAGGAATCACCCCTATAGCAAAGAAACAAGGGAAAGCTAAAGGAGGCTTGTTTCCTTTGTGTCTTCTTTACAAAAAACTAACTGAAGTTCCTATAGTCTACTTACGTGAAAATAAGATTATCCTTTTGAGTCACCCAAGGAGTTTGGTCTGACATGGGTACAGAATGGCAATTCTTGTCTTTTCCTTCAGAAAGAGAAGTAGTAAATATAGGTGACTCACAGACAGTTCTGCATGAGCCCTTAGGTGTGTTCATCTGCTACTTTTCACCAGCAATGGACCGCTTTCTTGTCTGGTGCCTCGGTGCTGGTGTGAACTGGATCAATCTAGTCAATGAAAAGATTGAGTATTCTGTCTAGTTTCTGATGTAACAGGCCAAATATGTGAAGAGAGTGTTAAGTAGCTTGTGAGGATTTTTGAGGAGAAGGTAGGGATCTTATAATATCCCTTGCGCAAATAGCCTGAAATTGCAACAGCTTTACATGGGGGTGCTCATGGGTATGGGGTAGTCATATGCAGGAGAGAGTATACAGAATGGTAAGGAACCACTAGCACTTCTCTGATAGCGTCACAAGTACAACATTGCAGAATAACAGCACTTCCAGTCCCTCATGGTGGGTGAAAGGCTCAAAAGTGCAAGCTGTGGCTTGCCAGAGAATTTTCTCTCAAAGGTTCAACCATGATAACTATATGGAAGTGAAGAAATACAGTCTCTAATGTTTACAATAAAAATTGCGTATATCTTTAGATTTATTTGAGAGATAGTTACATATGTATTATGTATTATGTGTTGTCCATATTCATTGCAATTCATTCAGTGAGATCTCCTTAAACAGAAGAAGAAGAAAATAGGAATAAAAGCTCATAAATTAAACTAGATATTTTGCAGGAAAAAAAATATACATTTCTTTAATTTTCATCGAAGCAATTCTACATCAGGTCAGATCAAATGTACACGTAGCTCAATAATCTGTTTCTGACAGTGAACAGGAACAGATGCCCAGAAAGAGGGATAAATCAGGCATGCAGTTCCCCAGAATACCTGACAGCAAAAGTGCAGCTTCTGGACTTCCAGGGCTACATAGAGTGATTTTGTATTTTTTTAGGCTTGAGTGGTTTTTCTTCCATATATTTGTCATGTTGCTTTTTGAATCTGTATGAACTATGACACCTGCTGGTTTAAAAATATGCCTCTAACTTGTGTGACTGGAAATATGAAGAACAATCATACTTTTTTTACCTTCTTTATGCCTACAGTTTTATAGACCAGTATCATACTCCTTTGTCATGGTTTATCACCAGCCAGCAACCAAGTACTATGCAGCTGCTTTCTCACTCCCCCGACACCAGGCTGATGGAGAGAATCAGAAGAATAAAAGTGAGAAAACTCATGAATTGAGCTAAATACAATTTAATAAGGAAAGCAAAAGCTGCACACGCAAGCAAAGAAAAACAATGAATTTATTTCCCATTGGCAAACAGCTGTTCAACCATTTCTAGGAAAGCAGCATTCCATCACATGTAATGGTCACTTTGAAAGACAAATGCCATCATTCCAAAAGTCCCCCCCCTTCTTCTTCTCCAAGCTTTATATGCTGAGCATGATGTCATATAGTATGGAATATCCATTTGGCCATTCAGCTGACCCAGCTGTGTCTCCTCCCAACTTTTTGTGCACCCCCAGCTTGCACATGGCTTCATCAAGGGCAAATCATACCTAACATTCTACAACAGTATTACAGCATTGGTGGATAAGGGAAGAGCAACTGACATCATCTACCTGGACTTTTGCAAGGCATTTGACACTGTCCCACATGGCATCTTTGTCTTTTAGTTGGAAAGACATGGATTTGACAGATGGACGACTTGGTGGATAGAGAATTGGCTATATCGCTTCACTCAAAGAGCTGTGGTCAATGGTTTAATGTCCAAATGCTGACCAATGATGAGTGGTGTTCCTCAGGGGTTAGTATTGGGACTGCTACTATTTAACACTTTTGTTGGCGACATAGATGTTGGAGTTGAGTGCACCCTCAGAAAGTTTCCTGATGACACCAAGCTGTGTGGTCTAGTGGTGGGTGTCCCTGTCCAGGGCAGTGGGGGTTGGACAAGATGATCTTCCAGGTTCCTTCCAACTCTAACCATTCTAGGATTCATCTTGCTCATGGGGTGATGTGAGGAGCAGGAAAGGCATTGATTGCCTAGAAACCACCAAACCCACCCATATTCTATCAACACTGTTCTCGTCCCAAATCAAAACTATAGCACTGTATCAGCTACTAGTAAGAAGGTCAACTCCATTGCAGCAGAAATCTTAACATCATCTAAACATTTCTTTTCTATAAAGAGGAATTTTCACTTGATTGTTTCTTCTATGGAAAGTCTTCATGTTGTTTGTTTCTATACTTTTCACATCTGCTCTATATCCCTTTTGAGGGAGACACACATCCCTCTCTAGACACTCCTATTGAGACCAGGGCTGCACATAGTGTTGAAGGATTCGCTGCACTGTCAGTTTGTACAAAGAAGTAAAGATGTCTTTAGATTTGTTCTCTCTTTCTCTCCTGAAAATTCCTAACACTTTTTCCTTCTTGGATTACTTCAGAGCACTAAGCTGTCATTTTCATAGAACTATCAGATACAACCCCATCAGTGGGTAGGAACAGGTATTTTATAGCCCTTCATGTTTCATGTAAAATTAGGATTTTACATATATTGCATGCATTAGAATGAGTGCATCATTCTACATTTATCTCCACTGAATTGTAATTGACTTTTTACCACTCAGTCAATCAGTAACATTATTTTAGTTGGCTGGTAAAATAATTTATTGGATGTTTTGTTGATGGAAAAATGGTAGGTAATCTTTTGTAGTTTACTTAATAGCAAAAACAAAAAAAAAGCCCTGTGTTATAAAGGAGCATGCCATTATCTGAGCAAAAAAGGAGAGGATGGTGGAGAGGAGTCTTCATTCTCCAAGGATTTGGAAATACTTTATGTGTGCAGTTTCAGGCTGGCTGTGTTCGTACAATCCAGAAGAATGATTGAAGCATGCTGTCATGAGAAAACCATAGAGCTTAATTAAAATAACTTACAGTTTAATTAAAATATCCGTATACCACTGTGGCTATCTTAGTGAGGTAAATTGTCCTTTTGCTTGCATAAAGGATAGCAAAGCTGGCACATCATGTTGCAAAAACACCCCAGATACTACCAGAATAGACATATGCTTGCTGAAAACTTGCTGGACCATCACACCATCCCCCATACTCAAACACAAAAATAAAACCTTATGATGTTTTTCAAAGGAACAAGTGGGTAGATACTTCATGAGGTTGCATAACCAGAGCTGTAATGGAAATAAGAGCTGACCCAGACAGAGAGAAAAGGAGGCAGACGGTCTATATAGGCAGATGTGTTCCTAATGTAACACCCCAAGATACATGTGTTCTTCCAACTTCTCTCCTTTCAGCTGTATTGCTTCAGGATATTTAAGAAAATGAATGAAATATGAAAGAAAATGGATCACCCACTCTCAGCAGCATACAGTTATGGATCTAAGTAATCAACCAGTACAACATTCTGCCCCTAACAAAAGCTTGAAACCCTAGCAAAATTAGAGCTCCTTTAAATGCAGTTATTAATAGCAACACCAAAGTGACTTACTGCCTAGGCAAGCTAGCTGAACAAGTTTGCAGCTCAGAAAATGACAGCCACTCAGTGCCTACAATTGCCTTAGGAAGTGCACTGACAGAGTCTATGAAAATGTTCATTAACTCAGACATATGTTCATTAGGTCAGTTCAGTCTCTCCAGACATTCTTGATTACTGTTTTCCCCATAGCAGACTTACAAAACCAGGGAGGGAAAGGGATACACCAGATGTAGGGCAAGATTCTCTGGCCCATTAAATCTGCAATCAAATATGTCAAAACAGGCACTTAAATTAACAGGGGAGCCTGCTGCTGATAAGAAATGTTTCTTCTTCACAAGATAATGTTGGATTTACCAAGGGGCTTATCCTGTATGCTCTGATGCTCACTCTGAGAAAGTGTCAGGGATACCTGACTCCCATTACCAAAATGCTCTGTTCTTATTTCAGCGATCAGCAAGTGCAGCCAAACTATAAAATAGAAAAATCTGTCAAATCATGCAAAATTATTCAGAAGAGCTGATGCTTGAGAAGAAGTTAAGGAACTTCAGAGGGACCCAGCAAAGTGAAAAAAATGTCAGAAAGATATATTGGTTTAATTTAAATCTGGCCATAATCTTCATGAACTAGAGATATATTTTATGAGCCACCGGGTCTCTCTAGCTCAGTCTGTTTTAGACTATTTTCTGAATGTTTTTATAGGCCTGGTTACAACAGAGGTAGGGCTTTTTTTTTCCTTTAGCAGAAAATAAAAATAATAGTTGTCAAGAGGAAGTAATATTAGGTCAAGAGTTTTTTGCTGAAAAACTAAGCTTCCTCTCCTGAAGTGATGAAACATCTTTATCATCATAAAATTGAATTTCATTTTCTTTTCCATCACACTTTTAGTTAAGAAAGTTCTCAACATATATCTGGGTGAAATTTCTCATTGACAGGAACAGAAAAAAAAAGTGAATAAAATGTTATTTGAGATCAACTTTTTGGTATTCATAATTTTGATACACAAAATTTACTTTCTCACATTTAAATTCAGTGAACCAAATTTTGAGGAAAAGTGAGAATCTCTAGTAAATATGTATACATATATATATATATATATCTATGAAGAAGCA
Source organism: Pedionomus torquatus (assembly GCA_013398155.1). NCBI lineage: Eukaryota > Metazoa > Chordata > Aves > Charadriiformes > Pedionomidae > Pedionomus > Pedionomus torquatus. The sequence continues at coordinate 606,378 of VZRU01009763.1, read as the reverse complement.
TTTCCTTCCAGAAATAAATAGTCAGAAATTTTCCAGTTATTACAAAGTAATTTTTTTTCTTAAGCTTTATACAAAGTTAATTAATAATTTCAGTCCTTCTTTGAAACTATGTATTCACATCACTGAAAATTGCTAATACATGGTCAATTGTTTACTTAACGCTCCCTGAAACAACTTCATCATAGTTCAGTTGTCTATTTAGTACAAGTAATAGTTTTTCTTCCGTGTTTACTTTATCTCTAGACTTTTCTTTGGGAAGTGGAATACATTACACAACACCATTTCACTGATCTACCAAAATCTTCAGTGCTTGGGATTTACTAGGACACTGGAAACAAGACAAGAAAAAAATATCAAATTACCTAGAAGAGTATATTAATACCTATTAAGAGATTTCTGACAAAAAATATAAAATCACAACTGTATAGTCCAGTTAATGCTATGTTATCAGATTATCTGAAGGACTATATAGCAACCCAGATTTTTATTTAATGAAGAATTGTGGGTTTGCTGTCACATTGAATGTTATGAGAACTCTGACACGTGACATAAAGTAGGATATTCTGTCAGTTTTGTTCCAACGGTGGCTCCTGGCAGCAAATAGACAGTTATTGCTTCATTGTTTGATATTCAAATTAATGTTTTTCTATACCAAAGTATCATTAATTATATTACTAAAGATACTGCTCATTATTCATGAAAAGTACTCTACAGTCTAATACATGGAGCTCAAAATTTATCAGCTACATAAAATGTGATTTCCAATGAGAAATGCTCCCATAGCATCCTAAAGATATTTGAGGATCCTGAAATGTCAGAGAAAGAAATCTGTCATAGGTAATATAAAAACATTGAGTAGTCTGGTACTTGACATAACAGGGTAGATATAATCTCTACAGATCAGCTCAATTACTCAGTGAAGACTGCTTAATCTCTAGAGGAAGTTTCTGACCAAACTACTCAACATACTCATCTTGGTTTGATCTTGGTTTGATCACTGTCCTAAAAATTGCAAGAGGGAAATAAACACAAAGAAAAGCATATATACGCTTTTGTGTGGATATATTTATTTGTAAACTTCAACCTCTGTGTTCAGGCTCATGGTTAACATTACAATACAGTGAATATTTATAGGACAATTTAGGTTGGAAGAAGCTCTGTGAGGTTGTCTTTAATTTGTAACCCAAACTAGGAAGTTAGAGCTAATTTCAATGATCTGAGCAGCTTCTGTTAGCTCAGAAAAGACCACAAAATAGAAAACTGGTACTGTTTTTATAATTACTGCTTTCCAAATACTGCAGTATTTAATTTGTCTTTCCAATACATGTAATCAAATAAAATGCATTCTCTGTATTCTGTAAAGCTTTCATTTACTTCAAAGATATAGTTTCTAGTTTCATTGCCTTTCACTAGGAGTTTTTGGTTTTTGCAAATGTGTGAGCCTTGAATTATGCAGATTTACAACACTGCAGTTTTCACAGGTGTTAAACTGAGTTTGCATTTTAAAAACTTACTCAAGAATCAGTTAGTGAAAAAGTATCTTAATTAGTTGTTTAGAGGACTAGATGTTTTTACCTAAGCAGATTTCTAAATAAAATTGTTAAGCAGCTCAGGCATAAACAAAAATACAGAATTTATTACCAATTGTAGCTCATTACACTTAAAAACTTTTTTTTTTTTTTTTGAGGGGGGGCAGAGAAAAAAAAAGAGGATAGTGGAAGTAAAAAGTAGACTGTGGTAGGAGAAGGCAAAATTTCTTGGATTCAGTGTGGGCTTACCTACTTCTGGACTGGCCCTGAATAATGCTGTTGTCTTCTGTCGGGTACTTCCCAACATCCTTGCTCCCTGACCTCATTCTATCAAATGACAGAAGAAGGTATCCATGTCTAGAGCACAGTACTCAGGACTGCATCCAGGCAGGTCTTAAAGATCTCCACAGAAGGGGACTCCACAACCTCCCTGGGCAGTCTGTTCCAAGGCTCTGTCATCCACAATGTAAAGAAGTTTTTCCTCATATTTGAATGGAACTTCCAGTTTTCCTGTCCCTCGGAAAAACTAAATCAGAAGATCATGAGTTTTATGAAGCATAAGCAGAAAAAGATGTCCTTTTATTCCCTTGTATTTTTATTACTTCTAAATTAAGAGCTGAACATTTTGAGAAATTTATCTTTTAAAAAAAAACCCCAAAACAATAGTTTCCAAAGCAACCAGGACCTTTTAAAATATAAAATCTAAAGATGATTAAAGATCTGAAACTTATTTAGTCAGTACAATACTTGGTTTGATTTTTCCGTTTTGAAGGATGGAACATCAAGATTAAGGATATTAAAATTAGACCCTAATATAAATTTAGTTTGAAGATGCTCTTTAAAGAAAAAAAAAATTCCACCTGGATGTTTCTCTTTTGAAAAGACAGAATTGTCTTTTCAAAAAATAAAGAAAAGACGGGAACCCTCTTAATTACAAAACTCTGCATTTAGATATTTACTGTAGGGAATAATAAGTGAAAGAAATCCTGCAGTAGCTATTTGGTATAAAAACTTGTAGAATGAAGCATACAGGATGTTTCATTGTCTTTTTGAGTGCTTTTTCTTCATTATCCTATATCTGATTTTAAGCTCTTCCTCTTTTCTGGGAGTGTGAGTGGGTGTGTGAGGGGACGGAGTGCTATGCAGATGTGCTACCATAGCAACTGCTGCCAGTTAGCAGACCAAAACTCAGTGAGGAAGTCCAAATATGACTTTTTGACTCTGATACCTGAGGCTGGGTTTTTTTTCAAGGCTTTCTCAGGTTGTTCTCAGTCTTTTCTAGTTGTTTTCTTCATTCTGTTCTCCAGAGACCAAATAGATGACCTAAACCTGCCACAGTAACAGTATTCTTTCCTTCACAGTCCACTTTTATCCATCTGTAAAAAAAGATCATTACCTCTTTTTCAATCTGTCTCAAATATGATTAATTTTTTTTTTCTCTTTTGAAATTGCATGTTTTGGGAAAACAGGAGGAAGTGCTTTGTTAATCTTTCGGCAGTAGTTTTACATGATAGAATACCAGTCAAGGTCATACCTCTATATTGGGCTTCCTTCCTTTCTTAGTAGTTTTCTGTATTACATGATCAAATTCCACATCATGAAAATTCTGTAGATTTTCCATTTTATTATGTAAAAGATAAAATTATTTTGTAAAGCTTCAGTTCAGGAAATAATATCTGAAACACTGTTAAAATATTACTTGAGAGCTGAATATAGAGAATCTCCTTACATTTTCACAGGTAAGTAAGAAAGAAATAGAGACATATTTCTGAAAATACTAGGTAAAATATAGGTGGGCTGCTTATATATGTGGATGTATATGTATTGTTTAAGAGAGAGAGGTGAGTCCTACAATTGTACAAGTGTCAGACAAATTTTTAAAAAACTAGACAACATTTTTACTAAAAATAGCATGAAAACAGAGTTCTTATCTACTTTCACAATGAAGAATGGGGCACCAGAACAGACTTTCCTCTTGCCATAACCAAAACACTGTAACAGTGACTTCATCTTTACTAACCTGGAAAGTTATCACTTTAAATGAATCATGAATGAAACAATCTTGGATACATTAATCCATCCTGTGGGGTGACAAATATTATTTCCTTGTGTGTTTTATTTCTGAAAGTGAAATGTAAATATTGAATTTGCCACTCAGATTTCCTGTATTAATTTTGAACAGTACTGTAAATTAGCATGTGAATAAAGGAAAAATGATAAGTCAGTCCAACTTACTTTAAGTTAGAAATGTATTTAATATAGACATATGTTCCCTTAACTAGCCTGTGGCTACGAGAGCACACGTGCTGCCTCAAGTACAGCTGAAACACCAAAAGGTGTAGCATTCAAGTACATACATTTTATACAAGTAAGTAGATACTGGTTGCTTCATTGGGGCTTGTTTGTCAATGAATATCGAGACATTTACTCTCAGCACAGAAATAAAGTGTATGGACAATTCTGCTACCTGATGTCCATGGAAATGGAGGTCTGGGATGTTTTTTTAACACGGGGCTTTCCTGTTGCATCAGCCTAAATGATTTACTGCTACAGTACATCTCCGTTACAACTGCTAATGTTAACAAGTATTTTAATATTAATTCTTCTATTTCTAGCTTTGCTTGGAATCCCCTATGTTTGCTCTGAATGGAACGAAGGATTACGTGCATAGTACATTTCTGTTGAAGATCCAGGAGACCTTCGTGCACAAGAAGTTTTTTAATGACAAGGTATTTTGAAATTAATGAACCTGAAGTGATAGAATAGAGGTTTCATTTTAATAAGAGACGATTCTGGTTGATGCATTGATTCTGATTCTTGGTTACTTAAGCAAAAAGAGCACAAAGGACTGCTCTAGCATCACTAGAGATTTCTCTTTAAGGGTTACTTGTAGGCCACAGCCAGCTTTTCATAATTGTCCTTGCCAGAGTGGACATCACTGTAGCATGCTGCATGCCAGTTTCTGACATGGCCCATGAGAAACTGTTCCACTTGGCAAATGTTAGGCTTTAAATTGTAATGAGAGCTAATATAGCCCCCAAATCTGCCCTGGTACTTGCAATAGAAAGACAGAAGTTCTGCACACTGCCTTGAAAGCTGCCACTCCTTCACGTGTTGTTGAAGTATTGCCCAATCACTTCTTGTTTTCGTTTGTGCTTCCAGTATGGAAACATTACAAAGAGAAAAGTTACTCAGTCCTGTAGAGACCAGTAAAAAATGTTGACTTCTGTTGCAATAGGAAAGCCTGACTTTGACTTGGCACTGATATTAAGCAATACATTACTTTGAGATCAGTCCTATGGAAATCGGAGGTTGAGCAATTAAATCACATGCTCAATCCTAAATAAGCAGAACTGAGGATGAAGGTTAAAGTTAGGGTTTGGAGAAGCACTTGAGAAGATGAATGCTTAAATTTCAGACTGAATGATTTCTCATTTCATGGATACTTTAACAGATGCCCTTGGTTCAATAGAGAGCAATCCTAGCAATCCTCTGGATACCAGCATTAATACAAAAATATTCTATTATGGTCAGTAGTTTTATAATAAATACATGAATTATTAATATCAGTATTTCTTATATAGTCTTCTACAGCAGCAGTTGGGTGTTTCCAAGATAATGCAGTCCTAGGATATATCAAGCAGTGTTTTTTCAATAAAAATACGGAAGTATTTAGGGGCATTGTACTAAACACAATTGTACAGTGTACACTTGGTACTCCAGAAAAACATATTCATAAGGGGAACCAATGAAGATAAAGGTATCTAGGATGAATATGGCCATAAAGAATTAATCTTATTGGCAGACACTAAAAGTATTTGATTGAATTCACCCAGCAGAAAGCTCCCTATAAATACATCATGGGAGAAAACATCAGAGAAAAAGAGTTATGTAAACTAAAGGACTATGCTGGAACAAGAATACATTACTCTAAACTGGTCATGAATGCCTTTATGCGGTGGTTTATAAATATCCAGTCAAAGAAATTCTTGAATTATTTTCAAAAGAGCATAGGGAGGGCGAGAAAGTAACCCACAAATGAAATGGTTTTGGATGATCTTTTATTAAGAGAGTTATATGAAGTAGTTACTTGCAACAGCTGAGGTTGACACTCTCTGGTTCAGGCCTTCCTTTCAAGGCCAGTTCTTGTGAAGACTTTTTGTCCAGTGGAAGCAGCTTCTTGTTGTCTTTTCTGTCTTGCACATAGGAAGCTAGTGTCATGTACAGCTGTGTGCCTCACCAAAATAAGTGCTGTTTTCAGAGGAAACAGAGATACATGTTTCTAGAAGGACTGAAGGAGTTCAGCATGCCATGTTGGAGTTAAGGAAGTTTCTGGACTGTAAGGAAATTGCTGCTACCTCTAGGTTGAAATGAGGGAGCACCTGTCCTGGTAGAAATGTTGCAGCTGGGAATTCCTCCAGCTCTCCTCCATTTCAAACATACTTCTCAGTCCTATAAGTCTAAATGAGCAATTAAATAATTTAATGCCTTTCTAATTATCCCTAGACCCATCTTATCTTTCCTACCTTTCCTCCTACCTTTTTTTAAAGCCTAACTAAATTTTCTTTTCTTGAAAAAAGCCTTCAGGAGACAAAGGAATTTTTTAATCTGGCCACCAACAGGTGTATTCCTGGCTCTAACATTAATTTCTTCTTCAATATCACCCCACCCTGATCCACATCTGCACATTCTTCAATTGCTTCTGCTGTTCAGTCATGGCACTTTCATTTCCCTATGATTGAATTGCTTCATTAAATCTTTGTATTTTCTTTTGCTGAGAGATTTAATTGCTGTGTATGTGTCAATAATATTTTACAGATGTTTACAGTGTTTAATTTAATTGGTTCATTGCCAGGGCAATATCACATGAATGCTGGTTAGTAACATGAAATTGCTGAAAAGTTCAAGTATTGCTGATTATTCCTATTAAATATATTCTAAGAAGTGAACTCAGGTGTTGCCTGGAAGAAAAATGGAGAAACATTTTTGAGATGTATTTTTGAGGAGAGAGTGTCACTTTAAATCCAGTGTGAATTGGCTGTAATGGAAACTGATAAAAATATAGGAAAACATGTTTCAGGTCTTTCAATTTGGTTAGTTCTAGAAAGAACAGAAACAACAATTGCCTGTGCTTTCATATCTTGCATCACATTATAGTGCTGTTATAACTAGTTTAACAAGTGAAACTTTCTTATGCACTCTCTGCTGGGCAAATTTCTCTGCTTGGGAGGGAATAGAAGCTTCAGAAAAGGCATAGGCGTCAGTACTGCATGGGGAATATAGGGGATGAAAAAAGACAATGGGGAATAAAGCAGATGTAAAGAAGTAACGGAAGTTAAAACAATGAAATTAAACACTGGAAGGATTAGCTAAGTGAATGCCTGCCTTCTGGCTGCTGGGAAGGGACATTTCTCTTTCCACTTTGAGAGTGATAATTGATTATTAAAGGTGGCATAATATTTTTCATTTATATTTCACTTTAACTGCACTGCAGGCGATCCTTATGTGGAGAAATAATTTCTTCTCAAAGCCCAAGAGGTTGCAAATAATTACCTTAATAGTAATTGAATTATGCCTTATTATTAGTATCATATAAGAATTATATTTGAAAATACACTGGTGATGATATGTAAGGTTTCAATTCTACGTAAAGCGATGCATGCTTCAATTATATGTCAAATGAAATTAGTACTAAACCTGATGAAAACTACATGCTCCTCTGTATGCTCTCTTGAAATCCTCTGTGAATCTTGCAGTCCATTGAGTATGACATTAGCATCCATACTACATACTTAACTTTGTTGCTGTAAACCAAAATTACTGTATCCCATACAATAGACATCTTTCAAATGCATATCACGGTACAGATGCTCTAAACTTCTATGTATAATACCATTTGAGAAACCATTTGAGAATGTTTTATCCAAATTTTACTGATATTTCATGTATATATATTAAGTGGAGGGAAAAGAGCAGAAAGGCAGACCACCTTTTCTTTGGGAATTTCACTGAAATAAGGTTAAGGTAGTCTTTCTCTTTTGGGAGAAAAAATTCTGCCGTCTGTTTATACGGTGATTAATGTAACCCAGTAAGCATGACCTTATGATATATTTCACATAATTATTAAGAATACTGATAAATCTCTTATTCTCATCTTGGTGTTACTTTCTCTTTCTTATTATAATTTATAAAAGTAAACTATTACAAAGTTTTGTATGTGAAGGGAATAGCAAGATTGGTCTAATCCCTAACGTGGATATACTGCAACTAGGTGGCTGTGATTCAGCAACACAAAGAGCCAGAGGGTGAAAAAATAACAGACAGATTTAAACAGCTAGTTGTTTTAAACCCCACATTTATTATGACTATAGAGAAGTGAAAGTGATAGTCTTGGCCTGATAAAAAGACTAGCTTAATGATTATCTATTAACATTAAATATTCACAGTCCTGCAATAATAATTTATTTTGAGATCAGTAGCAAAACAGGCCATTACATGATGGGGCATAGTGTTTGAGAGTTACATCCTCCTCCGTAGTGCTGAAGTGTTCAGGCAATTGTAAGGTCAGCATTACAAACATAGAAAGAAGTATGTCTTGTAAAGAAGAGGAAATACGCTCTGAAAATATATAATGTATGGGTAGAGTGGATGAAAAATCTTTTAATCAGTGTTCACCTCACCAGCTGCTGTGTCTCAAAATGCACTTTACTCTCTTCTTTCTAGATTTTAAACTGTATTTGCCCTTCTTTTCCTGGGCAACCTTCCTTGAGGTGTGGCTAAAACAGACTTCATAAATGTGTTAACTCTTATGCTTTAAGCTGAGAAAGGAATATATTTTTAACTCTCTTGCAAAAGTGATGCATTGAGAAGTGATTAGTTTCACTGAAACTCTGATTAAAGTTGTGGAGGTTCCTTCCTGTTGAAAACTTCTTTCTAATCTTCTTGCAACATTTTACTGAATGACGAACTATATTTTAAACATCTACAGAAGACAGCAAGAAAATGGATTACTGAATGACTGAAATATTTTGTTACTGGTTTTCAGTCTGGGACCCTGATTTAATTCCCTGCTCTGCCTGAAGCACTTTACACTTGTGTTTCCCACTTCCCAGAAGAATGCCCTCCCTATCAGGATATTCAACCTTTCTGAGGGGGATCTGTCAAACTCCCTTGTTAAATTCAACCCAACTCCCACAGGAGAATCCTACTTTTTGATTAATACATGGCAGTTTTGCCACCTGCATTAAGCAAGTCCAAACAGTGTTACAGTGAAAGACGAGTCTCATTTCCTCCTCCTCTCTCTTATTGCACACTCCCATCAGCATCTTTGTATTTGGACTAGACAAAGCGTACTGAAGAGATATCAGACCAGCTTCCTTGACCAAAGGATTTATTCTATACAGCAATAAATTATCTCCAGGACAGTGGGGATTAACTCTCATTTGCAATATTAATAGCTATTATAATGTCAAGAACTGTGTAAGTGCAATGTTCTTATAGAATATGATCCTGAAAAGCACTTCAAGATGCTAGTTTAGGATGCTTGTTTTGAATCTACAATACCAGCTAACGCTTACGTATTTTGTACACAATACAGGAAGATTAGGATTAGGAAATGCAGAAGAGGATTAGACCCAAATCAATGAAACTCAAATACATTTAGATCTAGTGAATGCTTCAGTAGATACTTACCGGGGATGCTATTGTGATGAATCATGTCTCCCCACCTCACTCAAAGCTATTTTAGTAAGAATTATGAATTTGCGCAGTTTTATAAAGGGTGACATTCAGGAAATTGTTCTTCTTTTGTCCTTAAAATTCAATTAATTATCAGTCAAGTCCATTAGATGAGTTGTGGGAACCTTTAGAGTTCCCTCAAAGTTGATATGTGTTTTTGACTCTTCTTACCTTGTCTTCTAAGGATCCTGCCTTTATTTAAATACAAACAGGAACATACTTTTAAAGAGTGTTTGCATATATTTTAACAGCTTTAAGTCTTTCTTTAGGAGAAAGGAACATATTTAAGATGTTAATACTTGAAAATCACTTGATTTTCAAAATCAAACTTGGACTACTATAAAGTAACCACAGAAAATATTAAAATAGACTGTGCCAAATGCCTTGCTCAAAACATTCAAAATCTCTCACCACTTGTTAACATTTTCTTAATGGTTGTGATTAATGATTTATCAAATTGTATTGACAAATGAGGAGATTTTGATTGTTTTATGAGATGCAGTTTGGATTCAGGTCTCCTGAAAAAAAAAAAAAAAATTGGTCTAAAAGTACATTTTATACATAGCATAACAAAATTTAGTTCATATAATTTCACAAGCCTGCACCTTTTTGTTTTCTTTGTATAGCTTCCTAATTTAAGTGTTAGTCTATTTAAAATAATTCAGTGAAAAGCCTTAAAAAGAACAATGCTTCCTAACTCAGAAAATTAAGAATTATCTTATTTGTAATATCTCTTGTGTAGCATGGAATGTTCTTCAAATTATACATATATTTACTTAGGTTTGTTGGGCAGATGTGGGATTAATTATACCTCTAAGTGCTTTCTTAAAAAGGGGTCCATATCTTGCTAAAATTGTGTGCCTAAGTGAATGACCATAGATACGAGTAAGTAGCTTGATAAAGTATGAATGTAGTAGGGTTATTGATATATAAAACATTTTCCTTTAAATTATGAGCTCTTATGAATCGTAAAGTGAGTAGTTACCCAGTTAGTTGCATAATTTCCTGTTCACACATGGAATAAATATACCTCAAAAATATCTACTTTGGCTATTTATTAATGATAATATAAGCAGATGAGAGAATGGATTTTTTCACAGGAAAAGAACAATATGATATTGAGCTACAACAGCCACAGCAACAAGGATGAAATTTTACATCAGGTCACACAATCAAAGTTAAGTTTATGATACTCAAGAGGAAATCAAGAATAAAATCCATTTCAAATAAAATAAAGGATGTTATTCTCTCTTCTGTTTTGCCCATTTCTTCAGGAAAGTGCCAGTAGGTGTTCTTTCCAGCTTGCCTGCAAGGCAGATGAAAGGCTCCTCAGATTAATTACTGCTCAGTTGTGACAGGATTGGGAGATGGTTTCTATTCCAGAACCTACTTTCCACCCCCACNTTTTAATAGTGATTTTCCTTCATTTCTGTCTGGTCTGTGACTTACCACTGTGGAATGAAAAGAAAAGCTTTCTGTGCACTGTCCAGACTGCCACAAATGTTATCCTGATTGTAGTATAGGATTAAATATGGATTTTTTTCTGAAGCATTTGTATCATTGTTTGTAGCAGACCCTCTTCTCTGTGGAGAAAGCCTGAGATCCTTCCCAAAGCAACTTGACGTGCAGTGAAATATTGGTATTTGAATTAGAGTCTAATCAGGAACAGCAGCAAAAATGACGTGTTTCAGTTCTGTCTTTTTTTGTAGCCAATTACTCCAGGCTCCTAGTGTTCATGTCTTCCATGTACTTTCTTTAATTAGCACTTTATTAGTTTGGCTTCAGAGAGCTGGTTCTGGAGAAAAGTTTCCTGAAGCTGCCAAATGGTCACAAGCAGGAGGTGATTAAATTTAGTCTTAAGCAATAGGCATCTGCATGCATTCCTTAAATCTCAGTGTGCTTTAAAAGATGTGTTCCCAATAATTTATGCCCAGGGGGATGTTACACTGTCAGTAAATGCATCTGAAAAACTGCCTCACATTATTACCACTGTCTATATGCTATTCATTTAGATCTACTTTAATAATAGGATTCTTGACTCCTCCCCATTAAGCTCAAGTTGATTTATGTTAATAGCAAAGGAAATATGAAATGCAGGGGCCTTCTTTTTGGTAGATAGGACAGGAAAAAAAAGGAGCAATTTCTATACAGTGCAATCCTTTTTTATTGGTTCCATTATGGGTAGCTCTGTTGTCTTCATTTTATAGCTATTAACCCCTGATATTGTCTTCAGAGATGATTATTAAGGAGGACTGGGCTAGTCAAAACAGCAAAAGAATTGAAAAAACACAGATGATTTATTAAAACACAGGCTTTTTTTTTTTCTTGTTTATTGATGTAAATGTAGTTGTTAATCCCACGGGTTTTGTTATAACATCAATGCTTATAGTGCAAATGGTAGTAACGTCAGTGAAAATTTTTCGTTTCATTAAATGTTAGACAACTGGTCAGGTCCTTTAGCCCATAAGATGCCCATTGTGCAGTGGGAGGTAGGGAGCAGGCAGTAGTGCAGGCTGTCTCAGGGCAAACAGAGGTAAAGAACAAGTGGGGACACATTTAAATATCAGGGGGCTTATTCTGCTTCTCACTGACAGATACCAAGCAGGTTAATTTACTTAGGTTTTTTTTTTTTATTGATTTAGGTTTTTTGGTGTTTTCTTTTATTTTTAAATAGCAAACTCCAGATCTATAGCCAGAGAAGGTAGGCCTTCTCCTGAGAGGAAGAGTCTGTGTTTCACGATCTCTGGGTGGCACCTGAGTCCAGTTATTCCCCTTGTTCATATCACTACACATTTTCGCATGCTGGAGCTGTAGTCTGGAGGAGCACAGTAGGCCCATAGTATTCTAGCTGCTGGAGTATCCTTTTTGCAGTTTAATTAAATTTTCTAATGCTATTACAGAAGTTATTGAACATGCTTTCCTATTTAACAGAAGTATTGTTCTTGAAGAGGTGACTCATGGATTTACTAGTTCATGAACATGAGTTCTGGCAGAAGTTATTGAGAAGATGATTATTTACTAGCAATTTTCAAGGTTTGTGTCTTGGCTCGTAATTATACTTCTCAACTGATTTAAACAAATTAACATATTCAAAGAATGCAAAGGTATTTATTTTAAATCACTTAAGTTTTTATGCAATCACTAAAAGAAATTTTTTATTGTAGCTAATAAAGTCCATAAACAAATTAAGAACTGAACTCACTATCCTGTACCTAAATGGTATGCATAAATTCGATAGTTTAATTTGTTTTTTCCAAGGATGATGTTCAACACAGGGGTCAGCAACCTATTCTGACATACACTTTAAACAGTCATATCCATGCAGAAGGAGTACAAAATGGTATAGAAGGCTAACCTGGGGGCACAGTCCTTGGTTTCTTTACAAATACATCTCAAATGTAAAGGAAGCAATTTAAGAATTCTGTCTTAACACTAGCCAATATCTTAGAAAGAATAGGGAAGCAAGAGGTGACAGTGAAAACAGAAGATACTGTTCAATCAGCTGCTATCACACCTATTAAAATATAATTTTTAAAAAAAAAAAACCTTGTGAAGTACTTTTTTAATATTCCAAAAAGCACAGCAAAAATCCCAAACAACTCATTTTTAATAGGAGTCTGATTAATTTAACAGCAATCTTTGGCTAAGTGTTTATCTGCTTTTACTGCTATCAATCTCATAATTTGAATGAATTTAGTGATTTGTGATGCCATAGTCACACATTTTCAGCTGGTAGATGGCAGAACATCCTTTGAAATGAGCAGGGATTAACATTTAATTTCATCTATGAAGAGCAGCAATAGCACTAAAACTAGTTGAGGTTTGACAGCATCGCTAGAGTGCTATAACTAAGGAAAGCTAGAGCTTTCAGTAGTGTTGTCATGTCTCATAAGCAAGGCTGCACTGTGCATGACTGTACCTGCAAACAAACTTGTGAAAAGCAGAAATGTAGTTTCTGCACCTGCTCTTCTGCTGTAGAGAGAGTGGGATGAAAAGAATAATAATAAGGGCTTCTACAGGTATGACAACCAGAAAAGGAAAGTCAAAGAAAGTGTAACAAGTCATACGAGGAAAGGCTGAAGGAACTGGGCATGTTTAGTTTGGAGAAGAGGAGGTTGAGGGGAGACCTCAGTGCCCCCTGCAACTACCTGAGAGGTGGGTGTTGGCCTCTTCTCCCAAGTGAATAATGACAGGACCATGGGAAATGGTCTGAAGTTGTGGCAGGGAAGGTTTAGACTGGATATTAGGAAGAATTATCTTACTGAAAGGGTGGTCAGGCACTGGAATGGCCTGCCCTAGGATGTGGTTGAGTCAACATCCATCCTTGAAGGCATTTAAGAAACATGTAGATGTGGCACTTCAGGGAATGTTATAATGGCTGAGATCACAGGGAGTGGGTTATGTTTTCATGTGTGGCTGGACTCAGTGATCTCAGAGGTCCTTTCTAACCATAAGAATTCTGTGATTCTGTGATTTTGTACTCCCCTTGATCAGCAAGACTTGAAAACTGGTAACAACAGGTGAGGAGAAGGCTGAGATATTCAGTGTCATTTTTTGCATCAGTCTTCACATACCAGGACAAGTCCCTGCCACTGTAAGACAAGATCAGGCTTGTGACCACCTGACGGACTTGAACATACAGAAGTGTATGGGACCTGACAAGATCCATATCAGAGTCCTAAAGGAATTGGCTGATGTAGTTGTCAAGCCATTCTCCGTATATTTGAAGACTGATGTCAATCAAGTGAAGTCCCTGGTGACTGGAAAAAGGGAAACATTTTATACCTTTTTAAAAAAGATATAGAGGAGGACCCTGGGAATTACTGACCTGCCAGCCTCACCTCTGTTCCTAGTAAGATCATGGAACAGATCCTCCTTGAAGCTATGCTAAGGCATATGGAGGACAGGGAGCTGGTTCAAGACTGACAGGATGGCTTCACCAAGGGTGAGTCTTGCCGGATCAACCTTCTGTGGCCTTCTATGATGAAGGGATTATATCAGTGGGCAAGCGAAGAGCTATGGTTGTCATCTATTTGGACTTCTGTAAGGTCTTTGATATGATTCCGCACAACTACAGGCCTAAAGGAAAGATGGGGACAAATAATTTAACAAGGTCCATTGCAACAGAGCAAGGGGTAATGGGTGTGAAATAAAAGAGGGTAAATTCAGGTTAGATATAAGAAAGAAATTTTTTTACAATAAGGATGGTGAAACACTGGAACAGGTAGCCTAGAGAGGTGGTACATGTGCCATCCCTGGAAACGTTCAAGGTCAGGTTGGATGGGACTCTGAGTAACCTGATCTAGTTGAAGATGTCCCTGCTCATAGCAGGGAAGGTTGGACTGGTTGACCTTTAAAGGTCTCTTTGAACCCAAACTATTATCCTATGATTCTAAATATCTTTTGAATTGCAACTTGTTGGTTTAGAATCAGCACTACTTGTAATGTGAGGGTTTCCCCCAAACCTAAATGTCATTACAAAGGAGAGAAGAAAAGAACATCACTATAAAGCTGCATCCAAAGGTGTCTTGGGGAGAAAAGGTTAGGATGCTTTGTAAGAGGCAAGCACAAAACTCCAGATAACACTCATCGAGTACAAAAGAGAGTGTGTCTGGTAAATCACAGGTTTTAACCTGCACTTTCTTGTGCAGCCTTAGATCAGTCCTAGGGCAAACAACTGGTATGAAAAATTAAAGTGAAATTGTCTTCTCATGCTGTACAGACACATTTCTACTGCCAAAAAATATGTATTACTTACAGAAAACCCGTGAAAGTACGCAGTGAATGTAATAAAGTAAACATATATTTACAATGTGTGAAAGAGTTGAATTCTGAATATTAAACAAATCTATCTTTTTTTTGTTCAGTAACAAATGTATTATAAACTTTATTCAATTTTGTTTCAAAGTTAGTCTTTACACTTCATATTCAGCATAGAACCCACTTCTCTTTCTATCTAATCATCTGCTTATTTATCTTTTGTCTAGCTATCCTTTTCATTTCAGAATGCTTTCCCTAAATCAGCTTGTGTCATTTCTGCAGCATAGACAGAAAATATTTCATTGAGTGGTGAAATGAATCTACTTATAGAGATAAATAGAGCTAAAAGTATAGAATAACACAAATATGTCTAGCACAAGAGAAGGAGAATGATATTTTCAGTTCAAAATGATGGGGTAATATTTACTTTTCAAATTGCAATTAAACATGTTGGAATTTTACCAAGACACAAGCTATTTGGCATGAAGGACAACAGATAAACAGCTCATTGATAGATCAAGGGTAGTATACATAACTGAATAAAAAAGAATATAATAGCGTTTTATGTATTAATATGAGTCTCTAAGTGTTTTCAAACAACCCTTAAAACAGAATTTCAGAATGTTGATATTTGTGAGATAAAATGTCTTGTTTGACTTGGAAAAGATTTATGACTACAACAGGTAGTTGGTCAGAGTAGTTCTGTAAAGGTTTTGTCTTTCTGATTTGAACGATTCTTGTTTTGGTTTTGTTCTATCAGACTTTTTTAGGAGGGAGATTACTTAAATTATATGAAATTACGATACATGAACTACTCTTTCATTAGCTGGTCAAATCTTGTATTAATAACACAGGATATTACATGATCATTTAAAATACATTGACTTCCTAAAATAATTTTCTGTTCATGCCTGAAGTTAATGGTAACCTAGATTGTAGCATCACTTCATCATTTTTTTAAGTAGCAACATTAAGTACTTCCACAAGATCAAGAGTTCAAAATACTTCACAAATAATACTTGATTAAAATTCAAATCAAGAATTCTAGAAAACAATTTAATTCACTCATTTGATAAAAAAATATTTTTTGTTCAACTCCAAAATTTAATAGGAATTTTTTTTTTTTATTTATATATATACTTTTTAAAATGCGGTTACAGTATTTATCTTACTCAAAACTGAGGATGACCAGAAGTGAACAAGAAAGGGCCTAGAGTATTTGCATGCATTAAATTTAGCTGCTTCTGAGAACTGAAATACAGAAAATTCTTCTAGAGTCTATTCTTAGTACAAAATGCCTCTTAGCATTTTAAAAATGTGGTTTCTTTCTGAAAATGGAAAAAATACTGAAAATCTGTTGCTGCTGATATTTGCAATAAACATTTAAATCTATTATTTTGTTATTAAACCCAGGATTTTAGTAAATTCAAACATTTTAATTACATTAATTATGTTTAACATGATGAAAAAATAATGAAAACTAATGGACATGTTTTATCATTTCTAAAATAAGAAAATTCCTTTTACTTTCTAGTTTGAGCAATCTGTTTCTTTCTCATAAAACCAATCTTAAAAACAGAATAAGAATTTATTTCAGCCTATTTATTTCTAGAGGTGTGTTAGACTGAAAAAATAATTGGAATTTCACTAATATAAATAAGTGGTGCCTGCCAGAAAACACGAACAATTACATTTCATTTATGAATACTTTCCCGTAAAACTACATCTGCTTTAGAGCACTACATAATAAAACAGAAGTATATAAATGAGAAAACTATATTTATATACATATAAAGAACATAAAGACAGTTTTTGAATAATCTTTTCTAAAAGCTAGAACGTTATTAAAGGATCAATTTTAGAGTGTAAATACAAATGAAAGAAAGTATGGAATCATAATATGTGGGTTCATTTAGATGAATACTATTTAACCTTATTTGCATATTTTCATGTTTAAGGTCTTTGTCTTTGCTTTCTTCTTTCTTGTAATGTTATTAAATGTTTTATTTAATTGGTCTCCAATTCTGATGTTAGAGCATGACTGGCACTCCAGTATTCTTTCTTTGGGGAATCTCTTTTGTTGTGCTTTCTTTAGTGGCTGTCTCTAAGTTCATCACATTGCTGCTCACTAGAAAACAAGAAATAGAAAATAATTAAGGGAGCCAAGTGTAGCTGGCAAGCAGAGAAGGCAAAGCATCAACATCATCTTAAAGTGAAGCACCTCAGGGCAGCTCAAATGAATCTGCACCTTCACTTTCAAGTAACACTATTACATACATGAAAATTAAAAATATAAAGTATCTTAAACTGATAATAGAAGTAAAGTGGTATTGACTAAAGGGAGAAGCAAGTGATGATGACCAGAGGTTTCAGGTGACACAATCAGAGTAGCAAGTTAAAAATGGGAGATTCATCAAACACATGCAGTTCAAGCGAGAGCATTGTCTTGCAGGAAAGAGGAAAGAATTATATATAGAGTCATAGAAACATCTCCCACTACACCAAGTCACTCAAAGCCCCATCCAGACTGGCCTTGAATGCTCCCAGGGATGGGGAATCCACAACTTCTCTGGGCAACCTGTTTTAATGTCTCACCACCCTCACAGGAAAGAATTTCTTCCTCATATCTAATCTAAATCTTCCCTCTTCCAATTTTAAACTATTACCCCTTGTCTTGGCCTGTCACTACACTTCATGACAAACAGTCCCGCTCCATCTCTCCTGTAGGCTCCCTTCAGATTCTGGAAGGCTGCAATAAGGTCTCCCTGGAGTCTTCTCCCGGCTGAACAACCCCAGCTTTCTCAGCCTGTCCTCACAGCAGAAGTGATCCAGCCCTCTGATTAACTTCATGGCCCTCCACTGGTCCCATTACAAGAGGTCCATGTCCTTCCAGTGATGAGGACCCCAAAGCTGTACACAGTACTCCAAGTGGGGTCTCACGAGAGCAGAGTAGAGGGATAGAATTACCTCCCTTGACCTGCTGGCTGTGCTTCTTTTGATGCAGCCCAGGATGCGTTTGACTTTCTGGGTTGCCAGTGTGTACTGCTGGCTCATGTTGAGCTTCTCATCCACCAGCACTCCCAAGTCCTTCTTGGGGCTGCCTCTCCTCAATCCATTCTCCACCCAACCTGTATTTGTGCTTGGGATTGACATGTCCCAGGGGCAGGACCCTACATTTGGCTTAGTTGAATTTGCACAAGTCCACCTCTCAACCCCATCCAGGTCTCACTGGATGGCATCCCTTTACTCCAGTGTGTCAACCACACCACACAGCCTGGTGTTGTTGGCAAACTTGCTGAGGGTACATTCTATCCCACTGCCCATGTCTCCAAAAAAGGTGTTAAACAACACTGGTCCCAGTACTGAGCCCTGAGGAACATCACTCATTTAAATATGAGTAGTTCACACAGATTCCTCCACACTCAAAAATGTTAACTTTACAGATACACCTACAAAGTGACATATATGCCTGATATTCCGTCATATTCTGCTAGGTCCTGGTAGTAAATGGATTTTTCCACTACAAAGCATCTAAACTATTTTAAAAGACATTGTCATTATATTTTACCATAAAACAGTGACAACTCTTTACTTTTAGAACATTCCTTATCTGTTCACAGGAGAAACTCAATGAAGTTTAGCTCTTGAATCACACTGGTTCATTCTAGAAAAGAATACAATAAGCGAAGTCTAGCTACATTTATTTACTTGCAACCTTGTAACTCTGGATTTATAACTCTTTATGAGGTGTGACACAAGTATCTATAAATGATTTAAATATCTGTGTTAATTTAAAAAAAAAAAAAAGTCTTCAGAATAGAAATGCCACCTGAAATACCTGTTTAATCTTTTTCTGTTTTTTAAAAATTTTATATGAAAAAGTAACAAAAAACCTCAGTAAATTTTCATCAGCCATAGAGAAAGTGTTTAGCTTTTTCTTACATATACCTTCTTGTATATCCAAAATGTTTTCATTTTCAGTTCCCAGAAGTTGGAATAATTTTTCATATATTTTTCTCTCAAAGTGACAAAATTTTAGAAATAATTTTATGAAGTATTCTATTTGCATGAATTGTTTTGATAAGGAACAACAGGCCATAACCTAAACAATGTTAGTATCGATATTTTGGTATCTGTCTTGTAGAGGTAATGTTGCTAACATCAAAAGGTTTTTAAATGTATTTGTCTCTGATAGAAATCTGTGGTACCTTTGTAGGTGCAATGAACATATTGATACAGCATTTTGTGACTTAATTGCTCTTCTTGCTCTGTAAAGTAATATATGGAAAATACTGCAGACTTTTATTCCCTGATGACCTATTGAGTACATGAAAAAATTAGAATCCTTAGTTTGCACTTTAATAACTTTAATTTAACTTATATTTGTCAGCATTGGGTTGTATGTTCAAATTTAATAGAGGTGTTTTTATTTGTGACAATCACAGAAGAATAAAATTCTGAGCAGCTCAATGCCCATTTTGCACACATAGCGGTACATTTTCTGGATATAAATGTGTCCATAAAACTAGACTTCTGTTTCTAAGACTTGTAATCACTATCAGACATTCTGAAAAATAATTGCAAACTATACCAAGAATGGAATCTGATAAAAAATTAGTGACTTTTATGAAATCAGATTTTCTAAATTTTCAAGTTTCTGGTTTCATATGAGTAAATCTCCAGATGAGATTGGTTCAGATGTGATTTTCACTGAAGTGCTGCAGCCAGATCAGTAGCACTACTGGCATTCTGTCTCACCATGTCACATATCTGTTCTTTGAGGTGTTATACATCTGTTCTTTGTGAGGTGGCAGTAGTCCATTCTGTATTTACTCTGTGCTGCATCGTTAGAAATATATGCTTACCTTTCTTTGATAGACACAATTATTTCAAATCAGGTGCATAATTTTTTTTTTTTTAAGTTTTCAATTCCCTAGCATTCTGACTACTGCTCCCATCCAATCAAAGTCTCAAAGGTCTTTGTCAGAAGTAGAGGAAAATAAGTATCTTCTTTAAAGGCTACATTCTCTGAAGACAGCGAGACAGGGACTTAGAAGGTGTATGACTAGGCTGGTATGAGTGAGATGGAGATAAGCTTTTGATCCTTATACCCAGTGGGAGGACAGGTACATCCTGTCATCCCAAGCTTAAGCATGCCCTTAAAGCTTGCCAGAGCCCTGTGGTGTGTTTAAATGCAGCTCTGTGACTTTGTGAGATCCATGTCCCAAAAAACCTGCACAATTATCAGAGTTTATGAGGGATTGTTGCAGATATTATTTTATAATAACCACGTGGGAAGTCACAGAAGAGAAATGAAGATGACCAGCTAGCAACAGGGCCAAGGTCAGACATCAAGGATGAGTTTTTATCCCCCCAGCATAAAGGTTTTCCCTGTAGAGGTGAGAAGGGAAGCATGGGGCTGGAGAGGCTGTTTATTTTCACCTTGGCTGTGCTTTGCCTCCAAACTTTCTGCTTTGCTGTGAGCGTATGGCTGAGTGTGAGGAAGGACTTCACATGGGGAACCAGCTGGCATGCAGACGAGCACAAGGCTGGATGCTGCAAGTGAAAGCTGGCAGAGAGATTTACAGATAAATTCACAGTTTTCCATGGAAATAGGGTGACTGACTGGACTTTTTCCCAAAAGACATGACTCTCTCTTTCTGCCTTTGTAAACCGAGGGATTGGTGGATGGATCTTGAGGAATGAGACAGGTCTTTCCTCCATCTGAGAATGTTGGAGGATGGCAAAGCTGTGACAATGGTCAGAAATGTGATGCTTTCTTAATAATAAACTTATATGTTCAAATAACAGGGTTACCAGCCAGTCCATGAACAGCTGCCAGTCTCTAGTCTCTGGAGACAACAGCCAAAGGAATATAATTATACCAGAACCCAGAATGCAATGCAGATACTTTTGATATATTAAGAAAAAAAACCAAACAGATGTGAGGTCAAGCACCACTGCAGAAAGATCTCCTATGCCGAGTAAGCACATAACGTACTCAGTGTGATAAAATACAGTCTTAACCAGGAGTAACTGCTTCACTCAGCTGTTTCTGTCGTAGACTGAAGATTATCCGGAACTTCAGAAATATCCAGCTGGAAAGAACTGACTTCTTTCATTCACCAAGGAAAGGCAACTGAGACACAGATGATGCAGCTGCAGCCAGAGCTCTGTCAAAGACAGGAAGTGTTACAATATCTGAAAAAAAAAAAAAAAAAAAAAAAAAAAAAAAAAGGTGGTCTTTGCTTACATGTGGGAGAGGTCTGGGATAGTCAGGCACAGGTCATGAGGTCTGTTGAAATATTGATCACAGATATTGAGGAAAAACTCGATCAATGGGCCAATAAACAGGATGGCAGGG
Source organism: Pedionomus torquatus (assembly GCA_013398155.1). Taxonomy (NCBI): domain Eukaryota; kingdom Metazoa; phylum Chordata; class Aves; order Charadriiformes; family Pedionomidae; genus Pedionomus; species Pedionomus torquatus. The sequence goes on along the minus strand of VZRU01009763.1, from coordinate 584,988 downwards.
TTGAGAGAGAAACTGAGTGGTGTGCTTATTCTAGAGACTGGATTTTTTTGTAAAGACATGCACAATACATATAGCTCAAGGTTGTATATATCTCACATGATATTTGGGTCAGGGTATGAAATGAGCAAAATTACAAAGCTAGTGTTGGAAGACAGGAAAAGAAGTTGTCTGGAACACTTACACTTTTGAAATTTGCCTTTTTTTCTGATTAGTCCTTGTATAAAACACTTAGTTCCTGCACCATTTAGTTGGATATCTAAGTCATGGAGAAATATATTGAATTCTATTTTAGGGCCTGACTGAGACCTTGCAGAACATGATTGTACACAGCTCTTGGAGTAGAAGTTTTTACACAGGGTATGGGAAGAAAAGGGTGCTATGTAGCTGAGGAGTGAGAATACCTGCAGTGGGGAATCCAGATGTACCTTCTGTACCCTCAGCCTCTGAACACAAAGTAAGAGGACTTCAGGTTTATAGGAAATCTACGTTGTGCAAGGCTACTTCAGGACAGCTTTGCTTCTTGTAGTATCTGCTAGGATCAAGAGTTTGCCTTTTCACAGGGAGGGAGCTATTACAGGAAAAGGGTGTCAGTTCATGACAGTGCTGTTTACAGACATGTATTGTTAAGAATCTGCTGGTAAATCAGGATTTAATATGTCCAGGGTTGGTTTGTTATTTCATATAGAAATGGGGGCCCATTAAATTAGGGTTATCAATGGTGACATCTGAAAGCATACAGAGATATAAAAGCTCCACCTGCAGAAGGTAAATCAATGGTTTATATGTGCTAAATTGTTCCATTTTATCCTTTTTTTCAAGGTTGCATTTATGGGTCACAGTAGTTTGAGACCAGCTGTGTGATCAAAATATTGTAGCATTGGCTCGCAGCGGTTTCTCTTTTCTTTTTCTGAATTTTCCTGGATGGAGATTTATTAGAATGGAAGCTATCCACAAGACAGGAAACATTAAAGTAGGAATCATGACTTGTACTGTGTACATTATGGCAAATAGTTCCTAGGGGAGTTAATAAGGTTGTGGCCTAAGTAAAACATAAAACTTTTCATTACATTGTGTTCTAACTAGTTTTTTGGGGAAGAGGGATTTGGATCAAAGAAAAACGAGATATTTTTTTTTCTTTTAGCCTGTGTTGTTAAATTGTAAAATTTGTACTTAAAAGATATTGATAAGGTTTGGGGTTTTTTTTCCCTTGGATGGTTATAAATGTAAATGACTATTTTTGCATATCAAATTAATTCAGATTTGGAGTTTTAAAGAAGTGGGCTGTCTCTGAGTCTGTTTTTAATATTCCTGGCCCAATGTGAATAGCCATGCTACTTGTATGAGGTAAAAATAAGTTCTGTTTATGGTCATGGAAAATTTTACAATTTCAATGTTTTCTTGTCAAAGTTTAAAAAAAATCTAAACTATGTAAAAAATAAAAGCGCCACTTATTTTTGAAATTTTATGTGCAAAATAGTGGTACTAAAATAGTGATAAAATTTGTGTTATCACAAGTATTTAACCATGAAATCCTACTCCACAGAGAACATATAATGAAACAGTATTAATCTGATATCTAATGATAACCTTATAGGAATATCCTGGTGTGCTCTCTGTAGCATATTTATGATCTTGTTGTGTCTGGTCCAAGTTTCTTGACATTCTGAGTAGCCCTTTGGGGAAATATGACATCTTGCAGCAATGTACGCTGTGCATGTCAAAAAACAATGCCAATCTGCTTCTGTTACTCTGAGTTTTAAAAGTAGAAAGAGCAGGCTGCTCATTTTTTAACACATGCAGGATGGTGATGTTTACAATACCAGCTGGAAAAGCAAGTGCTTGTACCAAACAGTGCATGGAGACAACAGAATAGCAGGAGTGGGAAAATCCACTCAAATTTTATGTACTAAGCAAGCACTGAAAATAGGAGGAAGGACATCTTGGACTTTGGTGGTACCCTCAAATCTTAAACCATTTTCCCACTCCTGCTATTTTAAAAAAACATTTTAATGGTTTTGAAATACTCGCAGATGTGGAATATATAAAGAGTTTTACATTGTTAATTCCAGATTTAAGAAATAAATTGATTGATAAGGCAAATAAAATCCTGTAAGTCTTTGAAAGCAGTTCTAGAGGGTTTGATGTTTTCAGCTCTGAATATCATAGTTCAGTTGTTTCAGCTAAGAATCATCTCTAGCTTGGTTGTAGTATAAATTAGGTCATGAAAGTCTGTCCTGATATGATTATATTGCTTAGAATATTTCAGCAGGCTCATCTAGAGTTAGCCCAGATACTTCTATATTTCACAAAACCTCCTATCCTTATATCACTCTAAGAATATGTAGAAGGAATCTAAGAGAACGTTGCCAGGATATTTTGTGAATAAATCAACAATTAGCTGTATGAGATTTCCAGCACTTATCCAGCATTTGGGTATGAGGAAAATCTTGTCTTAAACAGCAGCTTCTTGGATTTCTGTTTATAAATGGTCGCGTAAGTTATCTTTTGAGGGGTATTTATGTTCCTTTTGTAAACCCTTTTTTTTTTTTTTTTTTTTNNTTTTTTTTTTTTTTTTTTTTTTTTGTTATCTGTTTCTCTATTTATGTTTTGTGCCCAATTAACATCAAGAAAAAATGAGCACATGCATATTAAATTTATTATTTTAACCATTTTAGTGGCATGGAAAACTTGAGAAGAGTGATAGACTGAATTTTTGTATATATAGACCTATCTGCTCTGTGTCTTCATTTTTCCTGGTTTCTCCCTGTACTGCAGCAACAACCTCCTTCTCATGATCTAAGACCATGTTGGAAGTCAAGCTGCCTAAGGAAAAATGTGGTTTAACATGGCAGGCAGCTAAGTGCCTCACAGCTGTTTGCNATGTCTATTTTCTCTGTGTCTTTATTTTTCCTGGTTTCTCCCTGTACTGCAACAACCTCCTTCTCATGATCTAAGACCATGTTGGAAGTCAAGCTGCCTAAGGAAAAATGTGGTTTAACATGGCAGGCAGCTAAGTGCCTCACAGCTGTTTGCTCGCTCCCCCTCACTGGGATGGGGGATGAAACTGGGAAAAAAAGAAAAAGGTAAAATTCATGGGTTGAAATAAAGACAGTCAAATAGGAGAGAAAGGATGGGAAAAAATAATATACAAAACAAATGGTGTACAATACTTACCATTCACTAATGGATGCTCGGCCAGTTGCCGATTGTCCCCAGACAATTCCCCCTAGTTTATATCCCAGATCATATGATCAGGTCGTATATGGGATATATATGGGATAGCATACCCTTTTAGCCAGTTTGGGTCAACTGCCCTGGATATGTCCTTTCTGCCTTCTTATCCACCCCAGCGGCAGGGCATAAGAAGCTAAAAAGTCCTTGACTTTAGTATAAGTACTGCTTAACAACAACTAAAATGTCAGTATGCTATCAACATTATTCTCATACTAAATCCAAAACACAGCACTATTATCAGCTGCTATTATCTACTAGGAAGAACGTTAACCCTTCCCAGCCAAAACCAGGACAAGAAACAAAGCAAATGAAACAGAGTAAGATATCATGTGCCTTCCCTGAAAATATGCCAGGTATTTACCACAGTATTTAATAGCTGAGTTTCATATAGGAATAGTTCAGGATTCCTTGTGGAAGAAACCATCCTCTTTTTAATTGGTAAAATAATGGAGAGTGTCGGAATGGCCTGCCCAGGGGGCTGCGAGCTCGGGGAGATGGTTGAGTCACTATCCCTGGAGGCATTTAAGAAACCTGTAGGTGTGACACTTCAGGGCATGCTCTAGTGGCCAAGATTGTTGGCAGTAGGTTGTGTTTTTGTATGGTTGGACTTGGTGACTTCAGAGGTCCTTTCCATCTGTAACAATTCTGTGATTCTGCAAAATAAGAATTATGAAACAAGACATAAAGGCAAAGGAAATATACATATTAATCAATGATACAGAAAATGGCCAATCATAAGAAAAAGAAATTGGTGGGTGATTGATTCTAGAATTAAAAAAATAAAACCCAAGCATATCACTGAACCAAAAAATCAAAACCTTAAGAAATAAAATAATCAGAGCATTAGACAAAGAAAAATATTTACAATATTTTTTTTTTAAAAAAGAGATATTTTGAAGAGGAAAGATATTTAGTATTAAAAAATATTTTCAAAGAACTTTAATCTTTTAAGATACGAACTTTTAAGATATCTCTTTGAGATGCAAAATGAATAAAATTCACAACATAGTATTTGAATAGAAGTGGCTGCACTGGAGAGATCTACAGATGAGAATGTTTTTTCTTTCACTGATGAGAAGTAGCTGTCAGAGGGACACATGAAAATTTTTGTAATGACTTAGTATAGACTTTTGCACATTGTGTTGGAAAGTAATTAAAATTTAGTAATTGACTGATAGTTCTATAGATTGCTTTTAAAATATGAAGTAAAATAAGACTTTATCATTTCCATTTATAATGGTAAACTGTTATAAAACCAGAACAAAAATACAATAAAACATATAAAATAGAAAGATTTTCAGTGTAATCAAAGAATTGTGCAAATTATTTAAATGGAGATTACTTTTTTCAGAATGTTTCACTTACAAAATGTTGTTTCTAAACTCTTTTTAGTTTTCATAGAGAATAAAAATAATCTTTGAAAAGTTCTTTTTTTTTTTTCAAAAACAAGGAAATTCTAAATTTTGATCCTTTGTAAAGTCTGCATGTCTCTATTACCAATAAATCATTTTTGAGGACATTATGGTTATATGAACACCTTTTTCAGTTAGAAAAAAAAATGCATCTTTAGTGAGCAGCTTAGAATTTTCCAACATTTCATAGATAAAATTTTACTTTGTAAATTTTGCTATGTCAGTTAAAGAAACATCACTATTCTAAGATAATAATTCTATTGAAGAAAAAGTGCCAAAATGATCAGAAGGAAAAAAAGAGCAATTTATATGGCGTAGCTGTCAACCTTTGAGCTGTGAGGTAAATTTTCAAAAGTTCCTATATTGTAGTTATCTATTTACAACACATTTGCACACAGACCTGTTGGAACGAGTCTAGTGGAGGGCCACAAAGATGACCAGAATGCTGTAGCACCTCTCTTATGAGAACAGGCTAAGAGAACTGGGGTTGTTCAGCCGGGAGAGGAGAAGACTTGGGAGACCTTATAACAGTGTTGTAGTATCTGAAGGGAGCCTACAGGAGAGCAGGAGAGGCACTCTGTCAGGGAGTGTAGAGACAGGACAAGGGGTAATGGTTTAAAATTGGAAGAGGGAAGATTTAGATTAGATATGAGGAAGAAATTCTTTCCTGTGAGGGTGGTGAGACATTAAAACAGGTTGCCCAGAGAAGTTGTGGATTCCCCATCCCTGGGAGCATTCAAGGCCAGTCTGGATGGGGCTTTGAGTGACTTGGTGTAGTGGGAGATGTTTCTATGACTCTATATATAATTCTTTCCTCTTTCCTGCAAGACGATGCTCTCGCTTGCACTGTATGTGTTTGATGAATCTCCCATTTTTAACTTGCTACTCTGATTGTGTCACCTGAAACCTCTGGTCATCATCACTAAGGGATATTAATAGTAAATTATTAAAGTGTATAATCATGAAGCAAGACAGTTTTGCAAGAATTTAGATTACAAGTTAATGAGTCAGACTCCTGTTACTGACTGTCCTGTGGCCTTAGGAGGGCATACAGAACTGCTCCTCTATGCTGCTTTACCAACAGCCCTTCACATGGAGGTACTATAATTTTGGTCTTTGGGCTTATTTAATACCATTAAAATTCAGTGTGCCAGAATTTTTTCAAACTTAGCTTGCCTGACCACTATAGGGAAGACCAGAAAATCTTGCTGTAGACGGTTGATTGTGTTTGCCCTTTCCACAAACCTTCTTTTATTGTTATATTTAAGTTCTCCAAGGTGATAGAGATGTTTGATATGAAACCAAATACCAATTCTTTCAATACCTAAAAGGTTCTCTGGTATGCTATTAGCAATAGCTCTCTCCCGAATCATCTCATTCTGGTATGAAGAAGAAAACATATCATGTGCTTTCACTGTCACAGCTCTCATCATTTTTCTCCAGTGGTCGTGAGTCAAAGGACCATCCATAAAGAACTGTGAATACATAAAATGTCTTGTTTAAAAACATACCAGAATATCAGATTCCAAGCTAGTACTGAGTCACTTCTACTCCCAGCTAATGATATCTGCTGGGGAAAAAAAAAAAAAAAAACACAAAACAAAACAACAAACAAACAAACAAACAAAAAATAAACAACTCCTCCCTCCCCCCTCCATCTGTCTCAATTATTGAGACAAAGGATCAGTTCAATCCAAGCAGCTGGTAATGTAGTGATTGTAATTGTCATAATGATTTTAAAGAGTTGTTGAAAACTAAACTTTTAAAGAGTCATTGAAAACTCTAACTACGAATCTAAACCAAGTAGCTCCTGATATTCCACTCCTTGAAAATGTTTCATTTTACAAATGAATATCTTTCATAAAAATATGGAAATAATGTAAACACCAGTTCTAATAAAATAAAATAGGATGAAAAATTATTACAACCAAAGCTAATCTTATACAGGGGGCTACATCACTGTAAAAAATGCACTATGTTTAATAAAAACTCCAAAAAAATCAGGGATCAAAAAGTAATGCAAACTTGAACTTCTCGCCTACAAACTCTGATTTACACACACAGCACTACACATGTGACTATTTGAGTTGAGAGGTATCATTGATTATTATATGTTATTATGTCACAATCCATGATATATTATATAAAGTAGATATTTTTCAGCATTTTCCCAGACCAATTTTTGTGAGCTTTCTCCTTCATTCTCTTTTTTATTAATGTATAATTATTTAAATGCAATTGTTTCTCTGAATTTGCCACACTTACTGTCTATGAAAATTACTCAGTGGTAGTCTGCCACAGGCCGTCCCAATAGCAGAACTTTGTTGTCTTCTGTCACTTGATTCTTCAAAGATATCAAGAATCGGTGATCTTTAAATAATAATTCATTGAGCACTGGGAATGAAAAATGCTAAAGTAACCAACAAAGTGGAGGATACATCAGTTTTCTACATGTCAAGTTTTTATAATTTAAGTAGGAATTAAGTGATATATAAACCATGCATTAACCCCTGGAGTAAATTCCAGTGTGCCTACAGTAATTATCTCTACTGTTAAAGCCTTAAGGTGCTTCAGGGTTGTTTAATCTTTAAAACTGTGAATCACACGGGCAGTGTAAGAATATGAATAGGCACTAAGACCTTAAAGTGTTAATTTATTAAAAATTTGCCTGAAGTGGTATGTAACAAATCCAGATAAATGGTGCTTTGCACAATCCATCAGGACTAATTGACTTCCATGCCATGCCTGGGATGGATGCCAAATTTTATGCTAAGTTTAATTTTTGGTTATTTCTGTTACTCTTTTAAGTGACAGTAGTCACTTGACCTTGCCTACAATAAAGCTGCTGAGTGATGACCCTTAATTTTGACCAGTGTAAGCCTGTTCTTAAAGGTAAGTGGTTTTAGGCATCAAGCACAGAATGCTTTCAAAGCACTGAATTGTGAGAAATTGTTGTCCACATCCTTCATTTCTGCTATTCTATCCTCAGCGTTGAGAAATCTAAATAAATCTAAATTAGATGGTGTGAGTAAGGGTGGTGCAGCGTAAGGCTAACTTGTGATTCCTTGCTTTCCCTGTTTTCATACGTCTGAATCACAACCAGGAAACTGTCTGCTCTCCTTCACAGTGCCAGGGCCATAGTCTTACTATGTGGCAAGTTTCATATTAATGGGCTATTAAAAGATATCTAAGAGTGAATGGAGAATTAATAATAAAACCATTTGCAGCAATGAAACATGAAAAGAGAAATCCTGTGGAAAAAAGATCTACATCACATAACTGCGGGTATCTAATGTAGGGACCCCAAAGAACACACACTGAATGTTTGTACCCTTTTTTCTATTGGATAAACCTGGAACAGGGTAAATTCTGGGCCTTCCAAGGTGACTTCTTCAATGATCAGTACAATAGATCTGTCTGGCAGTTGTAACACAGTTGGTTACCATATATTTTATTTAACTAAGTCTAGAGGAGCATGTGATTATTTTGATATATACAATTTGTAATTTTTTTTAAATGGTTTGGTAAGTTTCAAGAGGGACATTTTGTCTATGCCCTCTTTCTGTCCTGTCATTCAAGGATCCTATTTGCAGTGTCTTTATATGGCATTACTGTTTAGTCTCAAGACCATGATCTCTACTTCCAATATCCACTCACACAGAAAGCTCTGCTTTTTTTGCCTTCAGCAGGGCAGTAAGTGTCTCAGTTTTTCCCTGTATTTCTGTCACTGGGCAACGGTCCACCTTTCAAACAAGTTACTTCTGGGTAAGTTGGAAGAGACCTGTCATTTTTAAGGCAGCCAGATGACATAAAAGCTCAGTGGGAGCAAGAAACCACTGTCCTCTGCAGAGGTAAATGACTGATGATCAATGAATTTATAGCGCTTGCCCTAGTGCCAGAAGTTTGCAGACCCCCAGCCACAGGTTAAAGTATTTATAAACAGGGAAGATTTTGGCTTTTATTCTGTGGCAGTGTGTGTCTGTGTGCATGTAAAAAACCCAGACACCAGAAAATAGACCCTTGCTAGGTGTAATAATTTAGGTGGTTTGAAGATGAAAAAAATACAAGATGCTTTCTTATTTATATAACACATTTTGATGGTAGAGTTATGGTAGCATAGTTTAGTGTCTGAAAACATGATCTAACACAGAATTAAAAACTGATACAATATTTGTTTTTCCTACTCTGTTCTGTAAGACAGAGGCACTTGTCTTACTGTAAGACTGTCTCTTTCGGTGTCTTCTACCACAGAATGGTTTGCAGCTTGTGGCATAGAGATTTTATGACCCCTTCTGAATTTAAGATTTGCCAGATTTGTCACCAGTTGCCTCCAAGTGGCAAGAATAGGACACTGTGACCAAGCAGTCTCTTCCAGTTCTGTTCTGAGGCAGTCTAATGTAGCATACATCTCTATTTTTTTTTTCCTCTAAGTACAAGTCTAGATTAATTTTCTTCATTCTGAAATGCGTAGTTTAATGCTTCTTCACAAAATATGGTACTTTTAGCCTAATCTAAAGCCCAAGCTGCCTAATAAGGTAGGTGATAGTTTGAACAAATGTAAAAGTAGTTTTTGTCTTCACTTTCCTGCAAAAATATGTTATGCCAGATGTTTCAGCCACCAATAAGGCAATTTAAGTATCAATTCACATTCTGAATGCCCACAGTTCAGTGTTATATCAGTCATACATGGCATCAGCTTGAACAGCTAGACAGAAAGTGCTGAACTACAAAAGGACGATGTAAAATTAGAAGACAGAAATGAGTCTAAACCATGCTAAGAATTGAACAGTCATTTTCAGTCAACTCTACAGTTCCTTTGCAGACACGACTATGACTTCTTTGTTAGACTATTTTTAAAATTTTCACGTAGAATGCTTTCAGTTTCTAGTTACTTGGGGCTTTAATTTTATTTCACCTTTTTTTCACCTCTTCTTCCTTCTGAATACCTAGAATCTCAAACTTTTTTTTCTTCTTTGCAATTTATACCTACATACTTTATCTCTTTAACCCAGACAATATCCCACTGGTGGTACATCCCACTCCAGAAAAAATACCGAAGCTTAATAGCACTGCTCACTGTTATTCCATTTGTTCTGCTAATGTATTTTTTATTCTTTTTCTCCTATGCTCAACACAGTCTGGGAAAGGATCAAGAAAACAAGAAGCCAGGAAGCAATTACTTTGAGTAAATAGAAGAACAACAATAAAAGCATTCCTTGATGGACTCAGTTCAGTAAAGCTAGGGTTTAGTCACGTGTCTTTTTTGTTGACAACAACTACCTTTGATGGCATAGAATTTTAACATATAGCTGCAATAGGCAAGTAGTTTTAGCTGGTATGAAGAATTTTTTTTGGAAGAAAGGCTAAATGTTTATTAGGAATATATACTGACCAAAAGAGCTTTTTACCTTTAGATTATTCTTCCAGTCCGGTGGTAATAAAGACAGGAGGCAACTTGAAGTTGATGCAATTTCTAATTGCATTTGGTGTTAATTTTATAACTTTGAAACATTTTAATCTGCTGTACACCCTGGGATAAAGAAAAATAGAAAATTTCCTTTCAAATTAGAGAAAATAACCATTCTGTATTTCATTAAATTTTGAAAAAGACACGTGCATTCTAATAAATGTTACAGACATATAAGTTTATTGGTCTGGTTTGGTTTGGTGTTTGGGATTTTTTTCCCCTCCTTTTCCTTCAAAGAACAGGTGTTCTTGGTTTACCTGGCTGAGGCAGTGAATTTCTACAGTGGATATTGTTCCTTGGTGAAATGTGACAATAGACAGTTTAGTGAAGTAAAGATTAAAAATCTGTTATGAAAGAAATTTTGAATTTTAAGCTTTCAGAAAAAAACATGGGAAACAGAAGCCAGCCTACAATGAATACATGGAACATTTATATACATGTGGTTTTGGCATATTATGCATTTTTAAAGGAGTGTATAATCATATTAACAGAAATTTTAATGCATCAATTTATAACATCAGCATTTTATTTCTTTCTGTAAAAGCACACGTACTGTTTTTCCCATCATAATGTTTGAGTAAGTCATTAGAGTGGAAGTATACATTACATTGAGATAAATGAGATGCATCTAGCATATATTTCTGTCATGTTTAAATCCAAAAGATATTTAAGAATAATTGAGATGAAATAGATACCATAATTTCAATATCCTGCTGCTTCACAGGAAGGACATGACATATTGTGAATCCTGCCTATTGTATTGCCAGTCATCCAGTTACACTGCAACCACTGAGAATCTAGACTAGAACCAATAAATTTTTAACAATAATAGCATAAGAAAGAATGTATTACAAAAATAGAATTGCTGCACTTGATATGTTGTGGAAGCTTTACCATGAAAATCAAGAAGGATGGTACACTTTTCTTTCTATTCTCCTGATTGTATATTTTTGTTTGAATTACTAGCTGAATGAGCACTTTGCTTTGCATCAGATGGCTATTCTATGGATAAGCATATCATGTTCTCTGCAGAAATTTTGAAAACAGTAGACAATAAAGATTGAAGCAAATTTCTGTCAGATAAAGTGAAGAAAATAACACAAAATGAAAATACATCCAAATGCAGTTTCAAAAGCAATCAAAAATTTTAGCAATGGGCATATGGGTGTGCACATTGCCTTTGTGTGTAAATTAAATCTAATAAATTGCAAAGAATTGGATCTGGAGATGACAATACAGAAAAAAAAATTCTGTTTCACCAGTTTTATTAATATATAAAATAATGGCAATTTGCAAACCTGCCACAAACCTTTCCCACTGAATTCTATTTTCTTTGCCATTCTACTAGGAAATGGAGAGAACACTCTTTCCAAAAAGATAGCTTCACTGACATTCATGACCATAAATATTGGGATATTAAAGACCACATTTTCAAATGCAGAGGAGAGAGGAAGGGAAAGAGAAATAGTAACATTAAATTCAAAAGCATTTTAACAAGTAAGAAATTGTGAGTATTAGATGAAAAGTAGAAATACAATTTTTCAAATTACAGTGAATATTTTTCTTCCCAGTTATTATTGTACTGCTGAAATACTAGAATAATGAATTTAATTAAGTTAATTAAGCATTTAAAACAGTATTTGTATGGGAATTTTAGTTATGTTATATTCAAAATGTTTTTGTGAAGATTAAAAGACAATTTTAACCTGTTTTGGCTCCTCAACTACCTGTGAGTAAGCATATATTACAATCCAGAATGTCCAGTACCTTGCAGATATGATTGTTCAAAATAACATTAGTCCACCCAGGTCACCCTCTTATACGTCAAGAGGCACTTCAGCTATGCAAAGACCATGCCCCCTACCATATTGAGCTTCCTTACATTAATATTCAAAGCTATAAGATTAAATATGTCTACATATGTTGTGCTTTGAGGAACAAGGTGGTTGGTTTTAAATCCCTGAATGAGATAAGTGACAGCATGGCACATGGCTTCATTAAAAAATTTTAGATCATTTGTTAGCATCACCTAAACACTGTTTTAACAAAGATGGATCTCTGATAGTCACCTTACTCTTTGCCCTCTTCTACTATACTCTAAGGACAGGATGTTCAGACTCATATTCCTATTCACCACCCAGAGAAACAGTGGCACAATCCATGAAAGCAACTTTGGTTCTTTAGGACTCCCTAGCTCCAAATACCAAAACCATCTCCCTCATCAATTCTGGGATTGTCACCTTCCTCTTTCTGGCCTGCAGCTGAAAAGAAGGAGGCAAAGAGGCACAAGAAGACGTGCATTCCCAACTGCTACAGCAGCGTGTTCAAGAAAGCAGTTGCTATTGCGTGGTTGTACTCCCTTGAAGAACCTGATCCAGTGAGCGACTATAAATACTTTCAGAGTCTGTAGTAGATCAGAGGTCCCTTTTTGGCTACCTACCATCCTGTGCTGGTGGTGATGAAAGGCAGGTAATTAGGTACATTTTAATAAACACAGAGTTGTGTTATTATTAGTTAGTTAGTTTATTATTCCTGATCAGCAGGAATGGTTCAGGAATTTTCTGAACTGGACAGTGTACCTAGACTATGATGTTTAATAGTCACTGACAGATCATCCTCTGTTTGTTTAATGTCTTTTAAAACACATTAATTTTTTTTGTTTCCCAAAACATCCACTGAAAATGAGCTCCACAATTCAATTATGTTTGCTTGATTTAGCTGCCTGTCCCCAGGTGTCTTCCTACATTACAGTTATTCAGAATTTCCTGCTGAAATTAGCTATGCAGTTGATGATCACAGAGGAGTAAAAGGCAGTTCTAGTGATAGTTAAAACTGAGCATTGGAAGTTACTGCATTTTACCAGTGCGGGGAAAAGAAACCGAAAACTCCAAGAAATGCTTATCTTAGAATACTGTAGTCACAGAATGTTTAAATACAGATTGTGAAAACCATTGCAGGTGATGGGGACTATATTCAATTCAGGATGTATTGTTTAACTAGCACAACGAAGCCATGCAGCCTGGAGATCTAATGGACAGATCACTGTATTTTTTATGCTAAGCTTGAAATACATTCCACAGAATCAAAAATCTGATTTCTGATAGGGCCAGTTTAACCTAGCAGTTTCACTGAGGCAGAAAAAAACCTGAATAGCACGCAGTTCACTGTTATGGGTCTTTTAAATCAGACATCTATGATTTCATATTTTACGTGGTCCTAAAAAAGATCTCATAGATGTTCTTCGTAGCTGAAGGAATATACTCTGCTCTCCTTGGAAAGTTTTCTCTCCTTTTAGTGTTACGCAACATAGTTCACACAGTTCAGCTGCTGATCTCTAATTACAGAAGGGGATGTACTTCTTCAGTTCCATATTTGCAGTACATGAAAGATCTGCAGATCTCTGTGATACAAAAAAAAAAAAAAAAAAAAAAAAAAAAAAAAATAATATATAAANGAAAAAGATAATATATGTATAATAGATGTGTGAAATAATAAATGATTCCAAAACACCGTGATTTTGTCAAATGAGTAGTTGTTTCAAAACCACAGTCTGAACTAATCTATATAATAGGATGACTGAATCTGATAAATTAAACAATAAGGTATTAAGCTGGGCATACCTTCAGCTCCCTGATCTTGGAGGCCATCTCCAGAAGAACTTAAAGGAGAAAGAGGTCTGTACTCTCCTCTTCAGAGCATCACTTGGAATATAACAGGAGTGCTTCATTGCTACCTTCTGTAACGGTAGCATTGTTCTGTACTGTTTGGCCTCCACCATGTTCTTTAGAATGTGACAAGCAACTAACCCCAAAGCAGGACACAGAAATGTTGTGAACTCAGCTATGAGTTCTAGTCTTACATGGAAAGAATACTTTCATGTCCCACAGCTTCAAGGCCTGCAGCTTCAAGTCACTGTGTTTAGACCACAAACTCAGACTTTGACCAGAGAATTTTTCCCAAAGAAGCTACTTGTAAAAAAATAGTATTTCATTAAAGAGTTTTCAGTTTTGACTAAATGTTTTTTCCTTATGCAAAGATGATAAAGCAAATATATTTCACCAAAATCCACTAAACAGAAAGAATTCATGCTATACATATTGTCAAATAACAAAGAGCACACATGTAGGCATATAACATGCAATAACTAAGATGCGTTTAGACAGAAGTGTACTTTACAAAGCAACCACCCTCTAATTTTTCTGTATGTACGGATTTATACAGAGTATTGATTTTACTCTGTGCAAAATATCCTTAGAAGTCCATAATATAAATTTCAGCTCTCTAGTGAATATCTCATACCAGTATGAATTTTTTTTGTTTTCCACACAGATGCAGTGATATCCTTGTGCAAACAACTGCAAGAGTTTACAAAGAATCCAAATGTATAATAGCCAGAAATTGACAGCTTGAGCACCAGTAAGTATTAGCACCCTCCTTGCTAATTGCTGCCATCACAAATTAATGGCAGTCTTTTAAATCTGACAGTGATTATGTAACATTCTGTAGTTAAGGGAACTTGAGGCAGTACATAACAGATGCCATCATTAATATGTAACTGCATATGCTTTCAGTGAACAAGTTTTGTGAGCTTTTTTTTTTTTTTTTGCTTTCCACCTTATTTTTTTTTTCTTCACTATTTGAAAGTAATTCTTTAAAATTCTCAGTTTTTGCTTTTTCATCCAGGTGTTTTTAAATTAACTGTTTTAACCATTCATCTTTTTCCATCAGGGAGCATGTTTGGACAGTACTCTAGTGATATGTTAAGTATCTATTCTTAGTAGAACCAGAATTAGTTATAATTTCACAGATTGCATATGATGAACAAATTGTCTTTTATTACTTTTCTTCCTCTCCACTTTCTAAGAATCTTAGAAAACAAAATAAACTTTTGGAAAACCCTGGGAAAACTCTGTTATCTCCGCTGAGTTTCAAACTCTTATTTTGTCAAGCCTTACTACATCTTGAATTTCTGGTTCTTCATGAAATTTATTTTTACTTCTTGCAAATCTTTAAATGTTTCGTACTAAATACCAGCAACTGATACGTTTATATGTGACCTGATTATGCACATAAAAGGCTACCAAAGCAACACATCTGTCCTTGCCTTCTATTTAGTGCCAACAATTAGGTATGGAAATGGGAAGAAGGACCAGTTGAAAAAGATTAATAGAAAACTGGATATGAACAAGAGATTACTATTAGAGTTTTTATTCATTTTCCACTTCTTCCTTTCTCTATATACTTTTTATCCTGTTCCCTCTCTTCATCTCTCCACCCCTTCTTTCTGTATGAATGAGAACATCTTCAACATTAGTTTATGATGCTCTGCTTTCCCTCCTCACCGTTAACTCTCTTCTTCTACTAACCAGGGACAGCCAGGGTCTAAAACAAGGCAGTATAAAAGCACCTTCCTGACAAGGACACACATACCATCTTTCTCTCACAGATCACAGCTTGGTCTCTTCTGTCCCTTTGTATTTCTCAACAGTCTCCAATAGGGAATTGATGTCACTTCTCCTGGTGAAAAACAGTTGATGTACATCTGCCTTAGGGACTTGGGGCTTATGTCTGAATCACTGATGGGCGTGTGACTGAGAATCAGTGAATTGGAGAGGACATCTCAGGGAAGATAACTGCACAGCAGCACACATGAAAGACTTCTACCTTGCAGTTAGTCACAGGGTCAGGATCTCTCAGGTCACCAGAACTGCTCTCATAGAATCTCATAGAATCATAGAATCATCTAGACCGGAAGGGACCTTCAAAGGTCATCCACAAATCTGATGAGTATGAATTCAGTCCCATGATCAACATCTACATAGACACTCATAGAAACATAAAATTATAGAATTATTTAGGTTGGAAAATACCTTTAAGATCATCAGGCCCCAAAATTAGCACTGATAAGTCTACCACTAAACCATGTGGCCAAACACCTGGAAATCCTCCAGGGATGGTGATTCAGCAACTTCTCTGGGCATTTTAATCCAGTGCTTGAGAACCCTTTTGGTGAAAAAATGTTTTCTAATATCCAACCTAAAACTTTCCTGGTGTAAATTGAGACCATTTTCTCTTGTCCTATCAATTGTTACTGGGGAGAAGAGACCAACATGCACCTCTCTGCAGTCTCCTTTCAGGTAGTTATAGAGAGCAACAGTCTCAGGTGAGTTGACTGAGTTTCCCATCTCTCAGGTGCTTGTTTTCTGCATTGGTAGTGTATTGTTTACCCACACTGGTTTCTGGCTGCTCTAGTCTTTTCACACTGAGGAGGAAGGATTGCTTTGCGCCTGCCTTCCAAGGCAGACTTCCAGAAGATGCCTCCTCACTTTTTGCTGAGCAAGTTGAGATCTGCTCTTTTCCAGGTCTTTATTTGGTCCTTTTCTCCCTCATTCTTAGGATCTTAAGCTTTATATCTTTGTGATCGCCGCATTGCCAAAGCTTCCACTTATACTTATGTGTCTAAACAAATCTTCCTTGCATATAGCTGTTTTAGAAGAGCACTGCTCCTATCTTTTTTTTTTGGAAGTTGTTCCCAGTGCATTCCAGAAATCTGCATTGCATACTACAATCTGCATGCTCATTGTATGAGTAACCATGAAAAGAAATAGATTGATATGGAAATAAATTAATTATGTGCATTGTGATCTATGTAAAATGGAACTGATGTTTTTATCCTGCACTCTGGACTTGCTAAGAACCCTGAGAACTCATTTTATTCTGAAAAATGGTGCCTCAAACATAAGGGAAAGGCATAAAGGAGCTATCCCATGGATTCTTTACTTTTGTTCTCTATATTGATTTTTTCTTAGTAAGATATGCTGATGCAGCTTGTAAGTGAACAAAAAAAAATAACATTTTCTGTAAAAAAAAAAAGAAAAGAAAAACAGAAAAGCCAACACAATTCTTCAAAAAACACCTGCTTCATGCCAGGAGTCCATCAGAAAAGCATACCACCTAGGAGGATGTTTCTTTCTCAAACTTGCAACCAACAATTTAAACTAATTGTAAGCTTCCCAAATAATTTAATAAAGATTTTGCATTGGGTTCATAAACTCATAGTTGTGGAATTAATTTGCAAAACTTGGTGTTAATGTAGATGCCATTCAAAGCTCCTAAGAGTGTTAAATGGTTGAAGTAGAAGGGTGCTACAAAGCATGGGGTTTGCCTTTGAATACAGAATAAATAAACATTGAATTCATCCAAATGAAAGTTTTAGAGTTTTTAATCTCCTCTCAATGAATTAAAATATAATAATGACATAGAAGCAAAATTTCCTCTGAATAGACAAAGACACCTTTACAGGTTAATTGCGGAGTGTTTTCTTGAGAAATCTGACAAAACCAAAATCCTATAGTAATGCACAATAACCGGTAGTTTTCAGTATATTCTGGTGCAGCCTACAAGCTGCATCATGTTGATTCTGCCTGTTCTGCTTTCAGAGTATAAGCTCTTTGGAACAATATATCACTCTTATGTATTTATTAAATGCCCTGGAAGCAAACTATTCAACTAACCAAGCCTTGGACTTCAAACTCCCTGTTTCTGAAGTCAAATGTCATGAAATCATAGCTTATGCTTCAGTCTACAAATGATACATCAAAGCAATCCTCCTCACTTTTGTGTAGCTATCTGGGCTTCCTCGAGGAGTGAAGAGATAGAAAAGATAAAAGACCAACATTCTGGCAACAGAAGGCATACAGTATTTTTGATATCCATTAGTTTTCTATTTTCTCAGGTCCATCTGTGCACCTCCTTTTCCTGTGCTCATGTACCACACCATGCACACTTTGAGCAAACACAGGGTCACCTTCTAACCTATGACTAAAACAACTGAGAGCAGTATGAGTTTCCCTTCACTTTCCAGCACCACAGGTTTGTTTATTTTTGCTTTGAAGTAAAGGATACCTGTTTAGCAAAAATTTTCTATCGTCTATACATTCAAATGTATCCATATTTTCCAGGTCAATTATGTTTTATGTAATTTTTTAAAGAATCTGAATAGACTAATAGTTTTGGGAAGAGATAGTCCTCATGTGCACAGTCACACTGAGCTCTCATCTACACAGCCTCTTAATCCTGATCGCAATATTCTTGCTGTGCCTGCCTTTTTTCATGTTGGAACAGATTGCCAATCATAAAATATATCTGTGCAGGTGACAAATTATCCATGGAGAGCAAGCTGATACCACTGAGTGTGTCTCACTTGTGACCTAAATCTAGACAACTCGCCTCCAGCTTGAAATGCTTGTACATTAACCCACTGTGCCATCTAACCACCCTTTACGTCCAGCAAGCTAATGAATGATTCAGTGGTTTTCATGGCTTCAGTTCAACACACTATTTCTGCAGCTGGAGACACAGTTTTAAAATACTGCAAGTGAAACACATTCACAAAAGCTATTGCTCGTTAATACGATTTGTTTGCTGTGTTGTCTCCACAGTGGCTTTTTTCATAATCTATTCAATTTCAATTTTCCTATTGTTCTAATGCAGCATTAATAATAAAATGTTCTATAGAAACTAAGAGGTGACTTGTTATTTCAGTATGATCTTGACCTTCATGGAGGAAATATATAACTACTTATAAATAAATCATTTCCCTTAAGAAAATGCAGAGGGAAAAAATTAATTCAGATATTAAATTTAACCTGTTCCACATAACAGATTTAATCTTTTGCGTAGATGGTACTATAGAAATACTTGAATCACTTTATTAGCTATGCAACACAGAAAATAATTTAGGCATTCCATTAATCCAACCAGGCATAGAACTATAAACAACAATGTTGTTTTTACCACAAACCAAATACATGGTATGGAAAAGAAAAGCTGGTGCTGAAAAGAAAGGGCATGTGAAGTGTAGTCTATTGGAAATAATCAGTGCTTTCCTAAAGTCAGAGTGCATTTCCAGTTGATAAGGACCATGGATCTGGAGTGACTGCCCGCTATATCATCCTGTCCTTGCTCAGTGCTGCCTTAAAAAGGAAACATTGAAACTGAAATAAAAAGAAGTAATTATGCTGAATGTTATTTAAAAGCAGCGGTAGCACATGAGGCCATAAAGTTTCTTTCTTTCATTTATTTAAAATGCAATTATGCAGATTTGAGTAAAGTGCTTTAGGCCATTACCTGTTTTACTTTCATTGATTTTCAAAGGAGTGAGGGGGCTCTAAATTCATTAGAAGCTTTTGGAACTCTTGTTTGCAATCTTCTGTGATGATATAGCCCAGAAAATTAGCACAAATTTTATTACCATACAAAATGGATATGCAGCACAATCATTGAAGATTTATTCTATCATAAGTAAATTAACAAACCCCCTCAAAATTCCACATTAGCACCCAAAATTATACAATGCTCCCCTTAGTGAGAAAATTCTACTGTTCAATACTGTTATATACAACACGTGTAGTCAACACTGACCACATGCCCAACTCTGTGTTTGTTCCATGATAGCTTTGACTATTACCCTTTTCTTTTTTTCAGATCAGCGTACAGAAATCAATGTTTACTTTAGTGTCTACCATCATAGGTTTATAAAATCACTCCCAAAAATTTGTTTATCTAGGTTTGTAATGTCAAACACCCTCCATGTCAGCTTGAGCTTTAAGGTATTAAGTGAAAGTTAACAACATTGCTTTCAAAATGTAGCCTTCCGAGAGTATTACTCAGCTTAAATGTCAAGAATAGATCCACTGTTTTAACAAATGTGAAGAAAATTTGGAAACTTTTCTGAAGCATCCAAAACTATAGTGTAGCTCATTAAGTATCAAAAGACACAGAATACCTCAGTACCAGCTCATCTCTCAATACTACTTTATTCTGAGAGACGCCAAAAGCCTGATAGCCACCAGCCATGTAGCAATTGCATTATATTCTCATCTTTGCTAGGAATGGTACTCTAGAGTATTTATGCAGAAATCAGGATGAAAAGGAATAGAAATGTTTAATTTGTTTCTATTCTTTTCCTACCCAATTAACCTTAGAAATGGAGTCCTTTTCTTCCTGTAGAATAGCTGTATTTATATATTGTTGTAATACATTGGTTGTTTCCTACAGTTCTCCAATGAATAAATTGTTACAAATGCTGTTGTCAGGCCATTCACATTTTCTCAGTATGCAGCAGGTTTTACGTACACAGAATGTTTAATTAATTTTCTGATTAATGAGCTTTTTTTATTATGCTACTGCCATTTGGCAGCTGTTTTGACAAAACTGCCTTCCTCATTACAGAATTTCTACTTGTGAAAGGAAGTCAACCATAGAAAATGGGCTTATTGAATTATCCAGCTCACCAATTATATAGTATAAAATTACTCATCCTGATGTAATTTGATCAGGAAAAATCATTTATCTTTAGTAACTATGTTAAATTAGATATTATTCTGCTGGATAGGTGCAATTTTGCAAGTGTCTGTACTTGGAGAACTTTTTTTAATTTACTTGAACACTAAGTTATTGCCTATTTCCTGATTTCAGTTTGTTACCAAAAAGGTTGGTTTCTGACTAATTGCTCCATTGAGCCCAATTCACTCACAGCTTGAAAAGCAACACTAAGCCACTTTAGAGCAAAATACCAGATTGATACATATCACTGATAATAAAATTTTGAAAGATCTATTATAAATGTATTTCAATCTGTTTATAAATCAATTAATTCAACATCAGTCTTGCAGCTTCAACATTATTTAGTTTAGTGCTTTGCATGTACTTTGGCACTATTGCAGCAATGTTGCAAACATTGACATTAAAATTCTAAGTCCTTTTCTATTCAACTTATAAAATTTTAAATTAACCTAACTTTCAATATATTTGCATCTTGCCATTACCCTATACAATCTCTCTTGTTAGAAGCCAAAGTCTAAAGCATTTGAAAAGCAATGTAATATATTTAAAAAAATAAAAATTTTAGGAGATTGTGGTGTACTACAATGAACAATTGGTTAAAAATAAATATTTATTATTTTTTAACTTGAAAAATATTAAAATTTGCCTTATGCTCTAGGACCATTTTTTTCAATGTAAAACAACCCTGAAATTCTTGCTGAACAGTACAGCTACTGTATATTTTGGATACGCTCATCTGACTGTAAGTTGTCTCAATGTGTTCTCCAAGTATTTCACCAGGCTCTGCAAATTTTTCAAAGCATGAGCGAGTTTTTTACCACTTCCATAAACCTGGAAAAGCAATGGCATAATGACTGTATCAGTGTGTACAGACATAAGTTTGACACCTGCTCCCTCTATATAATTACGGTTGTAGAGCACTTTTCTTTCCTGTCCACTGTGACTTCACACTGCCTTTTCAATGTCATGGTGATTCTTCTCTGCTCCCATCTAAGACCAATCTGTGCCTTGACATTACAAGGTTTAGCATACTATGAACAAGGATAAGCACTCTGCTACTTGTCAGACCTTACCAGCCATGTTCAATCAACAGAGATGAACAAAGAAAGAGTCAAAATCATCCTGTACCACACCACGAAGTCACATTTTTCTGGAGTATAACCCTATGCCCCTTTCCATTTGGCTTCACTCCACTAAAAGTGACTTAACACTGTTAGTGTTTGATTTATCACCAAAAGTATGTCAATGGGTGATGGAAATACTTGAGCTGTTTCTACGGTGACTGTTGTATGCCTGGACTTTGTTTGGTTCAGCTGGTGCCAGTGTCAGCTGCATCTGAGGTATCCTTGGTACTTATAACTGGCTTTCTGGAGCCTACTGGTAATAAGATAAATATCACTGTTGATGGCTGTAGGTCTGTATTAGAGCACCTGTTAGAGGATCAGACTATCCTTCATATTGGGATGATTAATAATGGTCTAGTAATTGAAAAAAATTCGTGTTCTGCCTTCATGCTCTTATATTGGCACTGGTGCTAAGGTGACAGTCACCTATTTCTGCACCCTGTTTCCAGTCCAGTGGATCACTCTACTTTTGAAGCTGGATTACATATCAGCTGCAAACTAGGTCAGAACATCCACCATGATTTTCACTGTGAGTAATTGAGGCCTGCAAGACTACGCAGCATCTGTTTTTTTTTCCACTGCTATCCACAGTGTTTTGGCTGGGGTTTTTTGGTTTGTTTGTTTTTTCTACCGCTACCCCCATCCCCACCTCACCAAATGCAGATGCATGGTATGCTCAGTTTTACCAGAGACACGGAATCACAGAATCATGGAACTGTCAGAGTTGGAGGGGATCTCTAGAGGTGATCCAGTCCCACTCCCCTGCTAAAACAGGATTGCCTAGAGCACAGTACTCAAGATGGCATCCAGGCAGGTCTTGAAGGTCTCCAGAGAAGGGGACTCCACAACCTCCCTGAGCAGCCTGTTACAGGGCTCTGCCACCCTCGCTGTAAAGAAGCTTTTCCTCATATTTTAATGGAACTTCCTATGTTACAGCATGGGCCTGTTGCCCCTTGTCCCATCACTGAGAATAACTGAAAATAGTCCAGCTTCGTTCCCTTTCAACCCACCCTTCAGATACTTATAAGCATTAATAAGGTCTCCCCTCAGCCTTCTCTTCTCCCGGCTAAAGAATCCCAGCTGTCTCAGC